>JAPDVR010000008.1:4620608-5120608 GCA_026230005.1 Gila orcuttii | reverse complement strand
GAAGGAAAAAGTGTGGCAAAAATCGCTGCACAACGAGAAGAGGTGACCGGACCCTGAGGAAGATTGTGGAGAAGGACCGATTCCAGACCTTGGGGTCCTGCGGAAGCAGTGGACTGAGTCTGGAGTAGAAACATCCAGAGCCACCGTGCACAGGCGTGTGCAGGAAATGGGCTACAGGTACCGCATTCCCCAGGTCAAGCCACTTTTGAACCAGAAACAGCGGCAGAAGCGCCTGACCTGGGCTACAGAGAAGCAGCACTGGACTGTTGCTCAGTTTTGCATGTCATTCGGAAATCAAGGTGCCAGAGTCTGGAGGAAGACTGGGGAGAAGGAAATGCCAAAATGCCTGAAGTCCAGTGTCAAGTACCCACAGTCAGTGATGGTCTGGGGTGCCATGTCAGCTGCTGGTGTTGGTCCACTGTGTTTTATCAAGGGCAGGGTCAATGCAGCTAGCTATCAGGAGATTTTGGAGCACTTCATGCTTCCATCTGCTGAAAAGCTTTATGGAGATGAAGATTTCATTTTTCAGCACGACCTGGCACCTGCTCACAGTGCCAAAACCACTGGTAAATGGTTTACTGACCATGGTATTACTGTGCTCAATTGGCCTGCCAACTCTCCTGACCTGAACCCCATAGAGAATCTGTGGGATATTGTGAAGAGAAAGTTGAGAGACGCAAGACCCAACACTCTGGATGAGCTTAAGGCCGCTATCGAAGCATCCTGGGCCTCCATAACACCTCAGCAGTGCCACAGGCTGATTGCCTCCATGCCACTCCGCATTGAAGCAGTCATTTCTGCAAAAGGATTCCCGACCAAGTATTGACTATTGAGTGCATAACTGAACATAATTATTTGAAGGTTGACTTTTTTTTTTTGTATTAAAAACACTTCTTTTATTGGTCGGATGAAATGCTAATTTTTTGAGATAGGAATTTTGGGTTTTCATGAGCTGTATGCCAAAATCATCAGTATTAAAACAATAAAAGACCTGAAATATTTCAGTTGGTGTGAAATGAATCTAAAATATATGAAAGTTTAATTTTTATCATTACATTATGGAAAATAATGAACTTTATCACAATATGCTAATGGCGCGTGCGTGCACTCTCACCGTCTTCAAACTGTCTTGCTCTCCCTCGTTGATCCTTGTCCGGCCTTTTAATTTGTCTCTCTCCCTTTTTCTTCTTTTAGTCTCCTCTGACAAAACCTTTGCCTTCTTCCTTTTAGTTGTTGCTTCGGCCATGACAACAACATAAGACGGGTATCAAACGCTAGTTGGGCTCTCACGTCAGAATTTGAGGAATTTTTTGTGCTCGGGTTCCTACCCGAAACCCGAAGTTACATAGTGCCAGTAAAAGCGATACAGACACTGTCAGGCTACAGCAGACGTGTCATTCAACCTATTGTAAGTCGATGTGCCATCTCAAGGGTCTTGGAAACATATTATGAAGGTTGAAAAACTACATAGTGTCCCTTTAAATTTATAAGTGCAAGTAAAAGCAGATTTTTAGAATTATAGTATCCATTTCGAGTCAAAGTGCTTTTGCACATACAGAACATTCGCTGATTTTACTTCCTTGTGTTCAAGCTTCAGTCAAGTTCATTACAAGCTGCTCGTTCACGGACCAAACCGGATTTTTTACATCAGTTTCATCTCAGTTGCAGAGCGCCAGATATAGGTACGTTTTCACCACAATCTTTGAATTAATAAAGTAACTGTCAAATTTAACGGATATGGGTGATATAAATATTGCAAGTAATACGTCTGTGGTTTGAAATGTCACGGTTTTCATTATTACTATTCAGTGTAATAGTAACTGTTAGGCCTATTACTCGTAAGTCAGGCCTCGCGCCATTTCGTTGCGCTTTTGTTCATGTTTTAAGAAATATTTATAATAGGGTGAATTACTCACGATGTTGTCACGAATTTAATATTATTGAGTGTATTTCTGCACATAGAAGATTCGCTCATTGTACGTACTTGTGTTGACTCACAGGTTCAGTCAAGTACTTTGACTAAAAGCTTGTTCACCAACCGGACTTTTGTTAACGTTAACTTACCTCAGCCACTTACCTCAGCCACTTGCATTCAACTCAGTTGCAGAGCACCAGATATAGGTAAGTTTTGATCACAATCTTTGAATTAAAAAAGTAAATGTCAAATTGAATCGATATGATACAATTAATTGAATTAATACGTCTGTGGTTTGAATGTTTTCATTATTACTATTCGGAGTTTGGATGTTGCGCCATGTCGTCGCGCATATGTTCATGTTTTAAGAAATCTTGATAATAGGGTGAATTAGTCACGATGTTGTCACGAATTTAAGATTATTGAGTGTATTTCGAATCAGAGTGTTTTGCACATAGAAGATTCGCTCATTGTATTTCCTCCTGTTGACTCACAGGTTCCAAGTTGACTCAAAGCTTGTTCACCGACCGGATTTTTTTACCTCAGTCACTACATCTCAGTTGCAGAGCACCAGATACAGGTGAGTTTTCGCTGCAATCTTTGGGAATTCTTAAAATTAACTATCAATTTGAATTGATGTGGGTAAAATAAGTAACTTATTGTATATGTACTTTTAAATGTGTCTGTTTTTATTAATATTGGAAATGGTTGTGAGTGACACACTGCCTGTTTCAGTAATGCGTGTTTAAATATCATTTGTAATTTGAGAACACATTTCAACCATCTTCCTAAATTCATCATGTGAATCGTTTATAAACCTGTTGTCTGAAGTTTTAGTCATTTGAAATCAAAAATATTAAAGGGTTAAGTTCACCCAAAAATGAAAATTCTGTCATGCATTAATCATTTATTGTAAAATAATTCTGTAATTACTCATCCTCATGTTGTTTCAACCCCATAAGACTTTCGTTCATCTTCGGAACACAAATTAAGATTTTTTGATTAAATCTGAGAGCTGTCTCACTCTTTCATAGGCTTCTAGGCAATTTCATTCTGCCGGTCCAGAAAAGTTAGTACAAACATTGTTAAAATAGTCTAAGTGACTACAGTGGCTCAATCTTAAGTTTATCAAGCAACGAGAATACTTTTTGTGCGCAAAAAGCAAACAAAAATAACGACTTTATTCAATTCTTAATTTTCTTCGGTGTGGGCCTCTGATGTGAGTTCACGAGAGCGCAATGATGCATGCACGAGAACTGAGAAGATGACGCAGATGGGTCTCAATATAGTGTTTAAAATGGTTCTAAAGTGTGCATTTCCTAGATGTCCGAATCGTGAGAAACCAATGAGAAAACGTAAAAGTGCCTTACCAGTGCCGCAAAATTAATGGCTTACCTTTCACACTTTCCTATCAAATGATTGCAAGCGTCATCTTCTCAGTTCTTGTGGTGCTATCGTGAACTCATTCAGAGGCCCACACAGAAGAAAATTAAGAGTTGAAAAAAGTCTTCTCTTTTTTTTTTTTGCACAAAAAATATTCTCGTCGCTTGATAAACTTAAGGTTGAGCCACTGTAGTCACTTGGACTATTGTCACGATGTTTTTACTAACTTTTCTGGGCTGGGGGATATCGATTACCTAGCAGCCTATGGAGGAGTGATCCAGCTCTCAGATTTCATCAAAAATATCTTAATTTGTGTTTCGAAGATGAACGAAAGTCTTACGGGGTTGGAACAACACCTTTAATGCTTTTCAGAGTTTCTTTTTGTGAATTGTTGTGAACAGGATGTTTCATTTGTTGGTAGTGTAACCAGGTGATGGTTAGGGTCCTTAATGCTTTTAATTTGAATAAGAGACATATCTATAGAGTATGTACTGAAGGGTCCTTTAAGAGGCATCGGGTGACGTCATCGCGAATGCGCACGAACAAATGAGCGTGAACGCGCGATGAGGAAGTCATAGAGTTGTGCTGCATATGTGTCTGTGTTCGCTGTTCGAGTCTAATTTGTCGTCATTCAGGGAGTTGGATGTTTACGCAGGATTGCGTGAATGTGTGAGTGTTGCTGAGCTAACGCACCGCATGTACAGACAAGGCCTGTTTGCATTGACGGAGTGATTTTATAGTGTGTAACGCGAGAAACACGAAGGAAAAGTGAGTAATATACATACAATGTCATTTCAGGTGTATGTTGTGAGTGTTATTTCAGTTTAATTGTTATGAAGGTCTAAGATGTTATGTGTTTTCTTTATAGAAAGTACCACTACCGTATTATTGTCATTGGTGTTTCAGTATTTGCATTGTTTTGATTACGGCATACAAAAAGAGATGACACATTGTATTTTCTTTTTATATTTTCCTTTATTTTGGGGAACAATTTGCTGTGTAATCTGAGAATACACTGGCACTGTATTTTGTTTTATTGTGAGTTTTCTGCCCGTAACTGCCAGAAAAGAAACAGAAACTCCTAACTCATTTATCAGGAATAAAATAAGAACCCCATTTGTATTTGTTGGTCCTGTGTCATTTTCCTGTGGTCACAATAGGTTGTTGGAGTGGCATTTTAGAGTGTTTAGTTTAATTGATGAATTTGTTGAGGCTTGAAAGCATAAATAATTGGTAACTTAGTTGATAATAAAATGGCATTTAAGCCAATTCATAGGTCTTTAATGTGTTTAGCAAAGTTTTAACGGTTTCTTTTGGAACAAAGGATGTTTCTATATTGAATGCTGGGGTTGATCTTGTTTAATGTTATGTAACAGATTACTCCACAAGACCTGCATTGAGACAGGTGTAAAACACCTTTCCATGAGGTTGTTTTCTGCAATTTCATTGCAGTTTATTGCAAAAAAATGTGTATTGTATATAACACCTGATGTACACGTTATATCATAAGAAGAATGGCCTTTACGCTAATGTTAGTCTTTCTGTTTATTCCCAGGTTTACTGAAGTCAGCCGGATCCGGGCCGTATCCAGATCAGGTGGTGGACCTGCCCCGGGACCAATCCACAATGCATCCCTGTGCCAGTGCCAGTGCCAGCCTCATCAGCCCTGTGAAGGCCTCATCGACATGACAGCCATAAGCACTGATCCTCAACAAACTCGTCTCCATACCGGCGTGACTCCGACTTCCAATCAGATGGAAATGGATACATATTCTGAATGTTCTGATCCAATCTGACTTCTGATCTATAATGCTGCCTGAATCATAATCATACACTGATCGTTCATTGGCCAGGGGAGAACTAGCCCCCAACTGAGCTTGGGTTCTCCCAAGGTTTTTTTCTCCATTCTGTCACTGATGGAGTTTTGGTTCCTTGTAGGGCTGAAACGATTCATCGAGTTACTCGATTAACTCGATTACAAAAATCCCTTGAGGCAAAAACTCTGCCTCGAAGCCTCGTTAAATTCCTATGACGCGCACTATACCCGCAGGGATCTGATTGTTTACACGGACAGTTGTTCAATGTTCAGGAAGCACACCATAGCGCGTGATATATTTTGAATTTAGTTGGCGCGATGGCGGAGAGTAAAGATGTCCATAAACGGCAGAAAATGTCTAAAGTTTGGGATCATTAGATACTTAAAAAGGAAGAGAACAAGGTGCAACGTGTCATTGATATGGCGTCGCTGAAACAAGGTAACGTAGTCTAAGCCTATACATTGATGTTCGCTGATTTTAATCCTATACTGTATTTGTACTGTTATATGTCGTGATGCGGTTTGACTAGATATGATGTTTAGCTTTGATGTTTTTAAGTAGTAAACGTATTCACGTTCAATTGCAAGAGAGTATAGCCTAAAAAAAGAACCCATTCACACACACACACACACACACACACACACACACACACACACACACACCGGACGCACCCTCGTCTCTCTCACGCGCCAGTCAGACCAATTGCGGCAATGCATCACATAAGCTTAAACTTTTATGTAGCCACGCAACAATAATTTCAGCATGCATTCACTGTATACACCGGGACGTGATGGAGGAACAAATATTGTATTGCAGTCTGTGCGAGACCTTGTTTGTGTCACGTCTGCCAAATAGTTGCAGACAACAACAAAAAATGAAACTCCCCAGCCTGCTCCTCCAAATCCACTCGTACTTTTGGGGAAGACATTATAATCGGCTACCAAAGTAATTGAGCATAGAACATTTTCAATTAACAAAACGTGCTAATATACTTCAACTAGCCTAAGTGAAAAACAAAATGCTGTTCTTTTTCTATTTAACAAAATGCATAATTCCAATAAAACATTCCCCTTTTCAAAGCTACAAGTATGTGTAGGTGTCTGCAACGCATGCAATTTGAAGCATCCGTTCGATTTTTCGAACGGATGCTTCACCTAAAATGCACCGCAATGCAAGGGATGCAAGCAAAATGCAGCGTTCTATTGAAAATGAATGTATGTATTTCTGCCGTACCAAACTGCAATGAAGCAACTGGTCTAACTGGGGCGTCACTCTTCCTCACGCACGGCACGGGTGCACACACAAACGCAGGTTGCTAGGTTACCATAGCAAATAGGCTCACCCCAGAAATTATATATTATTTGTTAGTAGCCTAATGGTAAATGCTGCAGGTGTAGAAATCTACATAAAACAGATAAATAAAATAATAAAATAAAATCTACATAAAACAGAATTGTTGGCACTGGCACTTATAAACACTAAATGGGTAAAAATTGCAATAAATAGGCTTAGTTTTGGAGCCAAATGTTGGAGTTGGAATAAATACCATAAATATATATATATATTTTTTGGAGAAATACAGTAAAAGCCAAATGCTTAAACATTTTACAGCCACATCATTTTCGTTATGCAATATTTGTTTTGGTTGTTTAAAAACACACAAAAAAATGATCCGATTAATTGATCGATTAAGTGCTAGATTAATCGATTACAAAAAGAATCGATAGCTGCAGCCCTAGTTCCTTGCCACTGTTGCCTTTTCTTTTGGCTTGCTTAGTTGGGAACATTTAATTTTTAAAGGGAAATTGTGTAGGAATTTCTCCCATCTAGCGGTGAAATTGTATTTTGCATTCAAACGAATTGTGCTCTCCAGCGCCTCGCTTTTTCAAATGCGTGTTGCATCTACGGTAGCTGTTATGTACCAAAAAGCTATGACAGGATGTCTTCTAATAGCACTTCGTCGAGTTTTCCTTCGGGTGAACAGGTTTATTTCAAACAAACTGCAACTTGACACAACGAACAAACAAATGTTACAGTATGAATAATAACAGTGCAATGCAGCCTTTTAAACTTGCCGTGGCCGTGAAGCGCCTCTCACTAGGCTGATTGTGCGCCTCTCACTCTCTTCTCCTCCGGTTCTGCTGCTTTCAGTCACGTGACGCTGGCTCTAAACGAAAACGCGTTGTGGAAACGCGTTGGCCTAGTACTTTTTGACCCTCTCTTCTATTATAGTTTTTCAAGATGGCGGAACGACATGGAAGCCTCCATGGACCTACCCGTCACATGTATATAAAGATAATAAATTCTTCGTTTACGAGGATAAGTCAGATAATTGGCAGAGGTATTTGTACACCATTGAGGACATACTGTATTTATGAATAAAAATATTGATTTTAGATAATAAAATACCTAAAAAACTACACATTGTCGCTTTAACAATATTATTGATCTGCCTAACTTAAGGTGGACGATGACGCAATTTTCTTCTAGAAACAAACTTTGTTGTATTGTTTTCATGTTATCACTGTGAATCTGCTTTGATACAATCTGTATTGTACAAAGTGCTATATAAATAAAGGTGACTTTACTATTGTAAATTGTATCAGTGATCGTTAATTGTCCATATATATTTTTTTTTTAAATCAAATGTATTTTACAAATGAATATTCTAGTAGTAATTAATTATTTGGTACTGCTGCAGGTTTCAAAACACCACTTTAGTTTGCTGAACTTATTGGTTGCAGTTTAGAAAACTTAACTTTAGTTTGCTGAACTTATTGGATGTAATTTAGAAAACTTAACTTTAGTTGGCTAAACTTAAATTCGAAGTTTACTTAACTAAATTAAATCAGTTCATTGTACTTTATAACTTGTCAGGTAAACCTTTCTAAATTTGTCAGGTACACTTTTCCAAATAAGTTAGTTAAACTAAAAAAAAAACATGCAAAAAGATAACAAAAAATAATAAGTTAAGTCAACAAAACATTTTTTACAGTGTGAGAAGACCTTCCTGGAAATTAACATTTGACTCTCTCTTGAGAAACTAGCATCCCCGAGTCAATCACCTCCCCCATGTCTCTCTCTCACGCTGAGATCACCAGATATTCACCCAAAAATCGATATGGTTTAGTGTGAATAATTATCATACAGTATTATACATGTTTGATATCAATTGAAATATCTCAGTGCGACTAGTACAAATGTCTCATTCCCAAAGAAGTAAACCAAAAGGTAATAAAGTTCTTAAGGGTTTAGAGATAACTTGCACGTAGAGGAGGGGTGGGTCCTCCAAGCTTCTGCTCTCAAAAAGTGTAAACTGCATGCAAATTCCCATTGTTAGCAAATGTTTACATTTGAAAAGAGGTTTCTGCCTTGGTCCGAGTATTTAGGGAGATGCTGAAGAAGGCTCGTGGCGATTTGTCACTCAGATTAGCCGGTGATGTGGAGCGTATGCAGGCACCCCGCATCATGTATTTTAAAATGTCATGTTCGCATCTTCTCTCTTTATTCCAGAGCATTTGATGTTTTGTATTTATTATCTTTGAACTGATTATGAAATTGGCATGATACATTTACCTGACATAATAAATTGTTACATTTGATTTTATTCCGACTGACTTTGAAATTGTTTTCCCAAGTAGATTAAACGGAGTAGATTTTGCTTCAGATTAGTGACGACTAATATTTGGCACTTATTCAAGTGTACGTGTTTTGCAAAGACAAGAAGTGAATTTTCATTTAGGGCATTAAAAGTGCTGCTTGACTAATCTAAATATTGGTGTGTCTTACATCTGTTTTAATTTAATGTTACTTTAGATTTGTGTACGTGGGAAACCACGGCATGGCCAAACCAAAGCTATTATAAGACAAGTAAAGTTGGTTGACTAATATCTGTAGTAGTGGCCATACCTCTGCTGAAGTAAACGTTACTTTAAATTCAAGTGGATGCAACTACAAGGGCTATACCAAAGTATTTTTGATTGTGTAAGAGTGAATGTGACCGATCTCAGGTATATCAATTACCTCTGTTTGGTGACCGAAGCTGGCGAGATTGTGATCGTGAGACCCACGTTAAACAAGGCGTGAGGAGCTCTGAGTGACATAGCTTCCTAATATGAACGGGTAAAATATAAGTAAAGAGTTAAATAGAACAATCAAATGTATTGCTAAACTATTACATAACCAATTGGCAAACTAACCTAAATTCGAGGTTGAGATAAAATGGAGTCAGATAAAAGCTTAAATGGAATTAAATTACTTTGCCACACGGAAAGACAGTAACGCGCAGAGACCTTCACCCATTCTATCGGAAACCTCCATTGGGCCTATTTAGATGGGCTTACAAAACTTATAATTACTAAATTGTTTGAGCTTGAGCATATTTCTAAAAGTCTCACATGTATAGAAACAGTTCCTTTAAGGGACGATTAATTGAAAAAATGAAAATACTGACATAATTTATTCCCCCCTAATATTGTAACAAACCTGTATGAACACAAGATGCATAAATGTTGGTAATTGAACAGTTACCAACATTGGTATACTATATATTAGTATAATAGTATATTATTATACTAATAATATAATTACATAAAAAAGTTTTGACATTGGGCTACAGTGTGTTATGTAAATGCATTTACCAGTAACGTTACTGACTCTGAAGCTAACTGAGCAGTTCCACGGCTCTCTTCTCTACTCTTTACTACTACTTTAATACTGTTTCTAGCTAATGTTGGTAGTTTTTTTTTTTTCACTGCTACAAAAAAAAACGTAGAAAAATGTAGTCAACCCATTAGGGTTGTGCCGATAGACCATAGTATCGTGTATCGACGATAGTCTGAGATATCGCCGATGGCAGATTCCTTTGACGATATCAATACGATAATTGACTCGTTTTACCATGAATGTATTAAATTATTATTATTATTATAAAGCTAGTATTGTTATTGAAATAATAGGAACTACAATTAATTTGCCTTGCCTAAATTCATAACGACATCGCCACATAGCCTAACACTTGCAACAACACCGACACGCGCATATGAGGACTCCGAATAAAACAGAATAAAAAACTGGGCCTACATCCCACATCAAAACTGAACTGCAAGGTGATCCATTCACAAATTGTCAAGAGTGCTTGTTTTAACAGACGCACACATATCTTATAGGCTACAGATCCAAGATGAAAACTGCATCGTTGTTCATTAGTATTTTGTTTCCATAGCACATTAACTAAACGTTTAATGACACTAATAACACTAAAAACAATACAATTACTAAATATTAATAATATCATAAAATAAAATTATATAGGCCAGTCTTAAGTTCACGAACACAGCACAACTCTGCCATCTGTGAAAATCAAAAGCAGCTTCAAACACTTGTTTAACAAGAAATATTCTTCTAATTTTTTACTGTCATTAATGTAGGTTCACAAGAGGAATATTAATCCAGTAAATTAAGATAGTCGCTATACCGTTATATCCATTGTCGTCTCTGAGAGAATGCGGCGTTAATGCAGCGACAGATGCCGAAAGCTCAGTCCGTTTCTACTTTCAATTTCAGAGAATGATCGTGTTTACATGCACGTTCTTAACCCGATTATGCTGAATAAACTGACAAGGCATGTGGTCATGTAAACTCATTAACCCGTTTTCCTTAATCGGAGTCAAGTCATATGTTTATGAATAAACCGATCGACTCAGCTTGATTTCTGACCCTGATTTCTCCTGCATTTAAAACACATGAACCTGCGTTCTTTGGGCTTATTGAAGTGCGCATGTGAAGTGCATCGAGACACATAGAGCACTGGTGGGAGGACATATAATCGCAAACTCCGACTCTTTCTTGATCCAAGAAATTATTAAAACGTGTTCTCATCTCGTGCAGAAGTACAGTCAAAATGCTGCATCTGTAACGACATGAGAGGATAATGTAGCCTATGTCAGTAAATTTCCCGCTGACATGTTGAAATACTCTGAGTCAGATACAAAAATGATTAGGATCTTTTTTTTTACCTCACTATACCGGGAAATAACCTTATCTAGCCTAGTAATAAACACTCCACCTTTGCTAGAAAAATAGAAAAATATTCTCCTATAAAATGAAGTAATAAAACAAGCAAGTTAATGAGCAAATTAATGAGTAAATAAGCAAGTTAATAACCAAATAAGTAAGCCCCGCCCCCCTCACGATAATATCGTGTATCGCCGATCTCACAGGCTGACGATAGGACGATATGAAAATGGAGCATATCGCCCAACACTACAACCCATACACTGTTAGAACCGTGGAAAAAAATGCACAATAGTTCTATCATAAAGGGCGACAGCTAAACGTTTGATTAACAAATTATTTTCTGTTTAAAGCCAAAAATAAATAAATAAATATATATATATATATCGAAAAATTGGGAGCCTGATGTGTCCGGCTACGACAAGCTTATGTTATGCTGAATGGTAGTGCACACAAACATTGCGGATTTCTATGGCAACAGTGGATTTATAACATTTGATCCCGAACTCCGAGAAATCATTCATTAGCCTTCAAGGGGACAACTTACCTGATCCAAAATGAAGACTGCAAAGCTGTGTTGAGTTGGACTGTGTTGAGTTGGAAGCCAAACAGTAACACCGGCATCAGCGTGTTGCCTGTTTATTGCCGCCAACCACTTGTTTCTCCGTTTTGTTTCTTTTGAGATACGGTATGAAGATATTCCTTTTGTATGATCACGTATCTGATTGCATCTAACTGCACAGCATCGCTCGGGCATGATAGAAATATTTCGCGACGAGCTGTATTATCACCGGCGGTATAGCATTTTCTATTCCGTCAAGATGGCTGCTCCAAATGGCGTGACGTCACGCGGGACGTCCCTATATATACATTGAACAAGAAAAAATGCAGGGTGGGACTTGATTTTGTCAATGGGGAATTGATTGGATTGGTCGATCTCATGTGAGTGACAGGTTGCCCCGCCCTCGCGCCAGTAAACACGTCATCAGAGAAGAGAAGAGATGTTAAAGAGGAGGGAGGGGAAGTTATTTTGATTAAAGATTACCAAGCACATGCATTTAAATAATGATGTGCACGCTTTTAACACAAGCATATCATTTCTTAAAAGTTACTAAGTTAAAAAGGTTCTTCAGAAAAGAAATGACGTGTGAGAAATGACTCACGCCACAAACATGCGGCACGTGCCGTGATAATGTCACAGCTCACTGAATCACACTAAACCAGAGGAGATGAATGGAGAATAGTGGAGTGGAAAATATTGTGAAATGGCTGTAAAGATGAGGAGGTTTATTGTTACACAGTGATGATAACAGATAAATGCTGAGAGGTCAGACACTTACCGGACATAATCTGGTTCAGCATCAGTCACCCATTATTCTGATGAAAATGTATATATCAGATGTTCTTTAACGTCAGGAGATTTTTATTGTATCCTACAATTCAGCTGGGACAAAAAAAAAAAAGACATAATGAGTAAATTGTTGACATATGGTAAGAGTATCTGAGCTATTAAATGATCATTCAGTGATATAACTCAGTCTTGGAAGAGTGTAATGATAAATATTTGAGTTTAGATTGAGATATATTTGATCTCCTTTTAGGGTACGGAGAAGTTTTACCTTTGAGTTTTCCATGTTCAGACGACACCATTGTCAAAACGATCTCTGAAGACGACGACGGCGTATTACGTGTTCAGACTAACGTTAGTGTTTCATCACCATCTAATGGCCTAGCAGCAGAATACAGCGTTTTTAGTCGTTTTCGCGGATTCGTGTGAATTGGGATCGTTTTGAAAATGGTGTCTGTACACGGAAAACTCACAGGAAAAACTTCTCAGTTTTAAGCATATCGTTGTCGTGTAAACGTACCCTTAATCTCATTCCTGTAATTGAGATAAACAGATCTCATTCCAATGGGAAAACTGCCACGTGTGCTGTCTCCGAGGTACGCTGCAAATGAGGTAATAAGGACATGGCATTTTATAATTTTCTGCAATTCATTCTTAAGGTGACCAGTGCATAATTGCTCAGAAACTTTTTAAAGCTAATTAGCTAAAGCTAATCTGGAGCACTGCGTATGTGCTGAGAGCGCTTTAATGCTCAGTGAATGTGGAACTGCAGGGAGGAATAGTGCGGATCTGCAAAGAAGAAAACAAGGAGCAGCGGGAAGATAAGTAGACGTCAGAACAGATTTTTCAATGTGCAATTTTTTTACAGCCCACATAAACACTGCAAGTCAATGTGATAAACAAATGTATATCTCTAAATGAATTATTATGAAATACTTGAAAGAGTTAATTTGTGGAATGTGTGATTTTAAGTTGTGTATAAAGGTTTTAAAGTTCCCCTGTAGTCAATAATGTTATCCCTAAAAAATCATCTTTAATCACCAAAATGACGTTTAAAAAAAAAAATCCTAGAATTTCTTTTCGTTATGCCTTAAATAGCATGAATGTAACTCTACACCCTTGCGTCATTTAGTATATGCGGTTCTATAAATATGCAAATGAGCCCTGCCTCCACTCACTCACAGCAGCTCAGAGATCCACTCGTTGACGATCACACATTGATCTGATTGATTACAGGTAGTTTGTGACGTCAGAAACACCAGCGATTTCAAATTGTGTTTTTGAGACTCTTCGGTTCACTGCAGTTTTAAGGAGAAAATGGTGTTGACTAATGAATTTGCACATGGTTTGTCTTAAAGCATATTAAAAACATCACATAGACATATAAACAGCATTAAAAGCTGGATTTTCACCACAGCGGGACTTTAAGAAATTATGTCTTAAGAAATTGTTTTGTTTTGTATAGATTAAACTTCCTGATTTAAATATCCTGAATTTAAATAACTGATGCTAATTATGAAAAAAGGGTAGGTAAAATGAGCTACCTTTTTTGGTTAATATGTATAATTAATTATGTATAATTATTATGGAATTGTTTGGTAGGACCAAAATAAAAAAAAATCTTGATCCCAGCTAACAAAATATGATCTAAGTTATGTTATTTTTTTACGCTCTGAACATTCAAAACGTCCACTTTTTTGTTGTTGGTTATGTAAATGCTTAGGGGACATTTCATTTAATCATTTTGCAAACATTATGGTTGTCACTGTGTGGTCACTGAAAACCAAGAGGGGGATCTAATTGCTTCAATAACAAAACACAAAGAAGATTATCCACAATAAAGAAGATCACAGGCAAAACATGTGGCAGCATAAACACGTCAAAGAAACTGAACCAACTGAGGACTATAAATACACAGAGGCAAACAAGGGAACTAAATGAACAACATGTGAACATTATTAGTGATTAACTGGCACACAATAGGAAACTAGGTCGACTTACAATAGGCACGTTTCCATTACAGATTTGCGCAAAACTTTAGCGATTTTTTTTCTAAATGTCGATAAAAAAATATTACGAAATGACAGCGTTTCCATTAACCGATATTATGCAAACGTAATTTTTTCCTCTCGCGATCAGTCATTCCAAAAATCATGGCAACGGATGATGGTAGATTTATATGTAAAGTATGTTATAATAGCCAAAGTTCTGAGATGGTTTCCTGTTAGCTGGAATGACATGTATGTGTGTGTGTGTGTGTGTGTGTGTGTGTGTGTGTGTGTGTGTGTGTGTGTGTGTGTGTGTTTGCATGCAGGGCCCAAAAATGCCAAACGCTCGTCAAAATGGCTTTGGTTAACTTTATTACCTTATTATTTTATTAACCAGAAACATAAGAAACTGCAGCACCTGCTTTAAAAAATAGATTAGTTTATTTTTTGTTTTTGAGGTCACAGCTCAGGTTAGCTGCACAGGGATTGACACTGTGGCTGAGATCAGAATAACATTAGTTTAATATTTCTGTCATTAATAGGAAGACTATGATAGTAAGCTCACCCTGCTTGGAGTTCCATTAGCCAATCAATTCATGTAATTTCCTTCTGCTCCGATGTCATTAGTCACATGGCATTTACAGCTCAGCTGATTGGTTCAAATAAGTAAAGATGGCTTATTTTAAATTCTGTGTTTAGGCAAGGCTTCCTGCACTGCATCAATCAAGCTATTGCAATTGAGATGAATGGGAATGCCGTACAGCTTTTTCCAGGTGTTGCAGACCTGCTTGGATGCAGAATGCCCGGTACACATTGTGAAATTTGGGCTGTTGCAGACGAAAGATGACCAATAGTGGCGTTTTCTGTGGTCGTGTCTCCTAAACGGTGGTCCTACGTCGTACAGACAGAGAGGCTCAAAGACGGCCGTTGTCATGGTCTTACAACCAAAGACAGTCTGTGATAATTTACTGACAATGTCAGAATTCATCATGATCATCTCACGGTGTGTTTGCTGCTACGACCTACAGATACTGACTAGCCAATAAAAATCAACATGAAATGGCCTATTGATCAACACGACATGGTGCTAAAACTTAAAACTAGTTACTTCAAGCTTCATTTGCAAGATTGGCATGCCAAGTTGGCCTCTTTTCCCTAGCCATGACCGCGTCTTGAATTCCTCGTTTTTTAGCTCACATAAAAACCACAAGTGCGATTCATCTTGCTCTATTTGTTTACCACTAGCTCATGCTGATGATATTTTTTTTTTTCATTTATATTTTATTGTCTTTTCACAATATGAATTTTACAGAACAACAAGGCAATCATTGACAATATTTAAATACAGTCAAAACTTGTTTTTCCTTGAATTCCCTTAATGATAAGACATTCGTTTTTTGAAACATAAACCAAACATAAACATAAAACTAAAACAAAAAATAAAAATAAAATTGTAGCTTAGAACTGGGGTGTGGTATGTGTTACTCTCCGTGACAATCCTTGCATAGTAAATTTGCTTTCTTCATCCTTCTACATAGTACATTAAAGAGGTATAAAACATTCAGACCCTACCTCAAGTCTCTAAACAAAATCCGTTCTATGTTGCCTAATATATTTAATCCATCCTTTCCCGATATTGTTAAATTTATCGACTTCCAATCTTAATGACGCAGTTAGCTTTTCCATCTTATAAATGCTTAGCATTACATCTACCCATTCTTCCACTTTAGGCACCAAATCACTTTGCCATCTTCTGGTTATTGCTTTCCTACTTGCCAACAGCATAATTCGAAGCAATTTATAATCGTCCTTTCTTTTTAATTTTAGAGTCTCAGCTATCCCAAGATACATAATTTCAAAGCTGATTGGTATTTTCGTTTCTATCACCTCATCAATTACCACTTTTAATTGTGTCCAGTATTGTGTTATATGGGAGCAACCCCAAAAGATATGGAAGTGATTTGCTTTAGTTTCACCACAGGATCTCCAACATTTAGTATCTCCATGTTTTCTCTGTGCTGTGGTCGCGAAAAACCTTAGTGTATTTTTCCATCCATATTCCCTCCAGAATGAGGAATTTGTGGTTTTCCAATGATATTTATTTATTTCCCCCCAATTCTCTCCTGACAACACTATGTTCGCCTCCCTCTCCCATCTTTCTTTTACATATACTGTGTTGTCTGCTTTCAAGTCCTCCAGAATCTTGTACAATTTAGAAATATCTTTCCGTTCTATCTGTGACCTATATGCTTCCATCATTATTTTTATGATCCCTGGCCATGTTGAACCAAGATTAACTTTTTTTAATTCTTCTCCCAAATAATGACGTAGCTGTAGATATCTATGAAAGTCTTGCTTCTGGAGACCATATTTTCTGAAAACTCATTACAGTTTGATTTTTGATAACCTCCCAATACATTTTTGGGCCATTATTCCAGAATTTAAACCTGCCATCCAATTTATTGGGTGTAAAATCTATATCATATGCGATCCACCCCAAAAACCTACAATGACCCGTTAAATTGTATTTCTTCACAATTTTAGACCAAATTTTAACCGATACCCCCAACCATGGATTTATTTTTAGTTTCAGATGAGACCTCAGTGTTTCATCACATAGAAAAGCTTGCATCGGGAGCCCCTCAATTAGTTTTCCCTCATGCTGATGATATTTTATTCTTCTATACTATCTTGCGTCGTAGCCTACGATTCAATGTGTCATCATTGTACAGTCTACATGTCGCACCCAAGTTTATTAGATCCATGTCATACAGTGTGATTTTTAATTATCTTAAAGGATAACTGAAATAACAGTCTTTAGCAGGCATAAAAGGTTACATGCATAAAAACTGAACGAGAACTGAGACATAAAAAAGAAGCAATAGGGCATTCATCAATAAAGAGTTGTTCCTTTAGTCAAAAGCAAACTCCTGCTGCGTCTTTGGAAAATTCCACATCCGTAAGACCAAAGCATGGATTTCAATTAGGCAGGAGGTGCAAGAGCAGGAGAATATGAGTTTACAGATCAAAGCAGCTCTCCAGCAGAGAGCAACACATTCAAAGATCTCAAGTATCCACATGACTTAAAATACCTCCCCACTGAACAGCGGATTATACCTGAAACGCTGTCAGAAAAGCCCTAATCCCTAATCCCATCGATTTCTGATGTGCTTTTGGCTCCAAGTGAGATTTCATAACGCCATTGCTTTAATTTCACTTAAAGTGTCAAATGTAAAAATATGAGATTTTATGAGTCGTTTTTCATGGATGTAGCTTATATAAATTATCTAGAGAGCCTAATTTTGTACTGAGTGTGCTCTATATAGATACTCTATACTCTATGGTACAACAAAACCCTTAAATTACTCAGTAGAGTTACATTTTTAAATAAATCATATGATTAACATCAAATGTTCAACAACTAAAATCCTTCTGAAAATGTAAATAACGGTTTACTTATATATAAAAAAAACCCCATGTGTAAATCAGTCTTTAAAAGAAAATAATTATACTCACATTTTTCACAGAGCCGCTGAAAATGCTCGCATGAATCTCTCTATTTAAACACCTAACACCTACACTAAAGCTAGAGTGAAAGAGTTGTGTCATGGGAAATTCACTCATCATTTCCTCAAAAAGTATGAGCTGTCTTCATGTTCCAAAATCTTCTGTTTGGATTCTTGTCCAACTGGCCTCCATTGGTCCATCTGCTCCGAAGGGTAGGCCTAATTTAATGAATTTGGTACTGGTCCAATTTAAGGATACGCTTCAAGGTAATTGCCTTTTAAAAAGAGCAAGGTGTTTCAGTAATGGGTTTACATTAAATAGTTCTTCCATAAACTTTTGGAGAACAGCTGAGCTGTTAATTCATTATTTTATTATTTACAGTTATTTGTAAGCATAAACATTTGAATCCCTCTTTCTGAAGTGATAATGGCAGCTTCAGGCCCCATCCACACTACTACGTTTTAGTTTAGAAACGGAGACCTTTTGCTACGTTTGCACCTCCCGTCCACACTAAAACGGCAAAAACGAAGACCTAAAACTGAGAAGTTTAGAAACGCTGCTGACCCCGTTTTGCGTTTTGAATCTCCGGAGGGCGTTTTAGTAAAGACGGGTCAAAACGGAGGACTTTAGAAACGATGACGCAGAGGCTCACGCTCGGCTCTCTGATTGGGTGTCATACAACGGAAGAAAACATACAACAACAGCCTGGACTACCAGTTACTGTCGTTAGCGCAAGTAAATTCTGCATTTTACAATGCTATAACTGCCTACATGCGCCGGAGGCAAGCTATTATTCTAGTGATCTGTGACAATTCCCGTGTGCAGCGGCGGTATCGACCGTACATGGAGCGTCGGTTTTAGGTTAAGCCGGGAAGAACCCGCGCATGGTGGGATAATTTTATCAATGAAGTTGTGGTTTCTGAGGAATGGTGCAAAAACTTTTGAGTGTCCAGATCGGCACTTATCAACCTCAGTGAAATCTGAGGAATAGTCAATCTGTTTCCTGTTTACACCGGCACGCGCACGCCCAGTGTAGGTGAATGGTGAAGTGATCCGTGTTTTCAGTCGTTTTAATGTGGACGGAGATCAATTCTACGGCTATGTTTACACAGAAACGATCTGAAGAGAAAACGCAAAAGTGGCGTTGCGTTATCACTTTTTATTCTGCGTTTAGACGAGCATTATCGGGGGAAATCCGCGTGCATATGGTGACGCAAAAGTGTGTGAAATTCGATGTAGTATGCACTCCAGGCGGCTAGGTGGCAATGTGAAGCACTGCCACACAACAACACCAATATCTGAGAATATTTTGTACAACTGCTGAAAAGACTCTTGTACGTTTATCAGAGCTGCTAGGGCAACTTGAAGGTCCGACGTATGGAAATAATCCGACATATTGGGGTTATTTTCCTGTACTGGCGCATGCCTGTGACGTAAACGCGTACGCGACGAGAGCCACAGTGAGCAGATTTGCGTTTTTACCCTTTAGACGGGAACGCGACGGTGGAGCGTTTTTAAGATTTCCACTCTGGAGGGTGGTTTCACTTTTTTGTGTTTTTAAGCCCCCAAAACGCCGTCGCCATGTAAACGAAAGGTACATCCGATAAAATATTTTTACGTTTTCACCCGGAATCGTTCTCGTGTAAACGGGGCCTCAGGCCCCATCCACACTACTACGTTTTAGTTTAGAAACGGAGACCTTTTGCTACGTTTGCACCTCCCGTCCAGACTAAAACGGCAAAAACGAAGACCTAAACCGGAGAAGTTTAGAAACGCTGCTGACCCCGTTTTGCGTTTTGAATCTCCGTTTTAGTGAAGACGGGTCAAAACGGAGGACTTTAGAAATGATGACGCAGAGGCTTATGCTCGGCTCTCTGATTGGGTGTCATACAATGTACATGGAGCGTCGGTTTTAGGTTAAGCCGGGAAGAACCAGCGCATGGTGGGATAATTTAATCAATGAAGTTGTGGTTTCTGAGGAATGGTGCGAAAACTTTTGAGTGTCCAGATCGGCACTTATCAACCTCAGCGAAATCTGAGGAATAGTCAATCTGTTTCCTGTTTACACCGGCACGCGCACGCCCAGTGTAGGTGAATGGTCACGTGATCCGCGTTTTCCGACGTTTTAACGTGGACGGAGATCAATTCTAATACTCAGCTAAAACGCTGGTGTAGACGGAGATCGTATTCGTTTTAATTCTCCGTTTCTAAACTAAACCGCAGTAGTGTGGATGGGCCATCAGTCTGGCTGATATTTGTTTTTGAAATTAGATTTCCTCATGCACACCATTGTTTTCTATCGCATTGATTTTTGTAGCTCAGTATTCTAAGGTTTTGCTCATACTGAAGGTTAGTGATCTGAACAAACCTCTAACCCCAAGAATTAGACTTCAGCACATGTAAATGTGAAAAACAACTAATTACAAATAGTAATAATAATAATATTGCTCAATCCCTCTGCAGTTGTTGCTGCATCACATCTCTGCACAAGTCAACAATACACAATCCCACTCGATTTACAAGCCACAATCCCTACCTACAACACTCTAGGTCAGACTAATGATCAAGATGCGAAAAGGTTCAAAAACAAAAGTATTAAGTTTAGACAAACACAGGTAATCCACAGGAAAGAGGGCAACATAACAGCATATAATATGTGACAATACCAGACATCGAACTGAAGGAAATGAGAAACTTAAATACATAAATGATAATTAATGTATTTTTTACATTAATGTTTTTCCAAATCCAATATTGGATTTACGCATGCGCGTGCGGTGATTGTTTGTGTTTGGAGCTCCGTCGAATTGATTCATTAATCCTTGATTTTCTTCTTTACCACTCATTTATAAACAAGTACTTTCTATTTTTATATCGTGTGAACTTATCCTCGATACTATTCCCTATAAAAAACAATCGGATTGCTTTGATATCGCTACTTAGATCCAACTTTGCGAACCCCAGCTACTAGCCTTTTAGCCCGCTAGCATTTCACGCGTGGCCTCGCGCCAATCGACCGTCGGATTTTACACCCGTTTCACTGAAAGGATACGGGTTATATCCAGGATTTCAGTCCTAAATTAGTAGTGATATTGGTAGTATCACTACTAATTTACTGTTCATCTGTTATAATGGCGAATATATCGGATGTGTGTCTAACGCTACCTCTGAGTGCAGGTGAGGACACATTCGAGCTGCATTCGGTGCTGTTGGAGCTGGAGTCCGTGGAGAAGCAGATCCGTGGTCTGCTAGAGAGGCAAGCCGAGCTGCGAGATCGGCGATCAGCACTTGAAACATCACGCGCCGATGCTCACAAGTCAGTGGTTAGTAACTTTTTGACTCCGACTTCGTCTACTCCGTGCGTTTCTCTGCCCAGGAGGACGCGATCATCTCTGGCTTCATTCACTCCGGCACCGACACAAAGCCATGGACCCTGGGTGATCCCTCAGCGGAAGACACGAGCCAGGACCAGACCAAGAACCTCTCCACCCCTCCCGGTCTTCGCGATCTCCACCCGGAACCGCTTCTCCCCTCTTCGCGAGTCGGAACGTGACGACGCCGTGATCATCGGCAGTTCCATCGTCCGTCATGTCCGCGCTATCTCAGGTAAGGGTAATGTGCGCACTCACTGCTTTCCTGGTGCTCGTGTTCTAGATGTCGCTGCACATGTTCCCGAGATCCTGAACGGTGACGAGCGCGTCGGAGCTGTGGTGCTGCACGCGGGAACGAACGACATCCGGCTGCGGCAGACGGAGGTTCTGAAGAAGGACTACAGGAGCCTGATCGAGACGGTACGCAGCACAGCGCCTGAGGCAACGATCATCGTGTCTGGACCGCTTCCCACGTACCGACTAGGACAAGAAAGGTTCAGTAGACTATTTGCTCTAAATGAATGGTTAATATCATGGTGTAATGAACAGAAACTGCTCTTTGTAAATAATTGGAATCTGTTCTGGGAGCGACCTAGGCTCTACCGTGCTGATGGCCTGCACCCCAGCAGAATCTGAGCGGCTGTGCTGTCGGACAACATCTCCAAGACGTTACACACCATCTGACTAGTAAGTCAAAGTCCAAATCACAATCTCTGCTGTCCCAACTTAACTGATACAAGTAGTGTAGAACATTATATAGAAACTGTGTCTATTCCTCGTCTAGTGAGGCCAAACAATAAATCTAGTTTAGGATCTAGGAAAAATCTTATTGTAATTAAACCAGAAAATCTAAATCTCAGTGAACAAAAAGAATTTCTAAAACTAGGTCTTCTAAACATTAGATCGCTCACACCTAAGGCGGTTATTGTAAATGAAATGGTCACAGATAATAATTTCGATGTTCTGTGCCTTACTGAAACCTGGCTTAAACCAAATGATTATTTCGGTCTAAATGAGTCTACTCCACCAGGATACTGTTATAAGCATGAGCCCCGTCTGATCGGTCGTGGCGGCGGTGTTGCAACAATCTATAGAGATATCCTAAAGGTTACTCAGAAAACAGGTCACAGGTTTAATTCGTTCGAAGTACTTGTGCTAAATGCTACGCTCTTAGATGTAAGAAAGAAATCCCTATTATCTCTAGCCTTAGCGACCGTATATAGACCTCCAGGGCCCTATGCTGATTTCCTAAAAGAGTTTTCAGACTTTCTCTCAGATCTATTGGTCAATGCCGATAAAGCAATAATTGTTGGAGATGTTAACATACACGTAGATAACACAAATGATGCGTTAGGGGCTGCGTTTACAGATTTATTAAACTCATTTGGGGTCAAGCAAAACGTCAGTGGTCCCACTCATCGTCTAAATCATACACTAGATTTAATTATATCATATGGAACCAATCCAACCGATATAGATATTATAGCGCAAAGTGACGATCTCACTGATCATTGTATGGTAACGTGCATATTACGTACTGCTGAAATTTGCCATGTTGCGCCACGTTATCGACCAGGCAGAACAATCGTTCCAACCACTATAGATAGATTCACAAATAGCTTACCTGATCTATCTCAGCTGCTCAGTGAACCCCAACAAACAGATGATCTAGAGGAAATGACTAGCAGTTTGAGCACCATTTTCTCTAGTACATTAGATATTGTTGCACCAATTAGATTAAAAAAGGTTAGAGAGAAAACTAAAGCACCATGGTACAATAGTACTACACATGTTATCAAGAGAGAAACTCGTAACTTAGAGCGTAAATGGAAACAAACTAATTTAGAGGTCTTTAGAATCGCGTGGAAAGACAGTATGTCACGTTATAAAAAGGCTCTAAAAGCAGCCAGGGCTGAGCATCTCCGCAAACTAATAGAAAATAACCAAAATAATCCAAGGTTTTTATTTAACACCGTGGCTAGACTAACAAATAAACAGACATCACCAGAGCAAAATATTCCGTTACAGTATAGTTGTAATGATTTTATGAATTACTTCAATGAGAAAATAGAAAGCATCCGAAATACAATTGTAAATGTACAATCCTCTATGGTGTCTTATGATTCAGCCACAATTATCGCCCCTCAAGAACAACTACACCGCTTTACAACTATAGGACAGGAAGAGCTAAATAAACTTATCTTTGCAGCGAAACCAACAACATGTTTATTAGACCCAATACCCACTAAACTACTGAAAGAAGTGTTACCTGTAGTGGAAGAGCCTCTTCTCAATATTATTAACTCGTCTTTATCTTTAGGTCATGTTCCAAAAATATTTAAGCTGGCAGTAATAAAACCTATTATTAAGAAACCGCAACTAGATCAAAATAACTTAGCAAATTACAGACCCATTTCAAATCTTCCATTTATATCTAAAATACTAGAAAAAATTGTGTCCGCTCAATTGTGCTCTTTCTTGCAAGAAAATGATACCTATGAAAAATTTCAGTCAGGATTCAGACCGCATCATAGCACAGAAACTGCGCTAGTTAAAATTACAAATGATTTACTTTTAGCTTCTGACCAAGGCTGTATCTCAATACTAGTTCTACTCGATCTTAGCGCTGCGTTCGACACTATAGATCATAAAATACTCTTGGATCGACTACAAAACTACACTGGTGTTCAGGGACAGGCATTAAGCTGGTTTAGATCGTACTTATCAGACCGTTACCATTTTGTCTGTTTAAATGGTGAAAAATCGAAGATAACGTCAGTAGACTATGGAGTGCCGCAAGGATCGGTGTTAGGCCCTCTGCTATTCTCAATATATATGCTGCCACTGGGTAATATTATAAGAAAACATGGAATTCATTTCCACTGTTATGCTGATGACACTCAATTATATATTTCATCAAGACCAGATGAAAACACTAACTTATCTAAATTGACAGAGTGTCTTAAAGATATAAAATGCTGGATGACGTGTAATTTCCTGCTATTAAATTCAGATAAAACGGAGGTATTACTTATTGGTCCAAAAAACTACCCACAAAACCTCGTACAATACAACTTTAATTTAGAAGGATGTCCAGTTACTTTATCCACTACAGTAAAAGACCTGGGTGTTATACTAGACCGCAACTTGTCTTTCGAAAATCATATTTCATATGTTACAAGAACAGCCTTTTTCCACCTTAGAAATATTGCTAAGCTACGTAACATGCCATCTGTTTCTGATGCAGAAAAGTTAGTTCATGCATTCATGACCTCAAGACTAGATTACTGTAACGCTTTATTAGCTGGTTGTCCTACATCCTCAATAAACAAGCTACAGTTAGTGCAAAATGCAGCTGCTAGAGTTCTCACTAGGTCAAGAAAATATGATCATATAACACCAATTTTATCATCTCTGCACTGGTTACCTATTAAGTTCCGTATCAATTACAAAGTACTATTACTGACCTATAAAGCCCTAAATGGTCTAGCTCCTGTATATTTAATGGACCTTCTATCGCCCTACAATCCATCGCGTTCTTTAAGATCCCTAAATTCGAGGCTTCTGGTCATTCCTAGGATATCCAGATCCACTAAAGGAGGGAGGGCGTTCTCGCATTTCGCTCCTGGAATAGCCTTCCTGATACTGTTCGTTGCTCAGACTCGCTCTCCCAGTTCAAAACTAGATTAAAGACGCATCTCTTCAGCCAAGCATTCACATAATGCTTGCCTCTTATACTACTGTTGAATCAGATCGAATGCATTAATATTATGAACAGCAGCTACGCTAATTACTTCCCATCTGCTTTTCTGCTGTTATCTCGGGACGCTAGTCCCGAGGTAAATAGCGTTCTTCAGCTACAGTCTGTATCCAGCCTCTCACAGAGACTTCAGAGTCCCCAACACCTGCGATGAGACGACTCGACGCCTGTGAAGAGACGACTCAACGCCGGAGATATGTTATGCCCTAAATTAATACATGATGATTAACTAACTGTATTTTTTACGTACATTTCTGAAATGCACTTTCTGTAAAGCTGCTTTGAAACAATATGTATTGTGAAAAGCGCTATACAAATAAATTTGAATTGAATTGAACTCAAAACCTAACAGGTGTGATTGTTCAATAAGTGTCCATGTCAACTAATGACTGGAGGGAACACATGGAACCGGGAAAGTCCCAACATTGACTACGTTTACATGCAGCCAATATTCGGGTTATGGTCGGGTTAAGGTCACTATTCGGGTTTCTGAAACATTAGGAATAACCCGTTTACATGCGTGAGCAGAGAGAGTTACTCCTGTATACATGGAATTGCAATATCCCGATGTAAACGGTGACGCACGGTTAGCGTCTGGACGTACGGACAACCTTAAGACGCAATATGCGTCATTTCCAATTCTTCTTCCTGTATCCAAAGACAACAACAACAGCAGCAGCACACGGATAATGAATAGTTCGGGGCAGATAGTGATCGCCTTTGTTTGCGCTTTGGTGCTGGTACTGAACTCGCTCCAAAAGTATGCTGTGCTGTGTCTCGCCATGTTTACTTCCGGTATACTGCACTGCGCTGAGAAGTTCCTCTACTCAAAAGACCAAGATTCCTTGCGAATAGAACATTATCACAATGGGGATATGCCGATACGCGTTTACATGACCAACAATTCGGGTTAGGAAAGGGGTACCCCAGGGATCATATCCGGGTTTTTAAAATCCGGGATATGAGCATATTCGGGTTTTTGCCGGTGTTTACATGGCCGTGCGCGACCGGGTTATTGCTAATATTCCGGTTTTGAGCGGGTTATTGGCTGCTTGTAAACGTAGTCACAGGCTGTTGCGCTCTATTGTTTTTCAAGATAGGAAGTTTAAAGGTTTATTGGATGGATGAATGGATGGATGGATAGAAACTCAATTTAAATTCAGGCACTTTGGAATTGCACACACTATTTCACTAATAAACAGGGTAGCAACATCAAACCTCCTCTTGATACCGTATCATCATCATACAGAACGCATGCAGGCCAGAGTGAGTTTCTGTGCATCCAGTCCTCTTCACAGATTCAGACATGTCAAGAGGGTCCACTTCAAGGCCATCACCGCTGTCCACTTCAAGGCCATCACCGCTGTCCACTTCAAGGTCATCACCTCTGTCCACTTCAAGGCCATCACCGCTGTCCACTTCAAGGCCATCATCGCTGTCCACTTCAAGGTCATCACTGCTGTCCACTTCAAGGCCATCACCGCTGTCCACTTCAAGGCCATCATCGCTGTCCACTTCAAGGCCATCATCGCTGTCCACTTCAAGGCCATCATCGCTGTCCACTTCAAGGCCATCACCGCTGTCCACTTCAAGGTCATCACCGCTGTCCACTTCAAGGCTATCACCGCTGTCCACTTCAAGGCCATCACCGCTGTCCACTTCAAGGTCATCACCGCTGTCCACTTCAAGGTCATCACCGCTGTCCACTTCAAGGCCATCACCGCTGTCCACTTCAAGGCCATCACCGCAAGGCCATCACCGCTGTCCACTTCAAGGCCATCACCGCTGTCCACTTCAAGGTCATCACCGCTGTCCACTTCAAGGCCATCACCGCTGTCCACTTCAAGGCCATCACCGCTGTCCACTTCAAGGTCATCACCGCTGTCCACTTCAAGGTCATCACCGCTGTCCACTTCAAGGTCATCACCGCTGTCCACTTCAAGGCCATCACCGCTGTCCACTTCAAGGTCATCACCGCTGTCCACTTCAAGGCCATCACCGCTGTCCACTTCAAGGTCATCACCGCTGTCCACTTCAAGGCCATCACCGCTGTCCACTTCAAGGTCATCACCGCTGTCCACTTCAAGGCCATCACCGCTGTCCACTTCATGGCCATCACCGCTGTCCACTTCATGGCCATCACCGCTGTCCACTTCATGGCCATCACCGCTGTCCACTTCATGGCCATCACCGCTGTCCACTTCAAGGCCATCACCGCTGTCCACTTCAAAGCCATCACCGCTGTCCACTTCAAGGCCGTCACCGCTGTCCACTTCAAGGTCGTCACCGCTGTCCACTTCAAGGTCATCACCGCTGTCCACTTCAAGGCCATCACCGCTGTCCACTTCAAGGCCATCACCGCTGTCCACTTCAAGGTCATCACCGCTGTCCACTTCAAGGTCATCACCGGTGTCCACTTCAAGGCCATCACCGCTGTCCACTTCAAGGCCATCACCGCAAGGTCATCACCGCTGTCCACTTCAAGGCCATCACCGCTGTCCACTTCAAGGTCATCACTGCTGTCCACTTCAAGGCCATCACTGCTGTCCACTTCAAGGCCATCACCGCTGTCCACTTCAAGGCCATCACCGCTGTCCACTTTAAGGTCATCACCGCTGTCCACTTCAAGGTCATCACCGCTGTCCACTTCAAGGTCATCACCGCTGTCCACTTCAAGGCCATCACCGCTGTCCACTTTAAGGTCATCACCGCTGTCCACTTCAAGGCCATCACCACTGTCCACTTCAAGGCCATCACCGCAAGGCCATCACCACTGTCCACTTCAAGGCCATCACCGCTGTCCACTTCAAGGTCATCACTGCTGTCCACTTCAAGGCCATCACCGCTGTCCACTTCAAGGCCATCACCGCTGTCCACTTCAAGGTCATCACCGCTGTCCACTTCAAGGCCATCACCGCTGTCCACTTCAAGGCCATCACCGCTGTCCACTTCAAGGCCATCACCGCTGTCCACTTCAAGGCCATCACCGCTGTCCACTTCAAGGTCATCACCGCTGTCCACTTCAAGGTCATCACCGCTGTCCACTTCAAGGCCATCACCGCTGTCCACTTCAAGGCCATCACCGCTGTCCACTTCAAGGTCATCACCGCTGTCCACTTCAAGGTCATCACCGCTGTCCACTTCAAGGCCATCACCGCTGTCCACTTCAAGGCCATCACCGCTGTCCACTTCAAGGTCATCACCGCTGTCCACTTCAAGACCATCACCGCTGTCCATTTCAAGGTCATCACCGCTGTCCACTTCAAGGTCATCACCGCTGTCCACTTCATGGCCATCACCGCTGTCCACTTCAAGGCCATCACCGCTGTCCACTTCAAGGTCATCACCGCTGTCCACTTCAAGGCCATCACCGCTGTCCACTTCAAAGCCATCACCGCTGTCCACTTCAAGGCCATCACCGCTGTCCACTTCAAGGTCATCACCGCTGTCCACTTCAAGGTTATCACTGCTGTCCACTTCAAGGCCATCACCGCTGTCCACTTCAAGGCCATCACCGCTGTCCACTTCAAGGTCATCACCGCTGTCCACTTCAAGGTCATCACCACTGTCCACTTCAAGGCCATCACCGCTGTCCACTTCAAGGTCATCACCACTGTCCACTTCAAGGTCATCACCGCTTGGCTTGTTTTGAGACAGAACGAGTTGAGCTCTTTGTCCCAGTGGTGGCAAAGCTGACTATTAGGCATGTGCACCACAACTAATTTCATTAACGGTTAAACAGAAATGTTGTAACCGACTAGTCAAAAAATTCGGTATATGCAAAATATTTTGAAATAACCAGCTCTATGAATAACCAGCTCTTAATCTATGAATCAAACAGTCAAATCTATGGAAGCCAATTTCTGCCACACAAGAAAACAAAATCACAAAATGTCATATTAAGTCATCATTAAGTCGAAATTATGACATCACAAAGTCTAAATCATAAAAAATGTCATAATTATGACATAGAAAGTCCCAATTTTTTATCTCACAATTAGTATGTCATAACTATGACTTGGCATCATTTCGAACATTTATGTCTGATTTTGATTTGTTTGATTGTGTGAATTTTTTTTGGGTAGAAATGTTCTTCCATACAAACTCCATGCCGCTGAAAAATATATGCAATGTTGGCTACTTATACAATACTTATACTTGCAAACTCAATAGTGTATTATAAACAGAATTTCTCAAATAAAAGTTTGCAAGCATAAATCAGCAACTATAGACTACATTATTTAAAGGTATTCTATTTGTTGATCTGTTGTTGTAAAGTATATTTTATACATGATGGTTCCCCTTGAAATCGGTATAAACTTATAAACGTATAAACGTTTAAACAACTAACCACTTTAAATATGAACCTTTGGTAGCCTGTTTATATTCAGCCATGCTAAACGCTTCCACAGTATCAGCTCTCACAGGCTTATAAGTGCCTCACATTTCTCCCCTTCAAACATAATTTTTCAAACAATTTGCATAATTACATGTGATAATGCACGTGGAGCTTTGAAAAGAAGGAAATTGGGTTCATTGTTGGGGAAGTCAAATGTCATACATTGAAAAGAATTACACTTCAATATGAGCAATTTAAATACGCTTTATGGCATGATTCATAATTGTGCTTAAAGTACAAACTAATCAGACATAAAGTTTCACTTTAGCAGCTCAAGTGAATATTAAACATAAGAACTGAATCACATGGATGGATTATGAATCATGTACCTTTTAAATACTGATATAACCAGATGATATAAACCATCCTTTTTTTTTACTCCAAAATACGCCAGACTATAGAAATAAAATGGGTTGCAACTGCGCGTTGACTTGAGAGGGATGAACAACAATTTTGTCAAATACTCCAAAAATTGTGTTGTTCAATGTTTGTTCAACAAAGTTTAGGTCGGCACAATATAGAATAAAACAAGTTAAACAAAAAAATGTTGTTGAGTCTATATAATACTAACTAGAATATGAATTTAAGAATTTTACACTTAAGAAATTAAAGGAATAGTTCACCCAAAAACTGAAAATTCTGTCATCATTTACTCAACCTCAAGTTGTTCCAAACCAAGTTTTTTTTCTTCTGTTGAACACAAAAGTATATTAATATATATATATATATATACATACATTCATATTTTAAAACATGTTGGTAACCAAACAGTTGACAGTAGCCATTGACTTCCGTAGGAAAAAAGGACTATGGTCTGGTTACCAACATTCTTTAAAATATCTTAAATTTTTTAGGCATGTTGGAATGGTATTTTTGTTTCTTACGCATATGTTGTGATTATTTTATCATTATTTTAATTCCTTTTATGTACAGCACTTTGAATTACCATTGTGTCTTGTCTTGCTTTCCCTTTCCTTGTGTTTAACAGAAGAAAGAAACTCATCCAGGTTTGGAACAACATGAGGTTCAGTAAATGAGGAGAACATTTTCATTTTTGGGTGAACTATCCCTTTAAGAGTTTATTACGGAGATAGAGACTGGTATCAGAAGTGACATTAGCTATCACTGTGATCATAACTAGTGTGCAGCTACATACAGTTAAAGCTCCACTCTTCAGCACAATGGTTACCACAAAATTAAAAAAATTTCTAAATGTCAAGCATAACTGAACATTAAACACTACCGTGGATTTCACTTTACTGTAAAAGCATCAAATATCACTTAATCTCTAAATGTGCTCTCATTGCAAAGCATACTGGGAATTACAGATCCACACACAAATGGGATGGGATGAAGTAAACTTAGTTTATAAATACATAAGGTGGACTGAAATTAGGTTGTGACAAATGTTCAAAAATCACATTGCTTTAGCTCATTTTAATTAATTTCTGTTAAAACCCACTGCAAGTACCTACCAGCTCTTGTGCTGATGTTTTCCCTCCAAAATGATGTCAATTCCTGGAGGATGATGCCTTTAGGCTTTAGGAACTGGCCTGAGAACACAGGAAAAAATCTATCAGCAACATCCCCAAGAAAATATAAATAGTTTGAAGCATTTCAGTTAGCGCAAGGAAAAATTAATAGACTTCTGGAATATTTCTTAATAAATGTTTTTAAAGGGAATTGTTTAAAAATGTACTTATATGTTTACTTAACTATGATGATGATGATAGAAGAAACCTAACTAATATGATTTCCATATTTGAAACGCTTTTAGCAAGTTATATTATATTATAATTATATGAAGACATTCACTCCTGTTCAAAAGTTTTGGGCCTGTAAGATTTTTTTAATGTTTTTGAAAGGAGTCTCTTATGTTCATTTATAAAAATGCAATAAAACAGTAATTTTGTGAAATATTATTGCAATTTAAAATAACTGTTTTCTATGTAAATATAGGCTATAGGCTACTGTAAAATGTAATTTATTCCTTTGATCAAAGCTGAATTTTCAGCATCATTACTCCAGTCTTCAGTGTCACATGATCCTTCAGAAATCATCCTAATATGCTGATTTGCTGCTCAAGAAACATTTATGATTATTATCAATGCTGAAAACAGTCATATTATTAGATACTTTTTTTTTCAAGATTCTTTGATGAATGGAAAGTTATAAAAAACTGAATTTATTTGAAATAGGAATCTTTTGTAACATTATAAATAACATTACTGTCACTTTCATCAATTGAATGCATCCTTGCTTAATAAAAATAAGAATTTCTTTCAATAATAATATTTTAAAAATCAAAAAAGTCAACTGAGCCTGGACTTATTTACAGTATAGTAGGAATGTTGAAGGACAGAATGTTAAAGACTGAATTTGTCCTTGTGGCAGATGTAACAGCTAAATAAAATCACATTTTAATAGATGTGATAAGAAAAAGAAGCTGCTTTTGTGGATGACTCAATACGATCTGATAAACAGCTAAATAGATGAATGAAGCAACTTTGCTGAAATGATTACAGAATTTTCATTTCAAGTCTCGAGGATATTTCATGTAAAGATTACATTTAAACAAAACTATATTACCTCCGTAATCAGTGCATGTCAATCCTGCATGTCTTTCTGCCCAACTTGACAGTCCCTGAAGAGGCTCCTTCTGCTGAAGAGGTTATTCATTTTAAAAAGCCGAAGAGGCAATTTTCCTTTTTAATCAGCTTTGTTTTGTTTTGCTCTTTGCAAACTGCATTGAACCTTTTCATTTAACCCTCTGATGGTCTTAAAAAAATATCACACTTGTGGTCTTCGGGGTCTATTGGACCCCAGACAATAAAATTTAATTTTGTAACAGAACAATATTTTTTTTTCTAACAAATATAATTTTTCTCTGTTTATTAATGTTTTTACTCAACATTTGTGCAGTTTTTGGAGGATTTATGATTTATTTTTAATTTCTCTAAATAAATAAATAAACATTTATTTAAATAGGATTTTACAAAAAAACAGCATTTTACGTTAAATTAAATTTATTAAAAACCCAGATTTCAAAATTTCATTCCTGGGGATACCATGGATAATTTTACAAGGTTTAATGTAAGATTTTTGCCCATTTTTTTTTGAAAATACAGGTTAAAATTTGTAATAAATCACTTTAACCACTAGATGGCTATAGAGCTCCATAAGGCCTATATGCTATTTGAATTACTGAAAGATTCTAAAGTTTCTAAAGTTGGATTCAGTTGGATTCATATATAAAAATTTTAAAACACAATTATAACAAAAATAAAATACTTTTTGTCAAAGTTTAGCATTTTTTTGTACTGAAAAAAACAACAGTTTTTCAATAATGTTACAGTATGATTATAATCAAACCTGAACAACATGTTACAAACATAAATGTTGGAGTCTTAAGATTGTATCATTTATTTCAACTGAACTACAATAACAAATTAGCAAATAAAGCAGTAAAAAAAAAAAATTGTAAAAAAAAAAGATTTGCGTTATTTTCTGCGTTGTTTCTGATTTTGATGATGAATTTTGTCTATTTTGAGTCCAATGATAAATAAATATGTATTTATTTATTTATAGATATTTAAAATATATAATAAATCCTCCAAAAACTGCACAAATGTTGAGTAAAAACATTAATAAATAAAGTAAATTTATATTTGTAAAAAAAAAAAAAATATTGTTCTGTTACAAAATTAAATTGCATTTTTTGGGGTCCAATGGACCCCGAAGACCACGAGTGTGACTATTTTTGTCACGCCTACATAAAAACAGATAACGTTCCGTTTTAATTTTTTTTTTTGTAGATCTAGGAAGTGTTGAGAGCCGTAGGAAGTTTCATACCATTTGGAAAAAGAGAAAATTTTTATTAATTCAAGCAAAAGTCATTTGGGGTCCAATGGACCCCACCGTACATCAGAGGGTTAAATGTGAATCGGCCGGAGGGCTTTGTGTCTGAGGTGACTCCTGGTGATCCAAAAGAAGAGTGTTTCACTGTGAGATAAGGCAACACTTAAGGGAGATATGGCTCACTCACTGGTCCGTGTACGTTTTGATCATTCAATTTCCTGTTTTGTATGGAATAACGAGAAATGAAAAGACAGTTCGTTTATTCGTTTTTTAGTTTTGTTTAAAGGGTAACTAAACACTAAAACAACTTTTTTTAGTTAATGATCTGTAAGAATGGGGCTTCATAAATGCTGTTCAATGATTCGAGTACATTTTTTGACATTTGTGTTTAAAGTGTTTTAATTCTTCAATATATGGTGTAAAAACGTCTGAGTGCTGCCCTCTTCAGGTTGAACGGTGGCTACTGCAGTTGAATTTTCCTATTGGAAGTTGTGGTACCCTCTGACGTCAGAGGAGACCAGCTAACCACTCCCTTGCCTACAGAGAGACGCGTCTCAGGTGCACGCCCCCCTCCTCCGCTGGGCTCTGCCGACTTTTCCAGCATTTTTCAAATATTGCCAGTGGGTGGAGTCAGGCTCTGACCAGGGGTTTATGCTGCGTTCCAGGCAGGTTTTTGAGCACGTAAATCACGACTTCAAACCATGACTCACGACTTTGTAGCGTTCCAGGCCAGTCAAGCCAAACTACCTGAGCGCAATATACATACTTATTGTTTCAGAGACACAAAACATTGTAATACATAATCGTGTGTGTATTATTATCATTATTATATTATTATTAATTTGACTGAAACGTTATATTGTCCTAAAGTGTATTCTCACCGTGTACCGCCTGCAGAAACACTGCATCCGTAGGGGCTGCCATTGTTGTTTTGTATGGTTTCGCGGGCTATGTGACGTCAGAGCTCGTAACTGGGAGTACATTCGATCTAGTAGGAGTTCACGGGTGGGAAGTCACGGGTTTGACTGCCGTTCCAGTGCACTTTCACGGGTATAAGGTTGGAAAAACACGGGTTACAGGTTGCCTGGAACGCGGCATTAGTTACCCTTTAAAAAACATAAAATGAGATTTTGGTTCGATTTCTCATTTTTCATTTGTGGTTTACAAATCGGTTTATGGGTTCGACATTTATTCGCACATGTGGGCGGCGCTGAAACGCCCCTTTAATCTGATTGGTCAAACCGCTCCGCCTTCAGTATGGCCTTTTAATTCTGTCAGGCAGAATAAGAGTCAGTACGAGTGCAGCACTTTAATAAAATAATGTCTGAAACCACCACTCACTGTTAACTACGCATAATATTGAAGCAGAAATATGTTGCTGGTCAGTGGTCACATAATTCGTGCTGCTGTGACTTGCAAGCGACCCCTTTAATGTGAGCTAAATGCTGACAGATTATTTTAGTATGATGTATAATGGCGGAGTTGTTTGACCAATCAGATTAAAGGGGCGTTTCAGTGCCGCCCACATGTGTGAATAAAATATCGAACCAATAAATCGAACCACTTTGAAAACCACAAACGAAAAAAGAGAAATCGAGCTAAAATCTAATTTTCCGTTTTTTTAAACTGAATGAAAAAAACGAGCTGTCTTTCCATTTCTCGTTATTCCATTCCAAAGAGGAAATGAAATGATCAAAAAATACACGGACCCTCACGGCATCTCTGCAACAACGGAAGCGATGTGCATGCTCTCCAAATTGGTTTGAGATATTTTGAGTCTCTCTATATCTGAGGGCAAATGGCAGTGACTGGATCTGAGCCAATTATCATGAGATATGCCAGGGAGGCGTCTGATGTGATTTGCAGAAGACGTGCTGCTGTCATATTCAGACTGTCTCTAATCGAATCGGCTCATTAGTGCAGCCTAATGCTGATTGCTGAGTCATGCAAATTAGGGGTTTGGGTACTGATATAAATATTAATTAAACTTAATTTGGAGTACTTTATTGCACAATGCATATTTCTTAATATTAAGCCTAAAATTAATATCACTATTAGTAAGGAGAGTGTGATCACTAGGCTACCAGTCTTTAAATATAGATATTTATATTTTAAGTGCACCTAAAGTATACCTGCAAATTGCAATAGTTCCATTTTAGCACAATCAAATATACTTAAATATATATATTCGTATACATTCAAACAGTGTCCGTTTAACAAAGTATCCAGTGTGTGTTGCGTACTGGCGGTGCTGCCGTTTCAAAATCCCACTATGCTACTTGGCAATGCCTGGTCATAAAATACTATATAAAACCCTCCCTCTTGCAGCAACATCTCCTCTCTTTCTCCTATGATGTTTCGACTGACATGAGGGCTGGGCAACCTGTCCGTCACATGAGATCCACCAAAAACACAACCATCAAATCAATTCCACAAAATCAAGCCCTGCCCTACATTTGTTCTTGTTACAGAAGCCGTTTGACTGGGATATATGTCCCAATAGGGAAGAAAAGACTATCCATTTCACTTTAAGGGACTTTAATGGTAAAACACCACCTTAAACCAGTCCAGATATATAGCCTACACTTTTATAGCTTATAGCTTAGTGAAAATGTGGATCCATACTGAACGAGGAAAAAAAAAACATTGCCTAGTTTAATTTAGAGGACCAAACTGAGTAAAATATATTGTTATTTATAAAAATACAGACAAAAAGTTTTAAATAACAGCAACTCTGGAAGTACAAATGAAGTTCAAAGATTTCCCAGATATGTGAATTTCCATCCCAATTTAATGGAGCAGGTTTGAGGGGCAGAAGTCTGAGGAGTTTTCTGCTGATAGTCATCAGAAGTTTTGTTGGGTAATAAAGCAGGAAGGTGTTAGTATCCTGCGGAGGCAACAGGACTGTTGAACAGCCCGGAGGGGGTGCTGAGATGTTCATTCTGAGATAGGCTGGATGTGGAGGCCGGAAATGATTGGAAAATGATCCAAGCTGTCTAAGTGTTGAACAGCAGGTGGTCTGAGGCTGAGCTTGCAACATGGCAAAGAAATTCAGGTGTCTGCCAACAGAGAACACCTGCCTTCAAATAAAGCTATTTCTGCAGTGTCATTTTCTGGCAGACTGTACAAAATTCTGCAAAGTAGATGTATAAGATGGTGTTTTATCCTTAAAGTCGGCACGAAACGGAAGTTGCCTTTTTGAACAAGAAAAAATGTAGGGCTTTGGTTGTGGTTAGCTATTGGTCAATCTCATGTGAGTGACAGGTTGCCCCGCCCTCGCGCCAGTAAACACATCATCAGAAAAGAGGGAGGGGAAGTTATTTTAATTACAAGGCACACAAATTGAAAAGAAAAAGAAAAAGATGTGCACAGATCATTTATAATAAATAATGCAATATTCCATAAAAAATAAGAATTGAGAGATGAACAAATAACAAAAGTCAGATGGATTATATTAGTTACTTAGCCTGGTTAAAACCAGACCCTTCTCAGTCATAACTGAGTTAGGGTCTGAGGAAGGTTCATTCACAGCTCATTTCCAAAGGGGCGTCACCAACGGACGTCGCTCAAATGCCTCTGTAAGCAATTGGATAGACCTTAAAACCAATCAGATCGATCGTCATCTTGTAAAGCCCGGCTCAACGTTTGTGATTGGTGCCTCGATTTGGAAAGATTGGAAATGAGCTTCAATGGGCTCTTCGCCAGACTAACTTGCAGAGCAAATCTAAATTTGCTGGAAGTTCGTCTGGGTTTTCCCAGGCTATTAGATACTCACATTTTAATGGGATTTTTCTAAAAAAAAAAATAAAAAAAAAAGAATAATCAAGAATACCTAAATTGCTTAAGTCCTGTAAGCGTTCATCTTGAAATATTATTAACAATATAAAAGTTAGATTTCACAGCATAAAGACCACTACCTGAAGGGAAGCATTTTTACATTAATACTAAAAGGCTTTTGCTTACTAAGAAAAAGTATAAACTATCAATCAGACGACATAAGGCATGTAGGAGATTGTGTGCAACAGGTTATATCAGTTTTGATCATGTTGACCATTTAGCGGCCTTAGAAATTAATATCAAATATGAGGGTTAAAGGCTGCTTATTGGATCAATAGAGTATAGATGTCATATTATTGAGAGATTAAGGGTTATCCCATTGGCAGACATTTATTTTTGTTGTAAGGAAATATCACTTAATTTTGAGTTTTAATTTTAAGATTAAGTTAATGAGATTAATTAATGAGGGAGGGGGTGGCATCAACAAACATGATTTAATATCTTAATTGATTTTCTCAAGTAAATGTGTCTAGATTTAAGAATGTTCAGATTAGGGCTGTGAAAAGATTAATCGCGATTAATCTTTTCACAGCCCTAGTTCAGATATTTGTACTGGAAAACACAAAAATACTGAGGAATAAATATTTTTTTGCAGTGCCTATTGGGCAATAAGCGGCCAGATCAAACCAACAACCTTCCGGTGACCAGCTTTGAGCACCATTAAACATCTCTAAAAAAAGTTTTGCTTCAGTCTATTATAAACTAATTTGCTTCCTGCAACAGCCAGTTCTACACAAAGATCGATCTGTGGACAACTACTTCAATGATGCAGCTGAAAAATCAACCCATTTAGATCTTCCGAAGTGGATAAACTAGAGGACGCTTCTTCTAAGACAGCATGTCCCACTTTGCAAGGTCCCTGTATGGATTTTGCCAGAGCTATTTTTGACTAAAGGCTTTGTGCTGCTGAAAGTATCTCTGCAGTCTTTTAAGGGTTCATGTGGTAAATGTACTGGGGTTTTTGGAAGGAATCCAGGCAGTGCAGCACTTTGTTCTTTGGATTGTCAGAGTTCTCAAGTCTTTCTTTGATCACGAGAAAAGCGTGTGCTGACTTTGCTGGAGCTCTGGTCCCAGTGCGATCAGAACACGAGCTATAGCCTGTCCTGAAGCACGCTTTCTCCATGCCTCTGTTGTTTCATGTGGGGTTTCTGCATGAACAGGCAATGACACAAGAGGGTTCGAAAGGCATTAAATTGTTCTTTCAGAAGAAGCTGGATCACTAGAGGACTGTCAGAACAGACTTCATGGCACCTCGGGGACATGTTAATAGTCTCAGCGGCAGCTAGATGGATGGTTGACTTCTACAGTCCTCACTTATCAGCCGGACAGTCATCATCCAACTCCAATACCCTCAGTTTAATACAGCACTTTCAAAGGCTCGTCTGGAGAATTCTGTGACTTGCTGCTATTTTCGGCATTGCTCCATTCTGTGAGATAATAAGCTTGCAAATAGCTGCCTTTCTAAGGGAGCAATGTATTTAAAATGAAACCCCACAAATGACTTGTGTGTAAAAGCATCTATTAAATGCTTAGATGTAAATGTGTTCGTAATGCCCTGAATAGGCAGTAATATGCTACACAAGTTAGTTGATTCCAATGGAGTTTAAAATTCATAGCATGCACATTTTGACTGAAGAAGACCATTTTAATTAGATTAAATTGTTTACACAATTATTTATCAATAGTCTCTGGTTTTGAATTAAATATATTATTCTCCTTTGCCTCTATGACATGGCAGCAACTCAATGCATTTAGGCATGTAGAGATGATCAAGACGATCCGCTGGAGTTCAGACTGAGCATCAGAATGCGGAAGAAGGGATTTAAGAGAGTTTGAACGTGACATGGTTGTTGGTGCCAGACGAGCTGGTCTGAGAATTTCAGAAACTGCTGATCTACTGGGATTTTCACACACAGCCATCTCTAGGGTTTACAGAGAATGGTCAGAAAAAAAGAAAATATCAAGTGAGCGGCAGTTCTGTGGGTGAAAATGCCTTGTTGATGCCAGAGGTCAGAGGAGAATGACCAGACTGGTTCAGCTGATAGAAAGACAACAGTAACTCAAATAAGCACTCAATACAACTGAAGTGCAGAAGAGCATCTCTGAACACACAACACTTTAAACCTTGAAGCAGAAGAGCTCTAGCAGCAGAAGACACACACCGGTGTCACTCCTGTCAGCTGAGAACAGAAACTGAGGCTACGATTCACAAAATTAGACAATAGAGGATTGGAAAAACATTGCCTGGTCTGATAAGTCTCTATTTCGGCTGCAACATTCAGATGGTAGAGTCAGAATTAGGCGTAAACAACATAAAAGATCATGGATCCATCCTGCCTTGTCTCAACAGTTCAGGCTGCTGGTTGTGTAATGATGCGTTATATATTTTCTTGGCACACTGTGGGCTTTTACCAATTGAGCATCGTTTAAACGCCACAGCCTGAGTATTGTTTCGGACCATGACCGTCCCTTTATGATCCCAGTGGACAATCTTCTGATGACTACTTCCAGCAGGATAACGCCATGTCACAAAGCTCATCTGAAACTGGTTTCTTGATCATGACAGTGAGTTCACTAAACTCAAACTGCCTCCACAGTCTCCAGATCTCAATATAATTGAGCAGATTTGAGATGTGCTGGAACAGGAGATTCACATAATGGATGTGCAGTCGACAAATCTGGAGAAACTGTGAGATGCTCTCATGACAATATGGAGAAAAATCTCTGAATAATGTTTCCAGCACCTAGTTAAATCTACGCCACGAAGAAGTTCTGAAGGCAAAAGGGGGCCAAACACGGTACTAGCAAGGTGTACCTAATAAAGTGGCCGGTCGGTGAGTGTGTGTGTGTGTGTGTGTGTGTGTGTGTGTGTGTGTGTGTGTGTGTGTGTGTGTGTAAAATAACTCAAAACACTAGTCTGCTGACAGTTTCAGCATCTTATTTTTCTCCATGAAAAAAGTACAAAAACAATTAACTTACACAGCATGTCTCTGAAGACAGAAACAAAATAATCAATAAATGTCTCATCAGTGTAAACTTGTAAACGTTATGAAGCATTACATGTTACAAAACTAATATGAATAGCTCAGACAAACACCTGTTCTCTCTAAACACACATAAATGTACAAATGTGTTTAGCAGACCTATTAAATCGCATTGTAAAGCATATTACTTTTTTCCCCTTTAAGGTTGAATTTTTACAAACTTGTCTGGGTCATTTTTTACCTACAAATAAAACAAAACATTAAAAAATATGTTGCATAAAGACAAAGCCTATTTTAAGGACCAATAACAAGTTACGTTTTTTGCATTGTGGCATTACAACTAAGTATATCCCCCATTTGACAAATGTAAATATGCATAGATTATAGTTGTATTTGTTGTACAATGATAAATACATTGTATTATAAGAATCTAATGAAAATAATTGAGATTATAAAAATAATAGAATGAAAAGTAAGGCTACACTGTGTGAAAATGTGCTTAATTGTCATTAAAAAAATCAATCAATATATATTTTTTTATATTAGAGTGAACTATAAAAGACAGGTAAGTGAACCTTATTTTTACAAACCTCATTTATTTTAGGTTAGAAAAGATCACATTATTTTACAGTACAAAACCATGATTCACCAAAACCTCTATCCAGAATAACTGCAGAGATCAGCTGACAAATAAAATCATACCCACTAACTAGCTGTAGTAGTACACACTCATGGCCCTATGACATCACTTCCTTCTGCTCAGTGTGCAAGACATCTAACAGGTTTGAGTCTAGGCTTTCCTCATGACGATGTAAACACAGGGCATTTGGTGACCGCACTTCCTGAGATTTCATTCAGTTTCTGTCTGATTGTGATAGTTCTCTAAGAAGAGGGTTGTTCAATGTCCGTCTGCGCTTTGATTGGTCGAGAGTCACTTAACGCAGTTTCCTTTCCCCCTTCTTTTGTCTCTTCTTCTTCTTTAACATCTTTCTTGCAGTTTATCTCGCCACCCTGCTCTTTCTTCTTTCGTTTCTTTGGGACAGCGTGTTTATTTTCCTCTATCTTTAGCTCGATCTTTACTTCCTTTTTCCAGGCTCCGAAGGGGAGGATGTCCAGGTCTCCACCTGAGCTTTCACACAGCGTCGGCCCCGCCCACTCAGGAACATCCAATCCCAGCAGCTTCATCAACTGACCCATGACCTCATCTACATAGCCATGGATACACATGTGGGCGTGTTTGTCCTGCAAAAAACAAGTAGCACTGTTAAGTAAAAACAACCTGAGAGATTTTAAAGGAATAGTTCACTAAAAATTAATGAACATAAATGATGATGAACCATCTTATAAATAAAAAGGCGCCATAAACAAATTGTCAATACTACTTGGGATTTCATACAATAGCTTTTTGTGTATGACAATTTAAGCCACTATTCACTAAAACACTATCACATATGTATGTAAATTGTATGACTTGGTGACTTTTCAAACGTTTATCATTCTTTATGTCCATCACTTTTTTGTGTTCCACAGAAGGGGGAAAGTCATATGGATTGCAGGATTGGGTAATTGGGGGAGTTTTCATTTTTTGCATGCTCTAAACACACCTCGGCATCCGTTCTTGCTTAGGTCTCTCCAGCGCTGGAAAGCTTTCCTAATATTAACGAGGGGCTTATGCCATCCTGATATCTCTCTTTCTACAGCCTTTCTTCAAATCTCCCTTTAGCTCACCCTCTCTTCTCCCCAATCATGAGTGCACACACCCCCTTACTGTTGATTGTCTCTCTCTCCTCTCCCATCATGTGTCCACACTCCCTACTGCTGATTGGCTCTCTCTCTCTCCTCTCCCATCATGTGTCCACACCCCCTACTGCTGATTGTCTCTCTCTCTCTCCTCTCCCATCATGTGTCCACACCCCCTACTGCTGATTGTCTCTCTCTCTCTCCTCTCCCATCATGTGTCCACACCCCCTACTGCTGATTGGCTCACTCTCTCTCCTCTCCCATCATGTGTCCACGCCCCCTACTGCTGACTGGCTCTCTCTCTCTCCTCTCCCATCATGTGTCCACACCCCCTACTGCTGATTGGCTCACTCTCTCTCCTCTCCCATCATGTGTCCACGCCCCCTACTGCTGACTGGCTCTCTCTCTCTCCTCTCCCATCATGTGTCCACACCCCCTACTGCTGATTGGCTCTCTCTCTCTCCTCTCCCATCATGTGTCCACACCCCCTACTGCTGATTGGCTCTCTCTCTCTCCTCTCCCATCATGTGTCCACACCCCATGCTGCTGATTGGCTCACTCTGTCCTCCCCGTCATGAATAGACACGCCCCCTACTGCTGAATGGTTACAAGTTTGTTGTGGTGCTTAGTCCAATTCACTTTCAACAGTTTTTCAGAAATCGCTTACTGCACCTTTAAGAGTTTGATTCAACTGAACTGTAAATTTCCCTGAATAAATGGAACTATTTTTAATAAATCTGAAAAATCATATACATTATGGTTAAAAGTTTGGGGGTCACTAAGATTTTTTTAAAGAAATTAATACTTTTATTCAGAGAGGATGCATTAAATTAATCAAAAGTGACAGCAAAGACTTTAATAACGTTACAAATAACGTTTCTGTTTCAAATAAATGCTGTTATTTTGAACTTTCTATTCATAAAGAATCCTGAAAACAATGCATCACGTTTCCACAATAAATTAAGCAGCACAACTGTTTTCAACATTGACAATAATAAGAAATGTTTCTTGAGCAGTAAATCAGCATATTAGAATGATTTCTGGAGGATCATGTGACACCGAAGACTGGAGTAATGATGCTTTGATTAACAGGAATAAATTACATTTTAAAATATATTCAATTAGAAAGCAGTTATTTCAAATGGTAATAATATTTATTAATGCTTTTATTGTATTTTATGATCAAATAAGTGTAGTCTTGGTAAGCATAAGACTTCTTTCAAAAACATTTAATAAATCTTAACACCCCCAAACTTTTGAACGGTAGTGTGTGTGCTCCTTGAATGCATTTTTTTTTTTTTTGCATTCTCTGCAAGTCTGTGTGAAATACTATTTACTTTGAATAAATTAACACTTTAATCAAACACAGCACAGCCAGATTACACACATTAAAAAATTGCCCAAGAAATGTCAAAATCTATTCCTTCACATGCTAAGAAGCTATAATACCATAACTCCCCCTCCCAAAATCTGACATGTGGAATAACACGTTGTATATATGTCAGGCATTGAATTTCAAACAAGATTTATAGAAAATAAATCCAATTTGGGAACTGAGATGTTGACGAATTGGAAGCTAGAATGTCTGCAAAAATAACCTTCAGATGAAACATGACTCAAACATGGGCAGATAACAACACGTCTTAAAATTAATAGGATTAATCCATTAAAAAACATTCCAGCCACATGATGAGATCAGAAAGGAAACGACAGACTGACGATACAAGCTTAAGAGAAAATCCATCTGACTATTTGACGAAGCTGCAAAGCTTCTTAATCAAAGTTGTTAAAATAAAGAGAATGAATGGTCAGAAAGGGTTTAGCGCAGCTGTGCTTTTGAAGGACACTAATCCCAGCGTGTGTGATGTGTGTGCTCACACGTGCTGACAGAATTCGAACTACGATGTATTTGTACAAGCGTGTGTACTTTTGTGTGGATGAGGACTAAGATAAAGACTATTAAAAACCTTCTGAGCGGCTCTGCTGTCTGCATAGTCAGAATACTAACTGAAATTGATTCTTATACACTACCGTTCAAAAGTTTGGGATTGATAAGAAAGAAGTCTCTTCTGCTCACTCACTGCATATACTTGATCATAAATACAGTAAAAACAACAAAATTGTGAGATATTATTACAATTTAAAATAAGAATTTTCTAAGTGAATATATATAAAATGTCATTTATTCCTGTGATCAAAGCTGAATTTTCAGCATCATTACTCCAGTCTTCAGTGTCACATGATCCTTAAGAAATCATTCTAATATGATAATTTGATGCTCAAGAAACATTTCAGATTATTATCAATGTTGAAAACAGCTGTGCTGCTTCATATTTTTGTGGAAACAATGATGCATGTTTTTCAGGATTATTTGATGAGTAGAAAGTTAAAAAATGAACAGCATTTATTTGAATTAGAAATCTTTAGAAACATTATAAATGTCTTTACTGTCACATTTGAACAATTTAATGCATCCTTACTGAATAAATGTAGTAATTTCTTTAAAAATCTTACTGACCTCAAACTTTTGAACACTAATGTAAGTAACTATTAAACACTGTCATACAAACAGTGCTCCTCAAGTGAGATTTGACAATTCATTTCAAAAGACATCATATGCTACAAACATTATTTGTCAAAACTTTGTGCAGTTTGAGTGAGACGTACATGCTTTGTAGGCTGAAGGTTGACTATAACCAGCTTCCCGCCAGTACGTTTGGTTAGAAGAGGAAGATCTCCACTAGGTTTAATTTGAAGAGATGTACCCAACGTCAAGGCCAGGTCAGCTCGCCTGTGAAGAGAGACACAATATCAGCTGTTGGGGTCTGTGAGTAGGTTCATTCACATTAGTCTCAGCCTCAGTCGGTACAGCCACAGGCCATCTGAGTCATAATGCACACACAAATGTCACGCTTCTGGAAGTGTGACTGTCCTTTTAATGTTCTTTTCCTGCTTCATTAAAAGGCTTAATTCTTCCAAACCTTCAAGTGGTCATTATGTAAGCAATAAGGTACGAGAAGCTGTGCTGTATCGTGAATAAGTCACGGCTGAAGGGCGTTGTTAGCTTCAATGAACAATATCAATGAGAACATCTGTTTACGTAGCTACGAGTGGTTGCTAGTAGGGCTGTAGTCAAGACCACCTTTGTCGAGTCCAAGACAAGTCCAAGACCAGGACTAGTCGAGACCAAGACAAGACCAAGACCAAAGAGGTTCGCGTCCAAGACAAGACCGAGTCCAAAAAGGTTTGAGTCCGAGTCAAGACCGAGTCCAGGACAGGGAAAAAAAGTCTTGTGCAAGACATTATCAAGACAATCATTTTGGGTTATTATTTGTTGATCTAAAAGCAAAACAGTGTCACAACACCCAGGATTTTTAAGTATAGACATTCCCCTTGATATCATATAATCTTCTAATCTAAAGAAAACAGAATGATGACATATGGTGATACCTCATAATAGCAGTGTTTCACTGTGGATCTAAAAGACGCATACTTTCACATTCAGATAGCCCCCCATCACAGGCCATTCTTGAGATATGCCTTCGAGGGGCAGGCTTATCAATACACAGTTCTGCCGTTCGGTCTGTCCCTAGCACCCCGTACATTTACGAAGTGCATGGACGCGGCGCTTTCTCCCCTGAGACTCCGGGGAGTGCGCGTGCTGAATTATCTCGATGACTGGCTGGTTCTGGCGCAATCGCAGCTCACACCAGAGCAAATAAACGGTGCGCATATAAATGGCTTTTATGTTTGCTTACTGGGAACATAATAAAGACACCTGGACTCGGTCGAGACCAAAAGCCATATTTGGCAAGACCAGTGGCCGAGACCGAGACAAGTCCGAGTCCGAATACCAGCGAGTCCGAGACAAGTCCGAGATCATAGAAAAACGGTCTCGAGTCCGGACTCGAGTACTACAGCTCTAGTTGCTAGGGGTGTTGTGTAGTGATAAATAGAACCGTTGGGTGAAGCGGCCATTGCTGTATTTTATCGTGAATAAAACACAGCTATTGACCAATCAGAATCAAGGACTGGAACTAACCGTTTTATAAACTGCAAATAAACTATCTTTCACAAACAATCTGTTGTTTCTATATGGTTTCTTTTTTTATTTCATTCATCATCATTTAATAATTAAAATGATCATCATTAATATGCAAAACCTGTAAAGACCATGTCTAAGTCATATTTTAACTCCAAGGCAAAAGAAAAAAAACAAGAAATTCAGTAATACGTACATTCATTTGTTTAAGCTGTCAAGAGTTAAAAGCAAACTCTTGACAGCTTAAACAAATGAACGTACGTATTACATTCAATGAATCACTGGAGGAACTCAAATTATAACTACTGTGCATTACAAAATAGAAAGTGAAAAACCATATTCAAGGTCTCATTTATTTCCATCAAACTCCAGTGGATTTTACAAGCATGTGGAGACCCAGAAAACAGTTGCGGGTCAGATGTGCAGCAGGTGTTGTGGGATGTTTTGTGTGTGTCTGTGTTTCTAGACTGAAGTACGTTCACCGTAATACGATTAAGCTGGATCTGGTGCTGTTGATACAATGATGAAGGCTGAGAATCATAAGGAATTCTGGTTCTGATTCCAAGTTCTTTTAATACTTTGTAAGAAAAGCACTTTCAGACACATTTAATCTAATAATTGTAACTGAAAATTAAATAGTTATAAGTAATTATAATTGCAACACTTTGTGCAGGAAGTGAGGTCAAGTTTACAATGCATCTACTGCTACAGTGTGTTCTGCCAGAACACACTGTAGCAGTTTGGCTATATAAATGAATGTATAAAATGAAGTCCAAAACTCATTTTAATTTTGCGATACCTTAACCTAAACCATGATTAATCTCTCTGTACATTCCAGGGGACTCTTTAAAATCGGTTTGTGATTGCAATTATCTTCGCGCTCATCTTTTCTTCCATATTTTGAAGTTTATCTGAGTGAAACAGATTGATTTTAAAAAAGTGTGCATGTATAAATCATTTATAATAAACACAACGGTTCTATAACCAAAAAAAAAAAGAATTGTCCTGTTTTCAATATCTGTCATTTTGAACCAATTTGCATACGTTTTGTTAACAATTACTTCAATTTTTTTTTCTTTACTCAATCTTTACAAATTATCTGCAGTCCAATCATCACAAAATTAACAAATTGGCATATTGTCGTGAAATCATTGCAAGCATTACTGTCACAATTCCCTGAGAATACCACATAAATTGGGTTACAGCTCCACGAACCAATGTTATTTTAGTATCATTGGATACTACTAGTATAGTTTTTTATTAATATTTTGAATTAGTTATTTTAATATTTTCAATTTTCATTTCAATAAAAATGTTTTATAATTTAGTTGTGTTAACTATTTTTTTTTTTATTATGTTTACCGTATATGCTTTTAACTTCAGTTTAAGTTTTAGTTATGTTAGTACATCAAGTAACTGCTTTTTCTAAATTCACTGTCAATCACCAAAGGAATGTGCTCAACCTTCCTTTGGTCCTGTAAGTGCTGCTTGCCTTGTTGTCAATGCACACCGTTCTTGATTCCCTAAATATAATGGCCTTCTCTCTGTATTGTTAGAGCACACCTTCCTCATTCAGTCTCAGTCTCGGGATGTTCATCTTCCTTACCTGCATGCCTCATCAGCTCTATTCAGATCTCTGTCAGGCAGTGAGTCCTCCCAGTCCAATATAGTGCTGATCAGCTTCCCTCTGCAGAGAAACATACACACACACACACACACACACACTGATGAGACAGAACAGATAGATCATGACAAGCACAGAGATCTGAGGGGGCGTATGCGCAGGACGCGTTCTTGCTATTTTAAAATTGTTTTGTGAACACATGCGTCAGATGGACGTCATGTTTTTGAGTCAAGTTAAGAAAGCTGGGCATCAATGTCAATATCAAGCTCTGTTACTTTTACTCTCTTTTACATGTTTTAGCTACTGACTCGGGGTTCGGGATTACCAGGGTTATTATCGTTAACAAACTAAAACTAAAACCATAAAAAAAACCACTTTCATTACTTGAAATAAAAAAAATGTTAAGTAAAATATATATATTTTTAAGCTTATTCTATTTCAGTCAATCAAAATAACAAAAACAACAAAATGACTAAAACTTAAAATAAAAACGGAAAAAATAAAAACTTTTTTAAATTATTAAAACTAAATTGAAATTATTAATAAATGCTACATTAGTATATTAATGATATTAAAATTACACTGGTGAATACAGGATAGACATTTTAAAAATCATGTCACTGAAATATTTTAAATTTGAGCAACTGAAGTCACACAGAATATTTGCCTGCTGCATTATCAGAGAATGCTCAGGGCTGGATTAAGAAGCGGTGGGGCCGGTGACCCGGGGACCTCAGACTGCCAGGGGCCTTTACAGCCACAGGAGCACAGCCCGAGACTGCCAATGACAACAAACTGTGTGAGCTGACCACTAGGGCCCCTGAGGCCCCTCAGTACATACACAGGCTGCGTTCCAGTCCAGAATTGTCATGCCCTTCACTCGCTAATTTCCCTCCGTCTCATTCACTCAGATGTACATCATTGCTTGCGTTGCATGAGTGCCCACTACTGGCGGAACCTTTGCAATAGGCTGAATTGAAACGTGCTAAACCCTTGATCACTTACAGTCAAATTTAAGCCAAAATGGGGATAAACCTAGAACAAATTGCAACAGAAGCAAACTCAACTGATTTTGTATCCTGAATATGTCCTGAGTATTGGGCATTGAGTGCATTGTGTACGTAATTAGATTTTTTGATCCAGCCACTTTTTATTTTACCTACCTTTTGTCTTTGCAGTCTCCTTACCCTTGTCTCCTGTTCCCTTTCGTAGTCACTCCGAGTTACGTCGGATAACGGAGAATGGGGGTTTCGCCTAGAAAGCCAATCATCTTCGTGTATTATAAAACGAGCCAATGGCGATGAAATGCCATGGGTCTGCGGAATTTGCATAGCGTATCTCCGCCCCACCGCGTGGGTATAAAAGGAGAGACACCGGCAAAGGCAGATCATGTTTTCGCTTCGGAGCCAAGAAACTTCTCTTCACTCCACAAGCCAAATCCTGAGTGTCAGTGACATCATCTTCTTCGAGACGAGCGAACTCTTCGGTGTTGGTGTGACGGCGGTACCCAGCGAGTTTCACATTGCCTGCGATCTGAGCAGTGATCTGCCAGCTGGTGTGTCTCTCCCTGGTCGCCTCAGCATCGCTGAGTTTTTCTCTCTAAAAGAGCTGCACGTGGCACGTCTTTTTAAAGATGTCTCGCCCGTGTTCTTCTGGGTGCGGTCGATTCCTGTCTTCCTTTGATGGGCACAATCGCTGCTTTGCGTGTTTGGGCTTAGAGCACACTAAAGCAGCGCTTGTGGATGACTCATGTTCCTTCTGTGGGAACATGGCCATCGCAACACTTAGGTCGAGACTCAATGATCTCATTCGAGAGACAGGAGAGATGGCGGCTACCATCACTTCCGCTAGAGCATCGTCCACGAGACATGTCTATGCGTTGAAGTGGAATCTCTTCGTCAACTGGTGCTCTTCTCACCGAGAAGACCCCAGGAGATGCTCGATCAGTGTCGTGCTTTCCTTCCTGCAAGATGGGTTGGAGCGAAGGCTGTCTCCCTCCACCCTGAAGGTGTGTGTGGCCGCTATCGCTGCATATCACGAAGCAGTTGAAGGTAAGTCTCTGGGGAAGCACGACCTGATCGTCAGGTTCCTGAGAGGAGCGAGGAGACTGAATCCTCCTCGCCCTCCTTTCGTTCCCTCTTGGGACCTCTCAGTGGTCTTAAATGCCCTGCAAAGGGCTCCCTTTGAGCCTCTGCAATCAGTGGAGCTTAAGTTCCTGTCAATGAAGACAGCGCTCCTGGTTGCATTGGCCTCCATCAAGAGGGTAGGGGACCTGCACGCATTCTCCGTTGACGAAGCGTGCCTGGAATTCGGGCCGGCTTACTCTCACGTGATCCTGAGACCCCGGCCTGGATATGTGCCCAAGGTTCCCACCACTCCCTTCCGGGACCAGGTGGTGAACCTGCAAGCGCTGCCCCTGGAGGAGGCAGACCCAGCCTTGGCATTGCTCTGTCCAGTACGCGCTCTCCGTGCCTACGTAGACAGGACGCAGTGTTTCAGGACCTCAGACCAGCTCTTTGTCTGTTATGGTGGGAGACTGAAGGGAAAGGCTCTCTCAAAGCAGAGGTTGTCTCACTGGATAGTGGACGCCATTGCTTTGGCTTACCAACAGCAAGGCCGACCGTGCCCCCTTGGTGTGACAGCCCACTCCACCCGGAGTGTGGCTTCCTCTTGGGCTCTAGCGCATGGGGCCTCGCTGGCAGACATCTGTAGAGCTGCAGGCTGGGCGACACCGAACACATTCGCCAGATTATATAATCTCCAAGTGGAGCCAGTGTCCTCTCATGTACTCGCTTCAACCAGCTAGTACCGGACCCGCTCAGGTGTCTTCGCTTGCTCGCCATTCCACTCCACGGACTGGATACGTGCGATTTTTCCTCAGGTGAGCCTTCCTCTCTGAAGCCCTGAGTTCCTCCAGCACTGTTGACGCTGGCGCCAGTGTCTATTGCCTGTGCGTCGGCTAGGTGCCTCCGTGTGCATGGTTCCTCCTCTGAGTAACCCCCACATGTGTATGTCCACTGTAAGCCTCCTTGAGCATGTGTCTTTCCCTCGGCAAGCCACCTTGCCACCCCTGGAGTTGAAAGTTGCCACCCCACGGGCTGGTCACTCCAGTGTTTCTCCATATGAAGCCCCTCCGGCCATATGTGTATTCTTAAGTCCTCCCTACGGGTAGGCATGCTGCGGCATATTTCCTCTGAGATATGCTCCCCAGTGTACCTTGGTATTCCTGTGTTTAGTAGGACTCCTTCGTCCGTGCCAGTATCACGACAGGGGGTTCAGACTTTCACAGGGCACTGGAAGACAGCTGTAAAGGTGGCGTGATTACACGGGGACCCCCATTCTCCATCATCCGACGTAACTCGGAGTGACTACGAAAGGGAACGTCTCGGTTACGTATGTAACCCTCGTTCCCTGAGTAGGGAACGGAGACGTTACGTCTCCCTGCCACTTCCGCGGTACCGCTGGGTAGACACCTGAGTTCAGTCTCGGCTCCTCAGCGAAGACATGATCTGCCTTTGCCGGCGTCTCTCCTTTTATACCCACGCGGTGGGGCGGAGATACGCTATGCAAATTCCGCAGACCCATGGCATTTCATCGCCATTGGCTCGTTTTATAATACACGAAGATGATTGGCTTTCTAGGCGAAACCCCCATTCTCCGTCATCCGACGTAACCGAGACGTTTTTCCCTCAGACTCATCCCCCAGAAACAGTCCCACGGATCCAGCCCCAAACCCCATCTCTGCAATAATAATTAATAAAGGCCGGTTTCTAAAGTAATTCTTCCTGCCTCTATGTATTAATGTTCATGGGTAGCCTAAAGGGGTTCCATTCAGACCTTAACATTAAGTCTTTTACTGTTATATGTCAACAAGATTCAACAAGACATTTTCACCTGGCTATACCCAATGTTTAGATCTGTTTGGGTATTTATGCAAATTAGCACATACATAATTAGATTATGCACCGTTTGTCCATGTTAACAAACAATTAAAAAAAAAACTTGTATTACATTTCTTTGTTTGTCTTGATGTAAGTAATCAACTCAGTAATTTTCATGGTGATATCTAAAGGTTAAAATTTTTACCCTATTTATGTGAGAAAAAGAATGAATAGGCGTATTAATAGACTATATTTGGGTCTTTTTCAAAACTTTCCCCTAATGGGATTCTTCTGGGCTTTGTTTCCCTTACTCAGGACATATTGAGGATACAAAATCAGTTGACTTTGCTTCTGTTGCAATTTGTTCAACCTTTTTTCATAAAATGACTGGACTATTAGAATCCACTATGGGGTTGATTAATTATTTATATTTTTCCCTTACGAAATTGTTTAATGCAGCATTATATATATATATATATATATATATATATATATATATGTGTGTGTGTTTGAGTTGTTTACATTTTTAAAAAAAATAATTAATATATCAGAGTTGTTTGTGGTGGGGTAAATTAAACGCAATATGCTTGACGTCAAAATCGTGTTGCATTGTGGTATATGGAGCTGCCTGAAGTGTACATATGAAGTAGATTCGCTCTGTCTGTAAACTTATAAACTTCCCTCGTCCACTTCACGAGGTGGAACGCACTTCAAAATGGCGGCAGGGATTCCCCCGAGGGGAAGTGCTAAGGGAAGTTCGCAAGTGTGTGTCTAAAAGTGGACTGGAACGCAGTCTAGAGCTGGCCAATAAGGACAAAAAACATCAATTGTGATCAATTTCACAAAAGTTTCATGGCCCCCAGAATATTTTGTTGTATGAATATCTGAACATGAAATATATCAAAAGAAAAAGCTTTTTTTGTGTGTTCTAGATCAGTTTCACAACGATGATCAAAACACAGATGGAGTACATGCAGTCCATCAACACCCCCAAAGCTTCACAGTCCTATAGCTCGTCCTGGGTCGACATGAAAACAAATATAGTGAATGTAACCATGTAAGCTAATGCTATATATTATGTGCAAAAAAAAAAAAAAAACTTACTTGTAGGTTTAAAATTCTACATTTAATGTCCTTCAACATATATTTTAGTCAGAATTATTGCGCTCTTATTCTATTGTGCTCCATCTGGGTGGCGGCGTTTGTTCACTGAAGTCTGTGAAGTTTAGCGGAGACTCACTTGCAGGCTTGCCCGCTCCTGACAGCAAAATAGAAATATTTGCATGACTTTCTAACATTTACGGATGGAGATTATACCTGTAAAATGTAAGTTATGCACTGAGGAAAACACCACTATTAAACAGCACAAGTATCTGTCAGAGCATTATACGCGCTAACTATATCTTACGACTCATTTTGAAGCCCTTAATATGAAGCAGGTCTCTTGTTTAGGACAAACTGGATTGATGGGGGAGCCCAGACTTCACAGAAATACACAGACAGAATAGAATTGTGTGTGAATAGTCTTGAAATTCTGGGTCCCACCATCATGGAAAATCAATAATGGACCTGATCTGGTCTATTCCTCTAAAATGGTGCAATCACCTGCAAGATCGGAGTCCTCTGGAACGTGTGACATCGCAGTAGCGTCCGGTCGGCTTCAGACCCATCACTCCAGTTACCGTGTCCCGAACATACTGCCTGAAACAGCCCAGGGCACGAGTGCTTATCGCTGTGCCAATATGTTAACACATATTGTTTGTCTTGTGGCTGTACTATTTAAACAGAGTATTTTAATGTTTACAGATTGGCCCCAGTCACTTTTATTGTAAGTGCCTCAATGCAAGTCATTGTAAGATTGATTTATTTTTTAAAGGAGGGACAAATGGAAATTAGTTTTTTTGGTAATGAACCCCAAATGGTGTCGACTGAGCTTAGGTTGTATGATGATAATGAACCTGGAATATTGCTTTAAACTGGGATGAGAGAAAGTACTTTAACATGCAAAAGTACACACTTTAAAGTCATTTAAAATTATTTGTTAAAACAAGCTTATATTCAGATGAAACAGGGTCTTTAAAAGTTATTAATTTGCCCTTACACATATTAAGGCCTTAAATCAGAGCAGAAATCTTACATTCAGAAAGTTATGGCATTAAATGTTGCATGCAATGCAAAAAATAAATATCTTCCTCTGTATTTTTGTCCTGTTTTCTAATACAAATATCTAAACATCTATCATTCAAGCTATTTTTTACTTTTGTAAAATGAATTAAAAAGTAATGGATATTTGTTATAAGTTGTATTTTCAAGTAATGCTAATACAACTCATGTCATTATGTTTCACCCTAGACATTTACATTTAAAGAACATATTGTGCTCCCTTTAATTTAGTCTTTAAAAAAAGTCTTAAATGTACCTTCATAAAGCCTGCAGACACCCTGTGAAAGCTGTTTCTGCTACTATATGCTACCAGTCAAATAAATGAGTTATAGTCTTTTTATATCATTATCTGCCCTTAGCAACCAGTAACAAAGCAACAAGTTTAAAACCATCCTGAATGTCTCCTGCGTGTAAAGCATCTGTCAGACTACATGAGAAGTTACAGTTATTCTTGGTCTTGATGAGTGCACTGTGCAGACAGACTTCATTAACATGTTCAGAGAGATCCATCACATACTTGCCACACTTCTCACAATCTTCAACAAACATGTTCCCGTGCAGCTCCGACAATCGATCCCTAGCAGATACAGAGAGAAATAAACAAACCCAATAAGGTTTGAACCAGAAAAATGAGAAATTAATCATAATTCATAATGAGAGAATGGAGCCATTACAGAAAAGATGACAATCCCATCATTCGTATACACATCACAGATTTTGTACTATTAATTATAGATTAAAATAAAAAAAATCTGTAATTTTAATCTAAGCAGTGTTTTTGCACCTCTTTTTAGCAGCTGCGCTTCAATATAATGAAATAAAAACGATAACGCATCTTTCTATAAGTTGCATTTGCGGCTGCACTTACTGTGTGATCAACGTCCTTAAGATGACTCTTATGAACCGGTGACTCAAAAACATGCAGTGCAACCAGTGTAGCCCAATTCACAAACAAATGGACTTTTTTCATTTGTTGGTGAATCAGAACTCAGAGGAGAAATCTAACCCACCCCATTCACAACACTTCTCGTTCTTTATTTTGACCTGTGTTGTGTAGTGTTGTGTACCTTAACTATTTTTCACATTACACTTGGATTCTCCGACTGCGCAGAACAATCTCATGACCCCTCCACTCTTTGCAATAAGACAACAAATTAAAAAAATAGATAGATAGATGACTGATAGATAAATAAATGACTTCTAGATGGATGGATGACAAACAGTATTATTATTAAAACAACTCTTCTTTATGTAGTAATGATAAATCTACTCTAAAGAGCTCAGAGGCATGTAGAATCTGTTGATGTGTTTAAAAGGCAGTGTCTTGGTGCCCTGGATATTGATATTTTGTTATTGTTTTTTTATATATTTTTTAAACAGTACAGACGATAACTTTGTGGTAATGCAACTGTTTTGCATAATTATGGATGGTCAAGCCATAAATCCACAAGAACTATGCATGAATGCTTTCTTCTGTCGCAACCTCTCACAGTCCTCATAACACCATAAAACTTTTTCTAAATCAGCACTATAGTTTTTATTTATTTTTATTTCAGTTTTAATATTAGGTACTTTAGTAGTACATCAACTAACTTCAACACACACACACACACACAAAAAGTCAAATGTTGGCAACTAATGCACTAAAACAAGTTTTTTTTTTTTTTTTTTTTTTTTTTTTACAATTTAATTATTAAGATGATAACTCTGATTGTCTCAAAACATTACTGAAAAACACAATATACGAAGACTGAGGGCTTATAATTAAGTCTGCCTGAATATAACGGGGAATCCATCATGTCAATATGCTAAATTCATTAACAGCTTCAACTCATCTGCCCAGAACAAGACATGCTAATTGCGTTCGCTAACGGGAGGGGAAAATTACAAGAGCTAATCAACATGACACATCTGAAATCACACACAGGACAGAGGTCAAAACTTTAATCAAAAAGAGAAGTGAGACCTGCATGAAGCCAGCCAATCAGACTGCAGCTTTTTGAGAAAGCTTTTGCTATTTTTGTGTGCAATATCTGTTAGGTTATTACCTGGGGAAGCCGGAGCGCAGGTGAAGGCCGTCTACGTTCTGGCTGATGAGGTATTTGAGGTGTCCTGTCCTCTGCAGCTGCAGCAGAGACATGTGAGTCACGCTGGGACGCGCCTCCTCGAAGGTGGTGTTAAAGTGAGGCGTCTCACCTCTCTCCTCCATCGTCCACACTCCTTTAGGACCTCTGGTGATCACACACATCACAAACATGCCTTTGTTGAAATACAGCCTCTTGTCCTCAATTTCAGTAAGGAGTAGGACCCATTGAATGCTCAGACAGAATGTACTCCTCACTGAAATGATCAAAACTGAATCTTCCTTGATCATTTGAAATATAGAGCATAATGCACTATGAAAACATACTGTTACTTTCAAAACTTAAAGCATATAGGTAAAAACTGCAAACAGATCAACTGAAATCTGTGCACAATGAACACATTAACATACAAACATTAATCTGTGAAGTGCATCTATACTACCATTCAGAAGTTTGGCAACAGTAAGTTTTTTTTAAGAAATTAATACTTTTATTCAGCAATTGATCGAAAGGGACAGCAAAGACACTTATAATATTACAAAAGATTTCTTAAGCAGCACAACTGTTTTCAACACTGATAATAAATCATAAATGTTTCTTGAGCAGCAAATCAGCACATTAGAATGATTTCTGAAAGGATCATGTGACACTGAAGACTGGAGTAATGATGCTAAAAATTCAGCTTTCCATCACTGACATAACTAAAGTTATATTACAGATCGTAAACTTTTGAACGCTACGGCATGATAATAGCAACACCGAAGTCATGGGTTCGAATCCTGGATAATCAATAAAACAAACCAATAAAATACCATAACTTGAAATGCAATGTAATTTGCATAAAATCATCTGCCAAATGCATAAATGTAAATTATTCCAGAATAGTTTTTGGGTTTAAGGTTTGAAAACAGTTATATAAAACTACAATCTGGCTGTATTTGTTGCACGAAACCTTGACTAACATTATAAGTGAACTTGAGGGGGAAAAACCCTTGTTCTCGGGTCTGGTCCTCCTCTCCCACTGTGATTCAGTAAGCACTGCCGAGCTGCTGGGAATCTCAGATGACAAAGATGCGCTTTTAGTTATCATGGAGAACAGCAGGAGGTTTTCTGTGCTTTATAATGACTGCAGATGGAGTTACTAAGAGGAACGACTCAAAAGTTCACTTAAACAAGCACTTGCGGGCAGAAATCTTGCTCTTGTGCACTTGGGAATTTGAATTTGCACACACACACACACACAACAGCCAATCCTTCTGAAATCCAGTTTGCTTTTTTCATGCCTTCCTAGTTACACACATGCAGCAGCTTTTTCTGCCTGACTTATCAAAAGTTTTCTGTTCTTACTAAACTTGGATAAGCTCTTACAAGTACTGCATAAACCCCTAAATAAGTCCTTGATCAAAGTCTTGTACACACTGCAGCTTATTCTGGCCAAGAATCACCCGCTTAGACAGAAAGAGGGCGTCTGACTGACATGTAAACCGTCTAACAAAGTTAGCTTTTTATTAATGTGACATTTAGGGGCAGGGAAACCTGAAATCGGATGAAAACCAAGTGGATATACAGTAATATTTATGTTTGCTCAAGGATTTCTAGCTTATCAAGTTTCTAAAATGAAACTTTTGACTGTTTTGTAAAGATTCAATATCACAAACTAACAAATGCAGCGTTTAGTTTTCCCCAAACAGCTGTCAAGTTTGTTTCCCGGTGCATTTATATGCACCTGTGCACTTTTGACTCTTGAAAAGTGTGTGAAGCCAGGCAAATCAAAATGGAGCTCAGAATGTGTGTGCAATACGCAAGCGGTCAGTAAACAGACTTGCTCTGAGCCTGAGATTACATATGTCCCAACTAAGCTCTCCACTTATGAAATACTGCATAACACACCAACAAAGCTGACTAAACAGTCCAGTGTTGAGAACAGGAGGCAATATAGCTGTGCAATCTGGGAAATTGGAATGAGATTCTAGTGCACTGGGTAGGGTCGCACCAGAAGTTCGTAAGGTTTTTCTTAAATTGGAACGTAAAGTCCATTCTAGAGGCTTATAAACTACTAGCTAGTTTGTAACTAGCTCTGTACTTTATTCCATTGCACCATTTGTTCTTAAGGCAGAATGTAGCTAGTAGGTCGTATGACGTTTACCCTCAATGATCCAATAGCAGCCTTCAATCTGCTTTACAACCTTCGTTTTACAGATAAAACGTTGTCGGGATAATTCCGGTTCACGTGGCTACGCGGAAACGATAAAATTCGTGTAAGCGGCCCCTAAGGTAATAACTAATGATTGTTGCGACGGAAGTAAATCAATCAAAACTAACTTTAGCTGGACAATAACTTTAATTTTGAGCTGTTGTAAAGCTAAAACAATCTCTGTTACTTTTAATTTCCTATTATCACTGTAAAGCTGCTTTGAAACAGTCCATATTGTTAAAAGCGCTTTATAAATGAAGGTGACTTGACTTCAATATGTGCGCAGAAGTTATGTGTTTAAATGCTGTGAATTTCAGTTTATCCTTCATTCTAACTTCTTTTGGCGTAATTAACGGTAAAATAAGTTTCCATTAAATACGATACTTAATCATGAATAAGTGTTTTTATATGAAAATAACATTCAGAATTGTATTTGAAATTAAATTAATAAGGATAAATAAATAAGTAGGCTACTTTTTATCTTTTACATGCACAACACAGACCGATGGGACAGATGCACACAGCGGCGCTGTAGGACAGGTTTGTGTTGATGAGCCGCTAACAAAGTAATCTATTGATATAATGTTCTCTCTTTTAAAAAGTAAGCGAGTGTAAATGTCAGGATTATCATATATGTCTAAAGAATTGAAGTCTGTCAGGTAAAAGAAGAGCTTTTTGATGCAGTTCAGTCTGTCTGCTATTTTACTCCAACCGTTACTCCTGATCGGAGGGTTCCGTAAATATTTAGTTCATGTGAAGAGTGACGCTTCAACTAAGTTTAATGGTGCAACGCAAAAATATTTAGTAGTGCTTAAGTTGCAACTTAGTGCCCATTTGCATCAAAACTAGGCTAAGTTGTAACTTACGCACAGCTGGTGCAACAGGCCCCTGCTGTTTAGATGAATATGCTTGCAGAAAATACATGAGTGAGTTTGTCTCAAAAATATGAAGCAGCACAACTGTTTTCAACACTAATAATAATAAAAAAATGTTTCTTGAGAAGCAAATCAGCACATTAGAATGATTTCTCAAAGATCATATGACACTGAAGACTGGAGAAATAATGTAATGTATATGTACACAATATTTATAATTGTAATATTTAAAAAATATATATTATTTTACTGTATTTTTTATCAAAGAAATGCAGCTTCGGTAAGCATATGAGACTTTCAAAAACATTAAAAACTGATCTAAAAACTGTTACTTTAAAAAATGTAAAACTTCTACTTTTTTTATTACCTCTACAGTTTTGATCAAACAAAAAAAGCAGGGACTTTCAGCTAAATAACTCAACACTGCTGCAATTGGCAGATGCCTTTATTCATGACTTATAGTCTATGCTTACAGTGCATTCAAACGACACATTTCATCAGTAGGAATGTCCCAGAACAGACCAGGTCTCACCTTTAAAAGTCATTTTTTAAAGAAATTTAAACAATAGTTTTGTGGCTCTGTAATGTATCTGACAGATCTCTGTAGAGCCTCAGTTAAAGCTGCTCGTGAACCGATCATCTCTTCCTTTCTAGTTCATTTATAGCATCAAATAAACATGAATGAACATAAGTAGGAATGTTGTTTTAACTCCCTTTGCATTCCACTGACAAATCTATTTTGGTTCAGATGACATGATGTGAATTATTGGTGACAGTATTAGGGATGCACCGATATGAACATTTTGGCCGATACCGACAACCGATAATTCTTTACATTTGAAAGCCGATAACCGATATATTGGCCGATAAATCTAAATAAAAAAAATTATATACTTTGATAGCCTGTATAACAAAATGCTCACCATTAAAAGCCTGGTCTCAAACACTTTTAACATAAATCAAACATATACAATACAGTATAGCCTAGTTTGAACCAGTGTAAGATTCCTTAACTTTTAAAATTAATTTTACACTCATATGGACAACTTTCTTTATTAAAAAATGGTAACACTTTATAATAAGGTTTAATTTTGTTAGCATTAGTTAGCATGAACCAACAATTTTAAAAAACATTTTTAAGAAAGTTGTATCTGTTAACATTAGTCAATGCACTGTGAACTAACATGAACACACATATTTTATTAACTAACAATAACACAGGCTATTGCTCTCTGTTAGTAGTTAATGCATTAACAAATGAGACCTTATTGTAAAGTGTTATCAAAAAATCTATTGCCTAACAAAAAATAAAATACATAAATAATGCAAACAAGTCATTGGATAACATTGGGCTGCATATAAAGAAACAAAATGCATGTGGCATTGATCAATAAAATGGAATCGCCTCCGCACGGACAATAAGAAAAATATATTTTAATCAAACTATATCGTTGATGAAAATAATACGAGAACAAAATAATGTTAGTTATTAATTATACGAGAACAAAATAATGTTAGTTATTAATTATAACGCAATGTTTTTGAAAAAAATTAAACATTTTTAATATTACAGTGATAGTAAACATCTTTAATAGCTTAGTTACTGTTGCTGTGTGAGCGCGCGCGCTGAAGCTGAAGAGAACGAACGTTAAACCGAATCGCTTTGCTAGAAGGTTAATCAACTCAACGGTTGCTGAAGAATGCAAACCCAAAGAATTTACAAATGTATTACAATAGTGAATACAATTATAATTGTATGACAGTCCCAATCATAGCTTTTAATGTTTTGCATTGTTGTTTAATCTGCGCGCGCTGGAGCTGAAGAGAACGAGCACCGGGAAACTGAAGAACTTTTCTAGCAGGGTGTTTAAATCCACGAAACGCATCATATGTGAGATTAATCAGATATTTATATTACATCAATTTTATATTACGACTTATCTGCGCAAAATGACGTGAATGCACAATCGAACTTGTGCTGGTCATAATGTGTAATATCCCTGTTCTGGACGCGCTATTCCCACAACAACGCGATGAAACGGCAACGAAACCCAGAATTCACAACGTTTTATTACAATAGTGTTCTCATTATAATGACATGTATATGACAGTGCCAGTTATAGTTCATATGTGCATTGCTGTTTGAGCTGCGCACGCTAAAGATAAAGATGATCACCGGTACAATGAAGCGCTACTGCATCGTTCATTAACTCAACCAAACGCATCCTATATTAGATTAATCAGATATATATACACAACATAAACATATTACAACTTACAATGGCACAGAATGCTGCGAATGCTCAAGAGAACTTGACTGTGCTTGTCATGAAGGCTTAACTTCATAGATGCGCTCTTTCCACCTCAACGCGCTCTTTAACGCGCTGAAACACTGGCGAACAAGAATTCACAACATACTTTTACAGGCGTGTTTTTATGATAATGTTATGAAGCCTACACTGTAAAAAATTTACTGTAAAATTTACAGCAACTTACTGGCAATTTTGTTTGCCAGTAAGCCTGTAAAGTTTACAAGATTACCGTAAATCATAAACTACAATTAACTGTAAAAAATACAGCACACCTGTAAAAGCAGAAAAACAAGAGCAGCTGTGAATTTACAGTTCTTTATTGTATTATTTACAGTATGATAATTTGATAATTTGAGGAAACCGATTATCTTGACATTTCATATTTATACTGTGATTTTATTTCATTTGAGTCCACTAAAAAAAATAAATTAATTTAAATGAGTTAAAAAACCATCTATTTAACTCAATCCTCTTGCAGATAATTGTTAGTTAACAACAGCATACACCTGAATTGACGAACTTAACAAAAAGATCATCAATACATCAGCAACTACAGTCACTGCCTTTAAATAAAGCAACACACAGCATTACATCGGTGTTTCTCTGCTCATCCTGAACTGAAGCACAGGCTCTACTCTTCAACACAATGGTGACACACAAAATGCAACAGAAACACTTTAAATTAGGGATGCTCCGATTGATCGGACGCCGATCATGATCGGCCGATATTGGCTAAAAATAGATTGATCGGCGAACCCCAAAAGCGCCGATCAAAAAAGCCGATCACGTTACGTAAATTACTCGCGCGACTTTTTCCCACCTGCATACGTGGCGCACGGGCACACAACAGCAGAGTGGAGCTTGGCAGTGGCAACATGAGTTCTCCTTCACTGGAACTAATAGGGAGTCTCCCAACGGATTGAAGCGCGCGTCCGAGTGAAGACCGTGCACCGCGCGAGCCACAACAGAACGCGGTATCTGCGCCACTGATCGCTGCGGCAACGAGCACTTTGATCACTTGATAAAAAAAAAAACCCATTTCAGCGCTAGATCGCGTCTTATTTAACAAATGAACAAAATGAATGCTCTGAGTTAACTGGAGATGTTTTTATTTATTTGTATTGTTACATTCGTGCCGCGAGATGTTTCAAAAGTGGTGGTAGTATTTTATTTTTTTTGATCTGACGTAGTTGGTTCCTCAACTACATCAGATTCAGATTCAGATTATTTTGTCATGTCAGCATTCAAAGCTATTTTCATGGCAAAAATTCAATTATAAAAATACAAATATCATATAAATACAATAAAACAAAACAAATATAAACAAGAAATCATTTTATACAATATATTTTTTTAAATGAACATATGATAAAAAATCAAAAACCTTTTCAGGCATAATCTCATTAAATATGTCCTTTAATGAAGTAACTTCATAAAAGAGCATTCTGCTCAACTACATCAGACGTTCATAATAATAACAGAAAAAACTACTTTTATCAGTAGCCAGTTTTGGTGTAACAAGTTGTACATTTTGTTGCCAATTAGTAAATGTAGTGGGTGTATTAAGAGGCTACAATTTCCAAATATGCCTAAGTGTAACAACTTGATCCCCTCCCATTAGGCTGATCTGATGTGTGTTGGTCTGCCTGACCCCTCTTTGTTTGGAATAATTTAATGTTACTCTGCCTTATTTGGGAAAGCTGGCCTACAGTAGCCTTAAGACATCTCATTTTCTAAATACAATTAAATAAACACATTTTTTACAAATGGTGCAAACTCTGCTAGATTATAGATAAAAGATTCCCATTCCCCTGCCATTCTGTGATCGGCAATCGGCAGATCATGATTTTGGTGATCGGTAATCGGTGATCAGCCCCAAAAATGCTGATCGGAGCATCTCTACTTTAAATCCCAACAGAACATTAAACACTAACAGATCTCCACTATATCATTATATGCAAAAACACATAAAATCACACTTCATTTCAGCATTTACTCTCCTGAGCAGTCATTCATATAAATATATATTCACATTTCACATTTATTGTCACATAAATACATGCACAGAAATTAACTTATCTTGTTTAGTAAATTTTACTTAGATTGTATAGTAAACTACTGACTTCCAGCCACAGCCATATATTTAATCAACTGAAAAGAAAAGAAGACAGTACATATCTAAAGATCTCAGCAGAGGAGGAGTAAATAACTCATTACCAGCACTTGTCAAGGTCTTTTTGAGAATTAACTGAGGTTTAGATGTTGATGATTTATGGTTTAGTTTGTAGTCACCATGATGGTGATAAGTGTTGGCTTTAGTTGGGCTGTTACCCTTGACATTGCAACATTAGTTTTTCTCTGGCTGCTTTACTTGTGTGTTTATAAGGCACAACAGTTGTAGCAATAAAGCCAAGAGAAAAGAAAGCTGGTGACTATGTCTGTGTATTGATGATGTCATCAAAAGAGCTTACAGATCAGTAGCACCTCATTTCACCCAGAGTTTAATGTCTTCTCAGTCATATGGTTCTTTCAATATAATTGATTAATATAGCGATTTTCCATAAGGTAATTTAACAGCATTATCATTTGAATGATTTTAAAAACAATATGGCATAGATAGTTTAAAAAAAAAACCCATCATGTTATTAAGTCACACACAGACATCAAAAATCAGCATATGAATCTCAACAATGGTGACACTCAAATGAAAAGCTTCATGTTGCAATGCATGCTGGGTATCACCTTAATACAGAACTCCCAGCATGCATTGCAGCATGCATAAATTATGCAGCTGAATTGTCTTTTTTTTTTTCTTCTTACCATGTGCTTTTATTTTTGTTGTTGTTTTTTGATGTGACTTATTAGTAGCTTGATTTGTGATGTTCAGAGTTGATCTATCTATATTATGTTTGTCACCATAGTTGAGGTTCATATGCTGATTCTTGATACACGTGTGTTCCAGTTGCTTGAAAGGTTTTGTGAATCTTATATATGTCAAACACAAATTACCTGATATAATCACAACTTCATCATGCTGTAGAATCAAACGACTGTACTGATAAGTAAGGTGAAATCTATTACAACCTCAATTTCATAATCAAAAAATTATTCTGATCAAGATCAGCCACTAGATGTTGTCAAGGCTGATATCAATAGACGTCCATCAACACCTGAACATCATTTTACCTGACTTTTATTGGCATATCAAATTTGTCTTATAAAGACATGGTTATAGCAGCCAAAGTAAAACTAATGTTCAACTTATCAAGAGTCAAGAGCCCAACTAAAGTAAACACTAATCACGATCATGGTAACTTCAAATGAAATATTTTCAATAAATCATCAACATCTAACCCTCAGCTATTTCTCAGTAAGTCTGATTATGACAGAAATAAAGTGAGTCTGGTTAGTAATAAGTGAAGTTGGTAATGCTGTTTGTGGAGTTGTTTAATCCTCCTCTGCTGAGATCTTCACAGATTTAATGTCTTCTTTTCTCTTCAGTGGATTTCCTCTAAGGCTGTGGCTGAAGTCAGTTGTTTCCTGAAAAATCTCACAGTCAAATGTACTAAACAAAAAAGTAAAATTATGTGAATTACTTTATGTGATTTTATGTGTTTTTGCACATAATGATATAGTGGAGATCTGTTAGTGTTTAATCTGTTGGAATTTAGTGTTTCTGTTGAGTTTTGTGTGTCACCATTGTGTTGAAGAGTAGAGCCTGTGCTTCAGTTCAGGAGGAGCAGAGAAACACTGAGGTTAAGCTGAATGTTGCTTTATTTAAAGGCAGTGACTGTGTATTTGCTGATGCATTAAAGTTATGTAACTCATTCATGTGTGCTGTTGTTGTCTAGTAGGATTTAGTTAAATGTATGTTTCTAGTTAACTCATAAAGTCTTTTTCTTAGTAGACTCAAATGAAATTAGCTCACGGTATAACTATTTAATGGCAAATTTCCTCAAATGAAATGAGTTGTCTCAGGTTTTAATTCAATGCATTATTAATAACAGTAACATACTGTAAAAAATACAGTAAAGAACTGTAAATTCACAGCTGGTCTTGTTTTGCTGTTTTTACAGGTGTGCTGTATTTTTTACAGTATAATTGTAGTTTATGATTTACAGTACTCTTGTAAAATGTACAGGCTTACTGGCAACCAAAATTGCCAGTAAGTTGCTGTAATTTTTACAGCAATTTGTTACAGTGTATGTGACAGATTTGTGCTGCACATGTTGCACTGAACTGTATCTTCCTTTTCGAAGTGAATCCAATCTTTCAGAACCATCATGGCGAACAGCGCGCGTCTCTCAACTGAAGTAAATAATCTATTATCTATCGGCTTTGATATATCGGCCCAATTTTCTTATCGGACCGATAACGATAACATCAAAAAAGACCATTTATCGGCCGATATCGATATGTGGTCGATATATCGTGCATCCCTAGACAGTATTGTAAATTATTTTAAGTGAACTATTGCCTTAAGTGTTATATCTGCTCCTGACAGTCAGGCAGAGCCCTATTTGCAACTATAGAAGCATCCCCTCTGAAAATAGTCTGTCAACAAGATTTGATAGACAGGTGTTCTTATAAAAATTTCATATAAGAGAACACAGGAGGAAAATGTGCAGCGGCCCACCACATCACACACACACACACTCTGATAACGTGTCAGACGAGCCGACCGAATAACAAAGAGGGGAAAAAAGGAAAACCAGCCAGGTAAAAGGAGAATAAATGTAAAAGGCGTCACTCAACATAACGTCAGCATCCTCTAAAATTAAAACCCCTGCACAGAGTGTGAGCACAATGACAAACTTCATAAAGGTGAATCCAATTAAATCACCCTTAAATTCATGAAACCATTAAAAATTTAAACATCAAACACAAATCTGAAAGTAAACCCAAGTGAATTGAGGTCAACTCGGATCAGCAGCGTGGAAAAGCACTGCAAACACACACACACACACACACACACGTACGTATAATACAATTAATAAATACATATTTTGCATACGAAATTAATGCTATTTTACAACCATTACGATTTTTTTTGTTGCATTGTGACATTTAAACAACTCCTCATCTTCATTATCACAATGTAAAAAAACAATGTATACATTAACTTGACATGTTAATTGGTAAAGCACAATTTCATCTGGACAGACACAATTTTACATTACTGTAAAAAGTCATGAGTATCTAAGGAGAATTATTATTGAGAATAATGAGAGTTACTAACAAACCAACAAGTAAAACATTCAGACACGATGACAATAGCTGTGTCTCATTTTTAAGGCGGAGTCCTCTGGAGGTCTCATTAGTCAGGTGCATACGTCAAAGATGTCTCATTTTAGAAAGGTAACCATTATAAAATTGACCGTTATTCCTTGTGAAGTGTAAATTGTTGTAATTTCTTTATGACTTCGGAATGTAATAGTTACTTTACTGAAATGAGGCAGTCTCATGCGACTGACAAATGAGACCTACGGAGGCACAAGGCTTTGAAATGAGATGCAGCAACTGACGACTGGGGTCCCAAATGTCACAGTGCAATAAATTCTTAATGGTTGATAAAGTAGTTCTTTGTTGATTCTGGGGTATAATATAAGGTAGATTCCCCAAATATGAGTACAGAATATATTACTAAATAAACATTGTATTGCATATTATTGCAGCTTGACCATAAAAATTACATAAACTGCTACTGATTTATATAAGTACTGAGTAGGCCTACAGTTAAATAGATCCAATCAAGACAATCCTTCCTTAGGCTCCCACTCAGACATGTAGATCAATAATATGATAAAGCAAGAGTGGTCATCTTTGCATCAGTTAGAGCTGATCAATTATTTGGTGTGAAACTGGAAGATTCAATATTAGATAGAAAAGAAGCACTAGATGTACGGCGCAGGCTTCATTTAGAAACTGCCCAAGAGCTTTCTATAGAGATACTGAGGCCAGAATTGTTGTTCAGTTATTTTCATCACAGCGTTGATTTAAATGAATTATTTCCACCTCTTCTTTTGATGGCCAAAGCCATCATGAGAGCAGAGTCAAAGCATGCATCTCGCTGACTTTATTCAGAATAGCATGCTTGAATACTACTCATATTACACAGAAGTTGAGAAAACTCAAAAACTTGAGGCAACCAATTTCAGGACTTTTTTTTTTACTATACTCAACTTACTGAAAATATTGTCAACTTAAAATTTTAAGTTGGTCTGTCCTTTTAACAAAGTTGAGCATTAAGTTGAGCATTAACATCACATAATAGTGAAAATTCTTCATTTGTTTAACTTTGTTAAACAAACTGAAAAGGTAATATAGAGTTACTTCTATACACCAAAACAAGTTAAATTTACTCATTGAAAATGGAAGAAACTTCAAAGAGAACGATCACTTTAATGGTGACTTGAACTTTAACAACGAAAAAAAAAAAAACACTACATAAAACTAAACTTTAATTAAAGGACGGGTAGGCACTTTCAGAGAGGCTAGTAATAGAGAGCTAGCTTTGAAAGCATGAGATCCCGTCCTCCCTTCAGAGCGTCTCCAAAGCCACGACTCCTTCAAAACACATGAACTTGTACAGCAGTGAGTAAACAAAAGAGTCACGAGAACTACCTCATGTCTCAAAGCACATAACATTACAATAATAATGAACATAAACAACTTAAAGAGTGCTGACCTGTACCACCTGACTGCTGCAGATTCATTTCAGCGTTGATAGTGTTGCAATAGAAAAGCATAAATCCAAGTGGGGGACGTGAACAGCTCTGGGTAGAACGTCACGGGTTGCCATCTCGTAATTACGGTTAAGAAATGCCGTCAACGCAATAGAAGCTCTTTGTTTTGGTTCAGGAGGAACTGTAAAAGGTGGCTGCTGTTTGTTTGTGGCGCTCGGTGACTGTTTATCTACAAGGGTTGTAACAAATTATTATTATTAATTAATTAATTAATTAATATTAACTATGCATACCCTCATGGATCACACTGATGACGTGTGATGTCTGCGCAAGCAGGTGTGCGGAGATATAGAAATACATACATTGACAGGCAGGTAGAACATCGTATCTTTGGGTTTGGACCAAATGCAATAATAGGAAGAATTTTTTTGGTCCTAAGACTTCCACAGAAGATTTTTTAAAGCTACAATATGTAAGGAGAGTGGAACGATGAGAGATGTCGTTTTCACCATCAAGAGACGTATGGTATAATTCGTCATGTTGACGGATGAGGTAATAAATTAGTTTTTGTATTACCTGTACATTTGATCACACTATTTTATGTCATCGTAATGAATTAGCTGCAAGGAACGTGAAATGTAATGCTATATTAGCCTGTTACTGATTTGTGACTACTTGTCAAATGATTTAGTGGGTTAATGTTTAAAACAATCCTACTAAAAGTAAATTTGAACGAAACCACAGTATTTGCGAGTGGCTAAATATTTGTGTGCAACACATACTGTATTTAATTTCACTACCATAAACTTGGTCAACAGACATGATAAAAAGTGTTACTAAATACACACAAAGTGCAATGTAACTGTATGTGTACAATTAATATTTGCTTACCTGTCTATTAAAACACATGCTAGAGCAGAGTCTCTGTCAAGTCCAAGTTTGTCACAAAGCTCTCTCCATCTTGAAAATGCCACGCCGATCCTTGTTTTATTTCTGTTTTTCCCAAAGCCTGCTTGCCTCAGTTGATCTATGTTTACTTTTTTTATTCATTTATTTTTTAAAATTTTCTGTCCACTTAATCAATAATCGTGAACCATGGTGACTGAACGACACAACAACAGCAGTGTGCGAGATACTATATCATAGATATATACATAGATCCACATTGGTGGCTTATGTATAGCGGCCCATTGAAGAAGCCGCTAATGAGGTATCCATGTATATATTCTATGGTTTCTATAAGCGGAAACGATACTCGGTTACTAACGTAACCTCGGTTCTCTCTAGAGAGGGAACGAGTATTGCGTAAGTTTAGCTTACGCTACGGGAAAGATTCATCTTCTCGAGATACTGAAGCCAAAAATTATCCTTAATTTTGTATACCTTGTCAACGCAGTTCAGCAGCTAGCAGACCTAGAGCAGGCTATCTTGCGTGCTCATTGGCTGCCCTGCGGGCAACTGCTGCAGCCTATACAGTGAGCCCGGCGTGACGTCACGCCCAATGAAGGGCGCCCGTGCCTTCATAGCGTCACAGCCCGCCAGAATGGGCGTGGCTTAGCCTATAAAGGAAAGGGGCTGTAGGCTGCTTCCCTGGTTTTTGTCGACTGAAGCGAAGTCGCTCGTGGCGCGAGCACGGCCGGTTACGCAATACTCGTTCCCTCTCTAGAGAGAACCGAGGTTACGTTAGTAACCGAGTATCGTTCTCTCGTATTGCGTAAGTTTAGCTTACGCTACGGGAACACTTTGTCAACGCCGTGCACGCCAAGCATCCACATGAGACCCCGATCTTTCTAGGGGGGGAACCCCATAAGTGGAAAGAATAAGGTGGCCGGCCACGCGGGCCATCACTTGTACATAAGCACGCATAGGGAATACAGAGCAGCGCGGGCGCGGGGTCTGTATAGGCACATGGCATAATCCCATTTAGTGTAGCTCAACCAGGAGAGCTGGGTCATGTGAGAGTGATCTGAGCAGGAGATCTGGGCAGAATACACCTCTCGTTCAGACTGACAGCAGTTTAGCCTGCAAGGCGGGAACTTCTAGGTTATAAAACCTGACAAAGGTAGACGGGGAGCTCCAGCCCGCCGCTACGCATATGTCATGGATAGAAATCCCGCTGGACCATGCCCACGAAGAGGCCACGCCTCTCGTGGAATGAGCCCTGATGCCCAGAGGGCATTGCAGACCCTTTGACGAGTAAGCGGCCGCTATAGCGTCTACTATCCATCTGGACAGGCTCTGTTTCGAGGAGGCGAAACCCTTGGTGCGCCCACCAAACGAAACAAAAAGCTGTTCCGAGCGCCTGAAGGAGGCGGTGCGCGTAATGTAAAACCTCAGCGCTCTGACGGGGCAGAGGAGGTTCACATCACTTTCACTGTCAGATGCTGGGAGAGCAGACAATGAAATAACTTGCGCTCTGAATGGAGTGCCCATCACTTTAGGGACATAGCCATGTCTAGGTCTGAGGATGACTTTAGAGTCATTTGGTCCGAACTCAAGACACGAAGCGCTGACAGACAGCGCATGCAGATCCCCTACGCGTTTTACTGATGACAGTGCAGTCAGAAAAAACGTTTTCAGTGATAGATATTTCAACCCCACGGAGTCTAGTGGTTCAAAAGGAAAAGCTTTCAGGGCCTCGAGGACCAATGAAAGATCCCACATAGGAACCGACGGGGGGCGCGGCGGATTCATCCTTCTAGCTCCTCTAAGGAAGCGGATGACCAACTCATGTTTTCCCAGTGACTGGCCGTGCGTTGATTCTGCAAACGCTGCCACGGCCGCCACATATACTTTGAGCGTGGAAGGGGACCTTCCCTTATCCAACAGCTCTTGTAGGAAAGTGAGCAGATGCGCCACCCCGCATGTCCAGACCTCTGTCGGTGCACCATCCGGAGAACACCGACCATTTAGACGCGTAGAGCCTTCTCGTGGAAGGGGCTCTAGACTGCGTGATCGTGTTCATCACTCCTTCTGGCAGGGTAACGAGTACCCGTTGCTCAGCCATGCATGCAGCGACCAGCGGTCTGGATGGGGCTGCCAGATCGTGCCGCGAGCCTGAGAGAGGAGATCTGCCCTCACCGGAATCGGCCACGGAGCTGTAAGTGACAGCCGTGCTAGTTCCGGGAACCAAATCTGATTCTCCCAACGCGGGGCTATGAGGAGCACCGAGTGGCGCGTTTCCCTGATTCTCTTGATCACCTGTGGTAACAGAGAGACCGGAGAGAAAGCATATAGCGGGAGGCTGGGCCAAACCTGGGCCAGCGCGTCCTCGTCCTTTGAGAAGAACATTGGGCATTAAGCGTTGTCTTTTGACGCAAATAGGTCGACTTCCGCTCTGCCGAATAGGCGCCACAGTTTCTGGACCGTTTGGGGGTGCAAGGACCATTCCCCTGGGGGAACATTGTCTCTGGACAGTCTGTCTGGGCCGTCGTTCGGATGGCCAGGCACATGCGCCGCCCTCAGCGAGCGCAGGTGCATCTGAGACCAAATAAGGAGGCGTTCCGTCAGATTGCAGAGATTTCTGGATCCGACACCGCCCTGACGGTTTATATAGGATACCACAGATGTGTTGTCCGAGCGGACAAGAACATGCTGGTCCTGTGTGAACGGGAGGAAGCACTTCAGTGCGTTCTCGACCGCCATCATTTCCAGACAGTTTATGTGAAACTCTTTCTCCCAGTCTGACCACTGGCCAAAGGCCGGTCTGCCCTCGAACAGCGCGCCCCAACCTGAGTTGGACGCGTCTGTTGAGATGACTTTTCGGTAAGAGATGGTTCCCATCGCTACTCCCTGCTGGAACCAGTTGGCCGCTAACCAGGGCTGCAGAGCCGCTATGCAGGCCTGAGTCACTCTGATTTTCTGGCCGCCAGACACCCAGGCTCAGGGGGGCACGCGAGCATTCAACCAGCGTTGGAGCAGGCGCATGCGCAGTAGGCCCAGCTGGAGCACCGCTGCAGCTGATGCCATACAGCCCAACATCCTTTGAAAAGTTTTCAAAGGGAGGAAGCTGTCCTTCTGGAAAGATGCGGCTAGGTGGCGAAGACGGCGCGCGCGCTGTGCCGACAAACGAGCCGTCATGGTTACCGAGTCCAGTTCTATTCCTAAAATGGAAATTGACTGGCTGGGCAGTAGTGAGCTCTTGGTCCAGTTGACCGTGAGACCCAAGCTTTCCAGGTGACTGACAAGCACTGTTCTGTGAAATAGAAGTTCCGTCTCTGACTGTGCCAATACCAGCCAATCGTCCAGATAGTTCATTATTCGCAGCCCCTGACTTCTCAGGGGGGCAAGCGCCGCGTCCATGCACTTTGTAAATGTACGGGGTGCCAGGGACAGGCCAAACGGCAGGAAGGTGTATTGATATACCTGACCGTCGAAGGCGAATCTCAAAAATTGCCTGTGACGGGGTACTATCTGAATCTGAAAATATGCATCCTTCAGATCTAGAGAAATAAACCAGTCCCTCGGGCGAACGTGCGTGAGGATTTTTCTGGTCGTAAGCATTTTGAACGGTCTTCTCGCAAGCACTTTGTTCAAATGTCTCAGATCTAGGATGGGTCTGAAGGCTCCGTCCTTCTTGGGCACGAGAAAATAGCAGCTGTAAAAGTCTGACTCGCTTAGAGAAGGCGGTACCCTTTCTATAGCCCCTTTGCACAGCAGCTTTGCTATTTCTGCGTGAAGTAGGTGTGCTACTTCCGCATTCACTATCGTCGCGGTCCGGGCTCGAAAGCGTGGGGGAAGGCGAATGAATTGAAGTGTATAGCCCTGCTTTATTGTGCTCAACACCCATTCTGAAATCCCTGGGATGTTTTCCCACGCAGCTATGTGAGCCGCTAGAGTGAAATGGCCTCCGGGTTCAGACCGCCATTTGCTAGCCTGTGAAACTGTGCTCGCTGACAGCCGAAACCGGCTGATTTATGTGAGATTTCCCGATCATAAGGAATGGGGAACAAACTTTTGCCACATTTTGACGCGCGAGCAGTGCTCCGGGTGAAAAAGCTCTCTGTAAGCGTGAGCGCGTGAACGTGGGCACGAGACTTACAACTGTATCTAACGCCCCGATCATAATAGAAGGGGAGCGTTTTATTAACGCCCTGCGTTTTGTGATAACGCTTAAGCGCGCGGGCGGGGCCCGGGGAGAGGTTTGTGTTAGTAAGCGTGAGGGCTCTCTGGCGGGCACGAGACTTACATTTATAACCTGCTTTTTTGACCGTGTAACAGAGCGGGCAGATAGTGGGCACAGATTTGTGGACACATTTCTTACATTCAACACTCGAGTGGCTTTTCTGCGCTTTATGAGAGTGTGCTCTGTGAGTGACACAGAATTTCGAGTGCTTATGTGTAGGGGTGAACACTGGGGCGTGGGCACTTTCACTACACTTAAAACATTGACGGAGTGAGCCGGACCAGACATTACACTCTTTTTGAGATTTCTCTGGGTCGCCGTGAAAACGGCGTTTGTGTGCAGGCGAGAGGGTGAATAAACCGGCTCGTTGGCTGCTAGTTGAACCGCTGCAGTAGCCTGTTTGAAGGGGACTGACAGGGAAATGAACTTTGACGGCGGTCCGGCCGCAGCGGGACACGCGTCTTTTCTCTCTTACTGTTAGGAGGGCTTCGCGTGCTCAGATTTCAGCGTGATTCTTTGCCGAGGCCCTCTGGGAGGCGGCGGTCTGTGACGGCTGTCTGAGCGCGATCTAGGGCGGCCGCCCTGACGCTGCGAAGGCTGAGGCTGGGGCTGTGCTGGACGCTGGGTGCTGGTTCGCACAGGAGGCTGGCTTTGTCTCTCGCGAGAGCGGCGTGTGGCGGAACTCGAGCGTCGCGGCAGGAAGAGATTCATGGCCTGTGGGGTCTTCTGTACCTCAGAAAAGCGATCAACGATCCCGTTCACCGCTGGGCCGAAGAGACCAGTGGGGGTAAGCGGCGCGTTCAGAAACGTGGCTCGCTCAGATTCCCTCATATCCGCGAGCGTTAACCAGAGGTGCCTCTCCGTAACAGTTAACGCGGCCATGGCTCGTCCGATAGCTTGGGCTGCTGCTTTGGTGGCGCGGAGAGAGAGATCCGTCGCGCTTCTCAAATCCGTAACAGCAGCTGGATCCCGGCCCTTCTCATCCCATTCACGGAGGAGGTCGGCTTGTAGGATCTGAAGCACAGCCATAGAGTGTAAAGCAGACGCGGCCTGGCCGGAGGCAGCATAAGCATAAGTCCGCCTTGGTCGGCCGCGGCTCTACAGGCTTTAGACGGGAGGACTGACCGTGACCGCCATCTCGCGGAGGGCGGACAAAGGTGCGCTGCGACCACCTCTTCCACCGGTGGAATAGCCGTGTACCCTTTCTCGGCGGCGCTGTCCACTCGGGAGAGCGACGCGGGGGCCGGTGACTGTAGTCGAGAAGAGAACGGAGTACTCCACGACTTCGTCAGCTCCGCATGAAGTTCCGGCAAGAATGGAGCGGGCCTCGTTGCTGAAGCTGAGCGGCGGCGACTTTGAAGGAAGCATCCGTCTAGCCTGTTCGGCGCGGGTTCCTCTGGCGGCGACCACTCGAGCCCGAGGCGGTCAACGGCCTGAGTTAGCAGGCGCATTAGCTCAGCATCAGCTCCAGCGCGGGTACGGGTGGATTCCTGGATCGACGAGGCGGCGGAATGAAGCGACCATTCCTCGCTGTCTGATGCCAGGATAGAGCAGCAGTCCCTCGTGGCGTGTCCCTCGGCCTCATCCTCCGAAGCGATGGCAGTGAGGCTCGTGAGCGCAGCTGCGCGTCGGAGAGGAGAGGCGGGGAGGGCGAAAGCGAGGCTCGAGGGAGATTCTCCGGCGAGCGCGTCGCTGTGGCTACAGGTTCCGGCTGTCTCAGGGAACAGCGCTTCTTCCTGCGCGGTCCCACAGAGGGCGGAGTGACTGCTGCGGAGTTGAGAGCTTCAAGTCGAGCCCGCAAGGTCGCCAACGGAAGCTCCTCACAGAGCTCGCAGCCCCCGTAAGCGAGGGCGAGCTCAGCGTGTTCCAGGCCCAGGCAGAGAGCGCAGATCAGGTGCCGGTCTCCGGCGCTGAGCGGGGCTCTACACGAGCCGCAGGAAGTGCGAGGCATCTTGAAAAAGACGCTCGCTGCTCTTTTAGAAAATATACGATCTAAACAGCAAGGCAAAAGGATACGTCGCCGGATAGCGTAGCTCGCACGGATGGTTGAAGGTGGCGAAGACGGCCGGCTTCCTCAGCGCTGTCCTAAGCCGGCTGTTCGCTGTTCCACGGCGGCTTCTCTCAGATCCAGCGATGCGAAGAGCTCGCTGAAGAGACAAAAATCAGGGAAGCAGCCTACGGCCCCTTTCCTTTATAGGCTAAGCCACGCCCATTCCGGCGGGCTGTGACGCTATGAAGGCGCGGGCGCCCTTCATTGGGCGTGACGTCACGCCGGGCTCACTGGTAGGCTGCAGCAGTTGCCCGCAGGGCAGCCAATGAGCACGCAAGATAGCCTGCTCTAGGTCTGCTAGCTGCTGCACTGCGTTGACAAGGTATACAAAATTAAGGATAATTTTTGGCTTCAGTATCTCGAGAAGATGAATCTTTCCCGTAGCGTAAGCTAAACTTACGCAATACGAGAGAACCTCTCGTAAGAGAACCGAGGATAGCGCGGATATTGCGTCATTGATAGACGACAATGACAAGGGAGGAGCCATTATTTAAAACTGGAATTTCTCAGGATATACAAATCCTTGGGAACTTTTGGGATAATGTAAATACACAACTGCATGAAATATATCACACTGTGAAAGTGGGTTTTGAATATTTTATTACAAAAATCTTACATATTGTACCTTTAATATTTAGAGCACTTCTATTATTGATTAGTATCAGGATGTGAAAAGAGCTTCAACCAGTATAACAAAAAGTGTTTATGAAAAACATTGCCTACCCTACCTTTAAGTGTTAATAGGTCAAGTTAAGTCATCTTTATTCATATACAGGTCCTTCTCAAAAAATTAGCATATTGTGATAAAGTTCATTATTTTCCATAATGTAATGATAAAAATTAAACTTTCAAATATTTTAGATTCATTGCACACCAACTGAAATATTTCAGGTCTTTTATTGTTTTAATACTGATGATTTTGGCATACAGCTCATGAAAACCTAAAATTCCTATCTCAAAAAATTAGCATATCATGAAAAGGTTCTCTAAACGAGCTATTAACCTAATCATCTGAATCAACTAATTAACTCTAAACACCTGCAAAAGATTCCTGAGGCTTTTAAAAACTCCCAGCCTGTTTCATTACTCAAAACCGCAATCATGGGTAAGACTGCCGACCTGACTGCTGTCCAGAAGGCCATCATTGACACCCTCAAGCAAGAGGGTAAGACACAGAAAGAAATTTCTGAACAAATAGGCTGTTCCCAGAGTGCTGTATCAAGGCACCTCAGTGGGAAGTCTGTGGGAAGAAAAAAGTGTGGCAAAAAACGCTGCACAACGAGAAGAGGTGACCGGACCCTGAGGAAGATTGTGGAGAAGGACCGATTCCAGACCTTGGGGGACCTGCGGAAGCAGTGGACTGAGTCTGGAGTAGAAACATCCAGAGCCACCGTGCACAGGCGTGTGCAGCAAATGGGCTACAGGTGCCGCATTCCCCAGGTCAAGACACTTTTGAACCAGAAACAGCGGCAGAAGCGCCTGACTTGGGCTACAGAGAAGCAGCACTGGACTGTTGCTCAGTTGTCCAAAGTACTTTTTTCGGATGAAAGCAAATTTTGCATGTCATTCGGAAATCAAGGTGCCAGAGTCTGGAGGAAGACTGGGGAGAAGGAAATGCCAAAATGCCTGAAGTCCAGTGTCAAGTACCCACAGTCAGTGATGGTCTGGGGTGCCATGTCAGCTGCTGGTGTTGGTCCACTGTGTTTTATCAAGGGCAGGGTCAATGCAGCTAGCTATCAGGAGATTTTGGAGCACTTCATGCTTCCATCTGATTTCATTTTTCAGCACGACCTGGCACCTGCTCACAGTGCCAAAACCACTGGTAAATTGTTTACTGACCATGGTATTACTGTGCTCAATTGGCCTGCCAACTCTCCTGACCTGAACCCCATAGAGAATCTGTGGGATATTGTGTGAAGAGAACGTTGAGAGACGCAAGACCCAACACTCTGGATGAGCTTAAGGCCGCTATCGAAGCATCCTGGGCCTCCATAACACCTCAGCAGTGCCACAGGCTGATTGCCTCCATGCCACGCCGAATTGAAGCAGTCATTTCTGCAAAAGGATTCCCGACCAAGTATTGACTATTGAGTGCATAACTGAACATAATTTTTTGAAGGTTGACTTTTTTTTTGTATTAAAAACACTTATTTTATTGGTCGGATGAAATATGCTAATTTTTTGAGACAGGAATTTTGGGTTTTAATGAGCTGTATGCCAAAATCATCAGTATTAAAACAATAAAAGACCTGAAATATTTCAGTTGGTGTGCAATGAATCTAAAATATATGAAAGTTTAATTTTTATCATTACATTATGGAAAATAATGAACTTTATCACAATATGCTAATTTTTTGAGAAGGACCTGTAGTGCTTTTTGCAATACAGAGTGTTTCAAAGCAGCTAATGATCAATGATGCAAACAATTCTGCTGTAAAGCAGCTCTAAAACGACAATAGTGTCATTGTTCAACTTAAGTCATTACAGTGATTTAGTTTGGTTCAAGAACTGTGTAAAGTCCCTCAATTATTAATTCCTTAATTTATTCCTTAATTATTATTAATTCTAAATAACAAATAGTTGTCATCATGCTTTGACCAAAAATGCTAATTATTCAAGTGAAATGATGACCTACTACATTTGACTAAATGTGGGGTATACAAAAGATTAAAACATTCATTGTTAGATATTACTTCTTCACATTCTTAAAAACTGTGAGCTGTATGCAGTGTATACTGTGCAAAGAAGAGTTTCAGCTGTTATTGGTGCTAAAACTTCATACAGTATCTCCCTCTAGTGGTTTACTGTGATTCTGGTGGAAATGTATAACATGTCAGTCTTTCTTAACACACCCTAATTTGATCTCCTTTGTGTCCATTTAAATGTGTAATTTTAGGGCTATTTTTCTTTACTTTTGCACAAAGTAGGTTGTATCTAAACAGTAAACAAAAAGAGCAAACAGACATGCAAAGAAATATGGAAATAAGCAAAAGCTTTGTTTCTGGCTTTGAAAACCATGGTTTTGATTATCTTTGAAGGATTAAATCCACAGGATTATCCCTATTTCCTTCAACTGGGCTGCCACAAGATTAGAAATATGGCTGGAAAACAAATGCATCACTGCCCACTGGCTTTAGCTCAGTTGATGGCATTGCATGGAGAATACCTATAACATTTTAGTCCTGACTTTAAAGTTACAGTGAACATATTCAAGTAAACATGACGACTCAAGTGCACTGCTCTTAAAGGGATAGTTCACTCAAAAATAAACATTCTGTAATAATTTACTCACTCATGTTCCAAATCCATATGATTTGGATGGTCCGTATGATGGTCCGTTTATCTTCTGGTAATTTGATTTTTGTTTTCAGAAAGAGAATTTTAAAAATGAAAAAGGACCGTTATTTTAATTGTCATCAAATACCCCAGAATCAAATGATGGAAAAATAAGCCGTTTCCCCTTTTTTTCCGTTGATGCACGGAAATGAAAGTCAAAAAGAAACTAAAACAGAAAAATACTTTGATTTTGTAATGTTTGAATGCTGAACCACAGAGCCATTACGTCACAGCAATTTCAGGCCAGCGAAAGTTGCGCTATACGCAGTGGCCATATGTAGTGTATAATTTGTAAAGTGTATTATTACAAATGCATATAACGTAATATGTTTTTATTTTGCGAAGATATAATCAACAGCAACTATTTCTATGAATACAACGTGCAGCACAGTTGCTGAGTCGTGCTGATAATTCGTTCATACTGTGCGGTGGTTTTTCTCATTTCTAGAATGATTATTTATAAGAACAACATAGTCTTGTGATCTGAGGATAAACAATTTCTACAAAATGAAATGATGATGGCAAGGATAGCTATTAAACCGAGCCATAGGCTTATAATGCTTGGTGTACTTGTGGCGCTTTTCCATTACCAATATCAGCTCAACTCGACTTGACTCGGCTTGCTTTTCGCTCCCTTTTCCATTACAGATAGTACACTGCTGAAAAAAATAGCTCCGTCTGGCGCGTACAATGATGACGCAGTGAATAGTGACGATTCTCTCTGACCAATCAGCAGTCTGCAGTGTTTTCACATCACATTTTAGTATCGCCTCAGCTCGCTTAGAACCTCGCCGGAGGAGATACGAAAAAAAAGTACCCGAAAGCAGGCACAGGTACAACTTTTACACAGTAGAAAACCAAACAAAGCCGAGTCGAGTCGAGCTGGTACTGTGTAATGGAAAAGCACCATTAGGTGCTATAGCTCCGAGTCCAGCTAGTCAACATACATGCATTCAAAAGAGCAGTTTGGAGCGCCCTCTATCATAACACAGATGAACAGCAAAAACGTTCTATACTAGCTTCCCCACAACAAAAAAAACATTGACGATTATGTTGTTTTTAGACTTTTGAAAATAACATTAATGCAAGCATGTTTGTCATTCTCTGTGAGTTGTGTGGAGCATAGATATAAAACATGGATGCCTCATTAGTGGCTTTCTATGGGCTGCCATACGTAAGCCGTCCGCCATATTGGAATGGTCAAAAGACCTGTCCGAGAGGATTCAACAGCAGGTTGACTGAGCGTATGCAACCGTAGTTAGATGCATGTGTGAAAGGTTATCCCATTTCTTCGGGAACCTAAATCTACACAATGTTGTGGCTTCATTGATTCTTATTGTGAGTGACGACACGCTGACCGTTCCAAGATGGCGGTCGAATGTAGAATCTATGTCTTCAAATCGATGGTGAGGAGTACCTGAAGTCTGGGATTCCTGTGGACGTGCTGATTCCAGCTCCTGAATGCACCACCATGTACTGAGACTCCTTGATCCATTGGGCCAGTGTCTCCACTTTAGTCTTCAACTCCTCTGGGCTGTCAAACACCTGCAAACACACACACACACACACACACACATACGTTGCTGTCAGAGACAGTGACCTGTGGCCCAGCTGCTGTAAAATCTAGTGAGTGGTGTCACATAAACAAATGTAGATAGACTGCTTTAAATTATTTTTTCATATGATATAGGCTAGTGCACTATTATACTGTAGGCCTGCTTTTTAATTGACTTAGCCCTTTTAAGGCCCGTTCACATCAAGAACGTTAACTATAAAGATAACGATATAGCGTCCACAACTGACGATATCGTTCTGTTTATTCTAAGCGCGTGCTCGTCTGTCGCTTTAAATGCTCGAGCTCGTTACATCAGGATGTATTCTGATTGGCTGTCAATGTTTTTATTGTTTATCATCTGGATAAAATCGTTCTGAAAGTGATTCCAACGATGTCGTTTCTCTGTGCCATTATCGTTATATCTGTAGTGTGAACTCGGCTATTCTTTAACATTGAGAACGATTTTAGAACTAACTTATATCTTTATCGTCATTGGCGTGAACGGGCCCTTTAATCTTTATTGTCATGTGAAAACATGCATTTAGAAATAGTATGCATTATGTATGAGCTATTATCAAATTATGTATTATACACTTGACTTGACATTAACGCGCTATGTTGCTTGGCAACGATAAACAGCAGTATTGTCGGGCTAGCGAACTGTTACCTCGTAACAATTATTAAAAGCAAAATCTATTATTAATTGACCACAGGTGACTTTTATCATATTAATACAGTTTGCACTTCACTGTGGCAAAATCAAAAAAACACACGAGCTCTCATTTCTTTACTATTAATTTACCATGTTATTTAATTCACTACTGCTAACCGCTGAATGTTTTTGTTCAGTATTATTTGGGAACGTTAACTATGAAGTTATGAAGCATACAATGGTCATACCCACGAGTGTCTGAAACAGCTTTCAGTGCAGAAAAATAGTACATTTCAGAAAGCAAACAGCAAATTTGACGCTAATGTGCACTAAATTAAGCTACTTCTAGCTAACCGGCTAATAGCCAAAAATGTAAAGATCACCTCCGGGAGGCCGCAGATGCCTTTATCCGCATATGGAGAAAGTCCCGCGGCGTAATTCACCGACATGGCTAACTTTCTTATTAAAAGGTAAGTTAAAATGTGTCGGTAAAAGCAAGAGTTTTCTGTCTTTCCGTTCAATCGGTTCTGTGTGTTGGTCCTCCGTGTGACGTCATGAATGTGTGTGTTCTGCGTGAGGGCTGCTGTGCACATGCTGGATTACGTCAGTGAGTTTGTGTGCAGCCTGCAGGTAATTGACCCAAAAAGCCTTGTTCCAAATATATGTTGATTTGTGATTTCATATTAGTTTTTTTTTATATTATATTGTTTAGAAAACGGCCCCTTTGTCCCCAGTTGATAGGTTATCTAGTCTTAGTCATAAAATGTAGGCTATATACCCTGCTAAACAGCATTTAAAATTTAATGACTACATAACAGATGCCATGAAACTGCTGGTCAGTTGATTTGTTTTCACTTGCCTACATTTCACTTGCCTACATTTCACTTGCCTACATTTTCTGTTTAAGATTCTAAACAAGTGTGTAGGCTATAGGCCTATATAGTATGATAAACTTTATGATTCTGTTGGCTAGATCATATCTTTAAAAACTAAAACCTATCTATCTATCTATCTATCTATCTATCTATCTATCTATCTATCTATCTATCTATCTATCTATCTATCTATCTATCTATCTATCTATCTATCTATCTATCTATCTATCTGTGCAGTTGACTATTAGTCGGCAGATGGCGCTACGGGGCCGCGCATGTGAGTCGTGACCGCGCTCTGCTCTCTTCTCCTCCTCCTCCAGGTGCGGTGTGTGTGTGTGTGGGGGGGGGGGGGTGAGCTTGACATTTTTCGAATAGAAAGCGAGCGTCTCGTTTCCAGCTGAGCGCGTACTCTCTCCCGGCGCGTGTGCGTGCGTGTGTATGTTGTTATTATTATCGCGCTCTCCGCTGCGCGCAGAATGGCTAGATTCACCCAGACTGAAGCGAGGAGGCAGCAGCAGCAGCAGCATCCTCAGCATCCTCATCCTCAGCCTGCCCACGCCAGCCTGCTCCTCACCGGACCGGGGGCGGTACCGAGCCAGGCAGCGGCACCACTGCTCCTGATCCCGCACCCGCACCAGCCCCAGTACGCGCACATCACCTTCCCCAAGCCCATGAACGGCTCAGAGCCCATCTCCATCCACCCCGACAACGGCACCATGAAAGACCAGGATGCCATCAAGCTCTTTATAGGACAGATCCCGCGCAACCTGGAGGAGAAGGACCTGAAGCCTCTTTTCGAACAGTTTGGAAAGATCCACGAACTGACTGTCCTCAAGGACCGTTACACCGGCATGCATAAAGGTAATGATGCTTTTGAATAGGCTAGGTGTTGAGGGCTTTGGCCACATGGATAACCTTTTTTTTATGCATAATGAGGTATGTGCTAGGAAAATATGTTTCCTCGTCATTGTTGAACGCTGCTTACTTGTAAACATACATTTTCTTCTGTTGCGCATATTTATTATTTACGCGAAGAGCGCATTCTTGTTTTTCACTCATACAGATACAACACTTTACGATTGCAAATGATTGACATCTGACAGCGTGCGTTAATAGAATTCAAACCTGTCCATTTCTGTCTTTTTAAGACTAACAGACTATTTTTTTATTCAATACACTGATGCATTGTGATTTCGTATTTGCCTACCCATATGTGATAGAAAACATACGCGTTCACATTACTGTTTATGAATGTCATATTTGTTCAGTTGCAAGCACATTTGTTCTTTACACACTGTGTGTAGGCTATCCCTGTCTTTATATTTTAACTCAATGTTCTCCCTTATACACAGTCGGATTGCAACTGCTTTTCATGCTGTTAGATGTTATTCTAATCTAAAGCTCACTTTCAAATTCAAAGAAAATCCCATTTTCAAAGAAAATAAAAATTTCTGTTGGACATCATCATGCACACTGTGTATTCTTGTCCAAGCCACATTTTCCTCTCATTACCCTCCCTCACAGTATTTTTAAGCACAGTCAGTACAATTGCAACTGATTTTCATCAGAGCATGCTGTCAGATGTCATTCAAACCTATCTCTGCCACTCTTCTTAGAGTAACATGGTCTATTTCTCATGATGCGTTGTGTTTCTGTGCTGGTTCACCCTGTGCAGCATTATGCAATTTAAGATATGCAATAGAAAAACATGATTGTTTACTTAAAATATAAGCATCGAATTTGTTCTTTTGCACGTACGCTCATTCCTTATGTGTGGAAACTATTTGTGTGCCACATTACACTGTCAGTATGACTGCAACTGATTTCCATCAATGCATGCTGTCAGATCAGATGTCATTCAGACTCCTCTTGTCTTGACAGATTTCTCTTTTAGAGGAACATTGTCTATTTCTCACGCAGTACACTAATGCATTGTGTTTTTCTGCTTGTGTTCACCCTGTGTACTGTCATGACAATAAAAGGATGCTGGATGTACTGTGGTCACTCCCACTTGTATATCATTTCATATTTTCGTGTGTGCTTGCAGAAGTAGGGCAGTCCCTCTTTGCGCGCAGATGATGCATACTAAGAGCTCCCAGTGTGCCATGTGAAATGAAACATTTGGTGTGATGTTTCTCATTCACAGCAAAACGTGAACCTTGCATTACACACGTTATTTTATGCATTCAAAGAAATCACAAACCCACAAATGTTCTATGCTCCTTTGTTTGGCATTTGAGCATTTCATTTGAGCATGCATGCATTATTTTTTCCATATTCCCAAACAAAGTCTCATCCAAATTAATGCGGCAAGAGGAAATAGGACATGATGCTTCAAAGTAGGTGGTTTGTCATGGATTCGTGTAATGATTTTATAATTTTTTTTTTTAAAGGTACATTCTGAAAAATAAAGGTTCCAAAAGGGGGGTTTCACAGTGATGCCATAGAAGAACCATTTTTGGTTTCCCAAAGAACCTTTCAGTGAACAGTTCTTAAAATAACCATTTTTTCCTTAATGTGAAGAACATTTTAATAATCTAAAGAACCTTTTTTTCACTATAAAGACCCTTTAGTGATTCCATGGATGTTTCTTCATTGAACCATCAATGACAATAAAGAACCTTTATTTTTAAGAGTGTAGGCCAGAAGATGACGAATTCAATTGGTCAGAGATCTCTTTTATACTCAGTCAAAGCACCAAATTGCAAATAGAGACAAAAGAGTCAATAGTTGCCCTACAGTAAGAGTATAGAGCTATAAAATAAATGTGGCATCTCGGATCATTTGTTTATAGATGAAATGTTTGAGTTCATATTGAGATCTCTGACATTTTTGAGATCTCCTGAAATTCTAGAAGAGGCACATATGAGATTCATTGGGTCTTTTTTCAGGATTAAAAATAAATCAAAATGTCTAATTTTACATGAGAAACAAATGAAATATTAAAGAGATATAATTTTCTGTTTTTCTTTCATGTAGGGATCGATATTGAATATTATGGAAGCTTGTTTTTGCCACTGAATAAAAAAGGGTAATTGCGAGTTTTATCTCACAAATCTAAATTTTTTCTCGCAATTGAGTTTCTCGAGTTTACATCTCGTGAGTTGTGAGTTATAATTGTATAATTGTGAATTATAAAGTCGCAATTGTGAGTTTATATCCCACAATTTGCTCGCAAATGGTAGTTTTTATCTTGCAATTGTGAGAAAAAAAGTCAGAATTGTGAAATAAAAAGTCCCAATTAGCCTATATTTAAAAAAAATTTTTTTTTTTTTTCGTGGCGCAAACAAGCTTCCATACATTTTTTTTTGTATTATATGTAAAATATATGTTCCTTTACTTTTTGTAACGCTTAGAATAGTTTTAGTAATAGTACTGAAAATATTCCTCGATTTCTCTTTTGTTTTACGCAGGTCATCTCACTTGACTGAAGCTCCAATTTGATTTGAGAGCAGTGCTTGAGGGATGTAAAACATGTCATATGCATTTTAAACAGACAGTTTTTTGCCCAGGTTTTCTGTGATTATTTCATTTATTAGTGAAAGAAAACTTAGTCCTCTAATTCATTAAAAACGTCATATTAATTGAACTTGAAAACCCATTTAAAGCAACATACTCCTCTGTGAGTATCTGTGCCCCCCTCCCTTCTTCTGCTTGAAATATTCCCTCTTTCTGTCACGCTCAGAGGCACACACACACTCACACACACACCGCACAAATGAATAATGGTTTATGCCCATAGGAGGGTGCGAGAGGGAGGATGAATCAGCGTAGGAGGCCTGTCACACACACACACACACACACACACACACACACATTCTCTGTTGACTGCTGTCTCAGTGGGACGTTATTAGTACAGTGGTGTTAGATTATCATTTACATTGACATTAAATTACTGCTATGAAATGCGGTTTATGAGTGTGCAAGACCTGCCACAATAGGCTGAAGGCCAAATCAATGGAAAACAGCATTAGATGCACATTTCAATTACTCTTTTTCTCAACACTGTTGAAAACATAGCCTAAGCTAGTCTACGGAGGTTCACTGGCCTTAACTGGTTTATGCTCTTTTACCAGGTATCCACCCTGAATAGCTGACAAGTCCATGAAAACCAGCAAAACAGACCATACTAGTCAGCTTGCGTAGAAAGCTAACGTCTTTAGGCTGGTTGAAAGTCGTAATGAAGCTGCGACAGATCTTTTCTTTTGTGTTGTGGCATATGAGTTTAACGGATTATCAAAAAGAAAAAAATGTAACAGACTTGATTTTATGCATCAGTTGTTTATTGGATGTTGAGATGAGGGCGTTGCACTATGAAGTGGCAGATGAATGCGAGCTTGCAGGGTTTTTTTAAGTTCCCCATTATGCTTTTTATAATATTACCTTTCATGCAGTGTGTAATATATCTGTTTGGAAATGTTAAAGGTCTGCAAAGTTTTAAATATAAAAGTGCACAACAAATAAAGTTAGTGTCTCCTCTAAAAAAAAGAATTGATTCTTAACTGCTTAAACGAGTCATTAGTAATTCCAGTCTCACTTCCTGCACGAATCTGCATAGTATAATTCCAGCCGATGATTTTCATTGGCTGCCCGTGAACAACATCTGCTTTGTCCTGCCCTCAAACACTGTAGTTGTAGCTGAAACTGGAAGAGTTTGGTTCGTGTTGTAGACATGTCAAGTAGACGTGTTTTCTGCACTGCGAATACACTTTTCATCCACTTCTAAAGGATGAGGGCTCTGGCTCGATTTGATAGAGTAAAACCGACTCCATTATTGCTGTTCGTATCACTGTGTATCAATCGCTGAGCAAGCCTCTATAGAGCTGAAATATAGATATGGTAATGGACGTTTATTTTCTGACGCGTGCTGTAAGCAGTCGACCAATCACAACAGACTGGGCCGTCTGACCAATCAGAGCAGGGTAAACCAATCACAACCGACTGGGCCATCTGACCAATCAGAGCAGGGTAAACCAATCACAACAGACTGGGCCATCTGACCAATCAGAGCAGGGTAAACCAATCACAACAGACTAAGCCATCTGACCAATCAGAGCAGGGTAAACCAATCACAACAGACTGGGCCATCTGACCAATCAAAGCAGGGTAAACCAATCACAACAGACTGGGCCATCTGACCAATCAGAGCAAAGTAGGCTCTCGGAAAGGAGGGGTTTAGAGAGACCGAATCTTCTAAACAAATAATTTTCAGACTCTTTGAGAAAGGATGTGCAATGTATTTTATGAGAAAATAAAAGTGTTTTTTCACCTTGCATGCATGTAAATCTATTGTAGGAGACTCCAAAACAAGATTAGAAACCTTTAAAATGGTGTAATGGGGGCACTGTAAGTGGACTAAATGACAGGAGAAATCCTGCATATGTCACCAGAGAAGTCTGTCGTTTCACTTGAAGGTACACTTATGACATTTTGATTAAACATTACGATCTCAAACATGAAACAAAATGTTCACAATTTCTCCTTTTTCTACATGAGCAATATTTTAAAGCATCATCGGCATGATGCAATTGTGTGTTTTACTATTCATGATGCTTTAAATTGTTGTAGGCATGATTATTCTGCCATCGAAGATATCAAATTTAAAGGCAGCATCACATGCACTCTTCACAGCAATATGCTATGACAATCAATCCAAGATGGCAGATGGTAAAAATAGTCCAGTGTATTTAAAAAGAGACTTTTTTCCCCAATGTTTGTGTGTTCAATGTAGTTTTACACCTATTGGAATACCATTTTGTTAGCTCAGCAGCGTGATGTACAGTGAACTCAACTGAAATCTAGTTTTCAGAAGAGAGTGGATATGTATTTGTGTGAGTGCTTCGGTTATAGACAAACGGCCTCAGCGGTAAGCATTAATCATCACTAGCAGCATGTTTACAGGATTCCTTTGACCTGCGCTCACATGTACACGTTTAATCAGGCTTGTCAATAAATGCCTAGATTGTGCCGTCCGAATAGGTGCACAAAAGCTTGTTATTCAAACTAACGTCCGCACTCAATGCACGGTGAAACATTGAGATTACTGTTCTTAGCATGATATCAGATTGTGAAATATGTTATAGGGAATAATGGTTTTGTTGAGAAGGAAATTAAGGGTAATGGTAACCTTCAGGCTATACTGGTCGAGATTCTCTCTATCTAGCTCTCTATCTGCTTGTCTTTAATAATTTTATAATGCATTTAATAGCTTAATTTCATCTTCAAAATCTGAAGTACATTGCTAAAAACAAAGTTTATTCAGTGGCTGATAGGTTCAATATTGAACCTCTTCTTATCAAGAACCATTTTTAGCATGTATAGGGTTCTTGAGTTGCTATATGGTTAAAAAGTTCTTGATTTCGCATTACAGGTCCTTCAGATCTTCAATGGTTTTGGGGCTCTTTAAAGCACCAGTAGAGGGTTTTCTAAAGATAAAAGGTTGTTTGTAGGACGTAAAAAGGACATCTTTAGACAGTCAAAATCTTTATCCTTTATTTTTAAGAGTAATCTTTTCTCTGTTACTATGGTAACCTTACATGTTGAGCTCTTTCAGGCAGAGGTTAAGGTCTTTAGTGCATGTGAATATTGTAATGTGCATTAAGTTTTCTTCATGGATGAGAATTCAGCTTAATGTGACAGTCAATGTAATGGTGCTTTCTCATGATCTTCACATGGAAATCACCCCAGATAGTGTCATGTTAGTGCGATTTGACCAATTACTATATTAATTTACATTAAATATTTAATGTGTATATAATGACGAACTTTATAATATGATGATTGTGCATTTGACATTGTCATAAAGTTGTATCTAGATATGCACACAGTTTCTCTTTTATCTTGTTTTGATGACACATCATACTAATTGTCTGGCAATAATTGGCTGTGCTTCAAACTCAAAATAGTTTGAACTTTAAGTGTTCAAACTATTTTAGCAATAGACCTATCTGATATATCAGGTGATATTTATCCGTTTTCAGATAACCTTTCAATAACCAATGTTAATTGAAAAAGCATGAATTTTTTGTAAATGTATGCACAGTATGTTTGTTGTGAAATGTATCACAGCGATTAAAGTTGTGAAAGGCCCTTAAGGCAGAAATCGACCGATGTCACAATTACATTTTTGGACAGACAAGCTATATATACTGTAAAGATAAAGCCATATAATGTAATGGCTATTTAATGTAAGGGTAATGGAGGGTAAGAAAGTCAACCGTAATTGCATTTCATTGCCTTTCCAACATGTGTAGATAAAAAAAATTGTAGGTGTTTTATGATCTCTGTGTGGACAGTCCATTATGCTTCAGATAAGTAATGAGATGCAGTTGTGCTAATGTGTTGAATGATATACCGTAAATTTTAATGTTGTGCATTCTGCATGGCCATGATTGACTTGCTGAGGTGTGCTTTTACTTTACTAAGCAATTCGATATATGATTTACGATGGGCTGTTGATAAAACATATATGTTTTGCATGGACATAAACCACTGACAATCTGAATTTGGGCTAAAATTTCTGCCACATTGTTTAAAATACTCAACTAAATTTATTCCCGCCCTAAAGCTGTTTTACGCCCAAGTCGTTCGGATGTAATGAAGTACAGCTGAGTTAAAACACACATGAATAATTGCCAATAGAGTAGTTTAATTCAGAAATAACTTGAACCTGTGGCTATATTTAACGCTGTCCACAAACTCTTTGGCATCCAGTGGTTTGTGTTTGCTGGGCCGAGATTTATTTGAGGGGAGTAAATGAAATTACTACAACGGAGAGATTTTAATATAATTTATAGACTATAATCCAGTGCGGCCTGCTTTTGGAGCGTTTGGGGGCAAGAAGAGGAGATAAAGTTGTTTTTATGGGGCTACAAAAACCTTTCTCTCTATCTCCCTATTATTTTCTTTCCTTCTCTCTCTCTCTCTTTCCACACTCCCTTCCCACCAGCCTGTGATGAAATGTTATCAAAAGGGGATTTTAATGGAAAATGATAAGGAGATAACTATCACTTTCTGCTCCCAGAACGTATTGATCCGAGCTTGATACAACACAGATACCACATGCACAGAATAACACTGCCTGAATCCAATTTTCTTTCTCTATCTTAAATTAGCCGGCGTGTAATTCTCTGGTGTATAAAGCCAAACGCTGTGTTCTTTGTGTAAGCGCCGTCCCGAATGTACCGAATCACAGCTTTGTTTGCTTGTTTTACATCACCATTAACACTTTACATTAACATTAACATTAAATGCCATTTGATATCTAATTTACCACAACATTTCTGACTGAAACAGGATATTCATGCTTGTATGGTTTCTTTATAGGTGGTTCAATGGGAACCTTTGAAAACATTAAACAATGTGGTAGAAATTTCAGTGATGTCATCCATTTCATGTTATAGAGCAAATTATTGCATTATTAAGTTTTCTTTGGAATAATATTGCAGTGAAGTGTATAATGAAAGTTTTGCCATTGGTAAAAGTTGTCAAGTATGGATTTTTGAACAATTTACAATACTGTTAATTTGTTAACATTATAGATAGTTTATAGAACATTATAGATACTTCTAAAGCATTTATTAATCTTAGTTAATCTCAACATTTAGTAATGCATTATTTAAATCAAAAGTTGTATCTATTCTGTTCATATTAATTAATGGACCTGAGCTATCATTAACTAACAGTTTTTTTTTTTATTAATAAACATTAACAAAAATGAATAAATAGGCTACTGCAACAAATGTTTTGCTCATTGTTAATTAGTTAATGCATTAACTAAAGTTAACTACTGGGATCCTATTGTAAAGTGTTACCGCTTTTGAATATGTTCCAGCACAACGTCCTGGTAATACTATCAGTGCAGGGATGTAAAGTGTCCATGTGAAAACAATTTATGGGGTCTTTTAAAACTAGTTTTACAACCTTCCTAATTTGTTCTGGCATGAGTGAGCTGCTAATGAGATTGTGTTGGTTTATATGATGCATGTTTGTTGTCTTCATGCTGTGCCAGTGTTCATGTATTAGCATGATATTCTTGTTGAATGGAGAACGGACACATGAGAGCTGTTACAGTGTGTGTGTGTGTGTGTGTGTGTGTGTGATTAGTTCTACATGAGGTGGTCTGCGCTCTCTGGACACGTGGCTTCGCTCAGAGGGTTGGTTTGTGTCCATCTGAATGTGACTGGTTTAATTAAGGTTTACAGGTTACGCTAGACTACTGCTCCTATAACGGCAATCATTACAAATCAATTCTACTGGAGCTGTGAAAATATCAGAACAATGGACGGGAACACGAACAGGCTGGGCCGCTCCAGATCACGAACTGCTTTATTATTCCTTTCCAATCCTTTCTCTGATCTTCGAGAGCCGACTCCAAGGGGCAGTGCAATAGTTTTAATTTAGAATATAATGAATTTATTCATGTCTTAATGTTCGGGAAAGGCTGAATGTGAATATGAAGAATTGTAAAAGAGGCTGAATAGAAAGGAATGAGTCTCTTAACATCGTTTTAATTGATTTTGAGCTTTTTAAAATTATTTTTTGCACTTTCTGATTAGCACAAAGCTAACTTGAAAGACAGAGAACAGATTTTTCAGGGTTCAATACTATTGAAAATCTCCTTTTAAAGTTGATTGATAGGCAAAATATGCATATACAGTCAATTCAGGTAATTCGGGACAAATCTACCATTCATTTCAGCTCAAATGACCTGTTTTTCACCCTACTTTTCTTGACAGACTTACCACTCTGAGGTTGTTAAGCAAAGAATCCAAAATTCTGTTATTGTAATATTTTTCATATTGTCACGCTGGGTTGCAGGAAGAACAGGAGGATGGAGATCAGGTTCAAAACCACTTTAATAATACACACACGAACAAATGATACAAAAGGGAGACGAGCAAACACAACACTAGCATTAACTTGACCAGATAAACTAAAAGGGAACACACATAAACTTAAATACTACAGATAACGAAGTGTATAGACTCAACTAAACTAACTTATCACTGTGACCATGAAAACTAATGAGTGTCCAGAAAAACCCTAGCAAGTTTTGCACAGGCAAACATCACTCATGTTTTCTTCGGAACATGTACAAATCTAGTTTACAACTGTTTTCTTGTGCAGAGAGTCTTTGTGATACATGGCAGCTTCGGTGCAAGAGTGTGTGTTTGTTGTCAGTGTGTGCAGTTCAGATCTGATTCTCGTCTCATTTTTACAGGCTGTGCGTTCCTCACATACTGCGCTCGTGAATCAGCCATCAAAGCCCAGAATGCATTGCATGAACAGAAGACTCTACCAGGGGTAAGTCTCTTTTAATCTTTTATCTAATGTTTTTTGCTTTTTGTTGTTGTTGTTTCATCTATTTCAGGAAATGGTCTAACCATTAAATGCAATTCAGAAACAGCTCTAATTTCTTTTATAGTTCTTCTGTGTTCTTCTGATATATATTCCTTTATTTGCAACATGTAATCAATATTATATTTGTACTCCCAAATGAACAGGCATATAAACAAATTGGCAGAATGTTCAGGTTCTTTTGCATACAACAGAAGAGGTTGGTGACTGTCAATTTCTAAAAAGGAATTCAATGGAATTTGCTTAATAAAGTAATATTTGATTGAAAATTAGTGTCTAATATTTTAGTCTAAGGCTCTTCCCAGCTAACAAAAATATGGTGTAAGAACATTTCACCTGTGTTTCCATTAAGTTATGGAAACGCCATTTCTGAAAGTGTTTTCAAATGTTTTAAAAACATTTTCACTTGGTTACGCAATCGTTAGGGAAACATTCCATTTCATCATTCTGCCAAAATTTTGGGAATGTGTATTTTGAATGTTCTCGGAACATTCTGAAACAAGAAGTAACATTTAAAAAATGTTGTTTAAACAATGTATAAATTACTTTTTTGTGCTAATGTTTTGAGAGTAATATTAAAGACCAGATAACACTGAACAAATGTTCTGTTTACATTACTGGAAGAGCCTTCCCTGTTAGCTGGGTTGAGGCTATATAGTCAATATTGCATAGGCTAAAGGCCCCGATATACTTCAAGCGAGATTGAAGAACGAACTGCTGTAACGTCATTTCGAACAAAATCAGGCCAAAACGATCTTGGAGTTCGAAATAGCTCGCCAAAGCGAACTTTCTGGAAAAGCTGGCAAACATCTTTGTTCTACCATTGTTCCGTGGCCATTATGTAATAGGTTGGTGTGTGCATCTTTTCCAGTTCATTTCTCCTGTTCAGTCTGTCGAGGTCAAACGAGTGAAAACATGAACACACAATGAAGTTGTACTTCTGATGAAAGGAGACACTGACACTGTTTTTCATGTTTAATACGGTAAAGCTGCTTGATTTTAAGCAGTCTATTGTATAAAGTGCTAAATAAATAAACACGACGTGACTTTGCTCATCAGAGTGCTGAATTGCAGAGCTTGTGCAAACATCCACATTGCTATGATTAGATGCTTTTCTTATGCTTTATTAAAAAAATGCTAACCCCTTAGTGAAGAATGAAAAGGAACTTCGCCGTGAGTATATCGGGCCCTAAAGGTGTGGCAGGCGCTCCACCCAGTGTTTCTTTCTGTTTTTTTTAATCCCATTTCCATAAAATTGTGTCATTTATGACTATATTTTTATCATAAGGAGATTGAAATTGTTATATATAAGCACTTTTATGGTACGTTTTGGTTGTTGTTGAGCTTGACAGCCTCTGGTCACCATCCACTTTCATTGTGCTGAAAAGAACAACATGAACATTTTGATAACAAGTAGATGATGGTAGACTTTTCATTTTTTGAACGCGGAAAGTAGTGGAAGTGTTTATTTTCCTCCTTAAATTTTCATCCCTGTAACGTTGGGTGGTGAAACACGTCCGTCAGAAGTTTGCGTGTGGCAGATGTTAGACATGTTTTATTTCATCATGCCTTTGGCTCTTTACTGTCAGTCTGCTCAGGTTCAGAGGAAATCCTGTTTCATTATGTGTCTCTCCTGCTAATTTAATGTTGAGTGAATGATAGCAGAGCAGAGCAGATATAGCTGATACACTGAGATTACCATGGTCTTTTTCACAGGAAACTTTGATCTCCATTAACCTCATTGTTGTCTGCAGCTGAGTTTGAGATTTCTCTTTCCCATGTGTGTGAATGGAGCTGTATATTTAGGTGACGTGGGATCCATGGGGAATGTAGCGTGTGTTAATCAGAGGTGAGCTATAGAGTTTGTCTGGCTCTCGTGCAAGCACATGTACACATGTTCGGCTGTCACGATCAGACATGTGGCTGCACATTCGTTCGCTCCCGTGGGGTCTATCGCTGCCGTGGGCCAGCTGCCGGAAAACACAACGCTGGAAAAGAGCGGCAGTAGATTTATGGAAAGGTTATGAACATTAACCTTGTTGGCTCGCCCACACAGATGCAGAAAAGCACAATATAAATACATGCACTTCCGGATTTATGCACACATACACACACACACAACTGAATCTCATGAAACCTGTTAAGCTTGCATTTAAAACATTTTTTTGTTTGTGCCAAATTAGCTGATAAACAGTGGTGGTCATTCAACCTATCAAGTCTGTTTACATTGTCTTTTATATTTTCATATATATATTTTTAGTGAATTTTGAGTAAATGTTTAAATTGTGTGAATTTTTTTCTTTTTAATAACATTTTCATGTTTCAATTAAGTAATTTTGTGTAAATCTCTCTCTAGATGCACAAGATTTACACAAAATTCCTTAATTGAAATATGATTTTTTTTTACACATTTACTCAAGATTCACAAACAAATATATTACACACAGTATATATTGTATATATATACAAGATATACTGTGTGTGTAATATATATATATATATATATACACTGTGTGTGTGTAAGTATATATATATTTTTTTAAATAATGAGTTATAGGATGGACATGTTCTTGACAGGTTTTATGAGATTTACTCTGATACGTACTCTGATTTCCAAGCAAACAAGCTGGTCTTAATTGGACGTGTAGCTTCGTGAATTAGGATGATAGTGGTCATCATTTTCAGATTAAGATGTGTATTATGAACCCTGAATGGAGCCCAATTATAGAACCGGGTGTCTGAAAAAGGAATGAGCTACTTTTACTTCGAGGTGTGTGTGTTTCTGTGTATGTGTTTGGAGTGGGGTCACTGTAAAAGAGAGCAGTGGAGCGTAATTTTAGGCTGGAGAGACTATTTCAGGAGCAGACGGGGTGTCAGTGGAATAACAGTCAGTCATGTGACACCTGAACTGGTTTAGAAACAAGAAACAGCAGTCACTCACTGGCTTGTGTGTGTGTGTGTGTGTGTGTGTGTGTGTGTGTGTGTGTGTGTGTGTGTGTGTGTGTGTGTGTGTGTGTGTGTGTGTGTGTGTGTGTTTTTTGTGGCCGGTTGAGTTTCATTCTGTTCTGGGATTGGGGCGAAGAGTTTTAGTGAATCTAGTTTGCAAGATTTAGTTTGGGCTTCATGATTCACGCTGAGCCAGACATTTGACAATTGGCATAATTTTACATTAAGTCCTATTCAGATGCAACACAAAGTGGCAAGTAATAAAAAGCTATTTCTTCCTTATAAATTTGAATAAATACACTACTGTTCATAAGAGACTTTCAGAACTGTAGAGTATATTAATAATATAGTAATAAAATATATTCTCATTGAATGATTTTTTTTATTATGAGATGTTTATGTATGGGTAAATATAATGTAACTGATATAATATTTAAACTCTTTTAAAGTTTTGCCATCATGAAGCTTAAACTTTGCCAAACAAACAGACAAGTTCATCCTCAGATGTGTTAAAGTTTTAGTTCACCCAAAAATGTAAAGTCTGTCATTAATTACTCTCCCTCATGTCGGTCCAAACCTGTAAGACTTTCGTTCATCTTCAGAACACAAGTGAAGATCTTTTTGTTGAAATCTAAGAGCTTTTTTTAAAAGCTTCAATTAAATCTGTTCATTAGCGATGGAGTCTTCAGAAAATTTGAACTAAACCACTCAATTCATATGGATTCGTTTTTCGATCTTTTTGAAGCTTCAAAGTGGTAGTTGCGTAGCTGTCAATGGAAGAACAGAAAGCTCTCAGATTTCATCAAAAGATCTTACAGTTTGGAAGATGAACAAAAGTCTTACAGGTCTGGAACGACATGAAGGTGAACAATTAATGACAGAATTTTCCTTTTTGGCAATACCTTGGGAGCTTGTAAACATGACTTTTCTTTATCCAGACAGTATGCTGACTCAATGAAATGGTACAGTTGCGGTATTTGTTTTTGCAATTCAACCCGGCAGGTTCAACTAAAACATACGGGACCAGTTAAGTTCTTAGATCTAATGCAAAACAAATGAAATGAGGGGACGATCAATCACATAAACGTTCACTAATATTGATTAATGGATGTTGTATTGTTATCAAGAGTGTGCGCTAGTCAACCCTGTTGTACAATTCAACGATTTCCCATGAAGTCAGACGACTCAACTGAAATGTCTGAAAGAAATTTATGGTGTGTGCGTGCACCGTTTCCTTACTTTCCTTTTATTTAAGAGCTCTATCGGCTTGTCAGATTGTATTGTTGTACTATGAGGAATTATTGCGCTCTGGTTGGTTCAGCCACAAGAACTACAATATAATTCATAACTAGGGTATTTATCAGAGAGATGTCTGGGAAGCAGGAAGAGGAGAGAGACGGAGCGCAAAAGAATATAAATAGAGGGAGCTGGAAGATGAATAGAGTAATATGTGGAGGAATACGCCAGGGCACGTCGAGTTTACTGGAAAGGAAAGTAGATGGTATACACAAACAGGGTGATGAGGGTCATATTGACAGCCCCAGGCATATATGTGCACTTCTGCATGGGTGTATGTTAACGGAAAGCCACAAAGGGCCCACAGAGTTCCCACATCTCCATTAAGAGTCTGCGAAATGCAGGCATCAGGGCTCGAGAGGTCGGAGGAGGAGGAGGATGAGAGAGAGACAGAGAAACAGTGAATCTTACACTTGTTTTGCATTCGTACAAGACATTATTGGACAGTTGGGACAGAAAGGCCATTATTTTTTCATATCAAATAAAAGAACGGCGTAAAATGAGATCAGAGGCCGTATAAATACATATGAATCCCAGCCGATGGCGCATTTGGTGCTATACTGACATTTGGCATGTCATTTTTTCCATCCTTGTCCATTTTTTTTCTCCATTTGTTATAGGCAACATGAAACGCAGGGAAAAGTAATGTAATTTAGTACAATCCTTAAAAAGTTGTGGAAAATTTAATTTAATTCACATTTATTTGAATTGCGCTTTTCATAAAACATAGTGTTTCAAAGCAGCTTTACAGAAATTGCATGTCTACATTACAGTTTAGAGTGATCTGTTATCAGATGTGACTGTCTGTGTCCAAGTAATGTCCATATGTCAGAAATATACAGTTCTAAGATAAAACAAATCATGTAGATAGCTAATGCCATGTATTCAGTTAGGGAGAAACGAACTCATTAAAGCAGTTATTAAGTTGTGATGGTAATGATTATAATATATAGAAAATTGGGCAGTTGATTCAGATTTGGCATCGTCTCTTCACAGGTGTTGGGTCATCTGAAATCTTCGTAAGATACTGGAGCTGGCGTACTCTCTAGTTAACTCGGGATGGGAAAATAATTAGCGTAGCTGCTGCTCATAAAATTTCAGGCAGTAGATAATCATGTGCATTTGATCTGATATAACTGGAATGCAAGGCTATGAGATGCATTATGTGAATGCTTGGCTAAAGAGATGTGTCTTTAATCTAGATTTGATAGTGTCTCTGAGCCCAGAACATTATCAGGAAGACTATTCCAGAGTTTAGGAGCCAAATGTGAAAATGCTCTCCCTCCTTTAGTGGACTTAGATACTATCAGAAGCCCAGAGTTTTGTGAGCTTAAAGACTGTGATGGATTACAGCGCAATATAAGTTTGGTTAGGAGCTAAACCATTTAGTAGCAATACTTTGTAATTAATACGGAACTTAATAGGTAACCAGTGGATATGATAAAATTGGGGTTATATGGTCATATTTTCTTGACCTGGTAAGAACTCTAGCAGCTGTATTTATATATATTTTTTAACTAATTGTAGCTTGTTTATTGAGGATGCAGGACAACCACCTAGTAATGCATTACAGTAATCTAGTCTAGAGGTCATTTCTGAGGTGGAAGAAGGCTGTTTTTGTAACACATGAAATATGATTTTCAAAAGACAAGTTGCTGTCTAGTTGTAACGGTGGCTGTTTCAGTAAAGACAGGGCATTGTATCCAGTTGCAGTTTGACATTTATTATTAACAAAACAATCAGAAAGTAAACCAGGCAAAAAACAAAGCAATCCAAACACAGGAAAATCCAGAAACTGAACCGAAACATCCAACAAAGGACAACACCAGAAACAGAACGAGAAACACTTGGGTATATATACACTCAAGGGGAGATTGACAAACAAGACACACCTGGGAACAATCAGGAACTAATCAACAAGAAAAACTACAAAAGACTACAAAACATGGCACAGAACAGGAAATAACATAAATCCACAAGAGGAACACAAGACAGGAATCATGACACTAGTATAACTAGTCCTAGTATAACTAGTATAACATCCAGGAATTGGATGTAACAGTACATAGATGCAAATTGTATTCTTAGAGTTTCTGTGTAGGATTTTGGTCCAATAAGTAAAACCTCAGTCTTATCTGAATTTAATAGAAGAAAATTACTGGTCATCCAAAACTGTATATCTTTAACACACTCTGTCAACTCATGACGAGATGAAATAGGCATGTATAATATAATCAGCATAACTGTGGAAACTAATCAAGTGTCATTGTTGAAAATAGCAGAGGACCTAAAACAGACCCTTGCAGCACTCCATAATTTACTGACTTTAACTTGAATAATCCACCTTTAAATAAACAAAATGGTAACGGCCAGATAGTTACAACCTTAACCACCGTAATGTGGTCAGGCTAGAAATCTGTTTTTGTAATCTCATTAAAATGTTCTTTTAAACATCCAGTAATACTAAAAGACTAAAAGAAATCATGGAAATTAATTGGGCAGATGGTGTACAGATCCTGGAAAGGCCGTTTGCATCCTATTTTACTTCTGTGATGTGACATATTTCTGAGTGAAACAGAATGTAGATATATGATTTTAATGCCATTGAATCAAGGTAGTAAATATGGTAAATTTTTACGCCCTGTATTTCCATTCTCACATATGAGAGCAGATGAGATTGGGGGCGACTCTCTTTTCCACAAAGGCGATTCCTTTTCCTCATTAAAAATCAGTTCAGTTCACTTAAATTCAGTTGAATCAAATTCCATTTGATTGAACTGAACTAAACATACATTCATTTGTTTTAGTTCAGTAAAGCTTCTTATGAATCCCTGCAGGGACGATTCACAGAGATAACAGGAAAAACGATTGTGGACACACAGTCAGCATATATTTAAGGAAATTAAGGAGCGGAGGAGAAAAACACACTCCTGTAGAAAAGGAGGCCTGGACTTGATTGGTGGTATCGGTCCAGAGAATGAACGTTTATGAGACTGTTTTGAGTCACCATTTGATGTTCAATGTAAAATCTGAATTTTCTAAAGCTAAACTAGTTGAGAACCACTAGTGTGTAATGTGGTTATAGGGGTCTATAATGTTATTCATCGCCATGTATAGATTGTAAATAGCAGTTTTGTATTTTCAATAACTCTGTGGCTCTGGGAAGGATCACAGCTGGGAGTGAATCTCAATAGAGCTCAGCTGTAGATACACAGGATCTCTACGTGTGTGTTTGTGTGTGTGTGTGTTCTCTATCCGCTGTTCTCGACATCCTTCAGCGAGGCACAGCTTGAGGGATATATAGTTGCCATAGAAACGGCAGCAAGCCTGTTATCAGTGTAAGTGTAATGAGAAAAAATGCAATTTCAGCCAGCACACATGCACACACACGCAAACACACTGCCAGTGGACGACCGTAGTGGCACCTTTGCTTTGCTTCGCTGTCTCGTTTCACAATTCATCTAACAAAAGGCATAGATGTTCTCCTGGCATATTCGTTTGAGTTCAGTGACATTTAATATGCATAGAAACACCTGTTTTAGCACTGCTAACTGATGTATGAACTTGGTCTCAGATTTGTGGGAATAAAAACAGACCCAAATAAGTCAATAGTTGTCATACAGTAAAAGTATATAAAGCTATAAAATTAATAATAGATCAGATAATTTGATGAGAAACATTTGCGTTCATATTGAGATTTGTTCATTTTGATCACAGACTTTGGTATCTTGGTTTAAGCACAGTTTGAGACATTAGTCCCTTTCACACATACGGTTTTTACTGGTAAATTTACTGGTAAATTACCGTTAAGAGATCATGTGTGAACAGGACCTTTAAAAAAAAAAAAAAAAAAAAAAAAAAAAACGGTAAATCAGTTCTGGCAATTAAAGAGTATGAGAAGTTGTAACATTACCAGTAAATTACTGGTATAATGATCAGGCCCGGATTAAGAGGACTTTGGGCCCTGGGGCTATAGCAACACCAAGGGCTCCCTTTCATCTGATTGCCACGCCACAGTCTTCTACCGCAATACACATTTTTTTATTGTTATTAAAGCAGCAGTCCATAGCTTTTCCTCTTTTTCGCCATCTCTGTTCGAAAACTGCAACTGCAGTTATTTGCGGAATCATCAACTTTACGTGGGTTGTACATCGGCATGAAACAGCGCGGATGAATCCAATGTTTTGAGGTGAGTGTGCGGCTGTTAATCACCGCGCCGGTGTGGATACGAGCATTCAGAATCACACATTATACTTTTTTTGGAAGTATGACCAATATTAGAATTTTCAACGGAAAATAACATCTGAACAAGTAAGTACCATCCACATTTGTTCTGATCAACTAAGGGGGAAAAAAGCATTGCAGTAAATCTTATTTTGTATAAACAAATAACAATCCTGCTATGAAATAAACGATGTAAGTTATGAACAGAATCCCTGTTATGCATAAACGTGTTATAACATAATATAAACATCTTACCACAGGAAAATTTTGATATGGAATATCATGATAAAAATTACTCCACATAATTTCTTGGTTCATTTTGGGAACATTTTATTGATAAAACATTTTTACCCCCTCCCCTTCCATAAGTGCATTTACTCCAGATATGAAATCAAAAGGTTTGCAAGGTTGCAATGTGGATCAAAAACATTACTCATACTAGTGTTAATTTTACCAGCCATTTTAAAATTTAGTTTCAGTTTTAGTCCAGTTTCAGCATCGCTTGTTAGTTTTTATCACATTTAGTCGACATCATCCCATTTTTATTTAGTCTAGTTTTAATCGACTATAAGTCGAGCATTTTAGTCTTTATTTTAGTCCAAGAAAACATAATTTTATTCGTTTAGTTTTAGTCAACAAAAACTGTTAACATTTTAGTCTAGTTTTAGTCAGGACATAATTTTAACCTTTTACTTTTTTGTCAGCAGATAATATTTAACATTTCCTAAAATTATTTCACATTTCAACATTTTCTCTCATCTTTTTGATAAACACAATTTTAAGGAACACATGCAGACATGGAAGATGTTCTGACAATATTTGCATATTTATTTTGAACATTGTTAAGGTTCAAAGACACAAACACAAATGCTTGCATTAAAACAAATAAAATACACCTGACAAAGGAAACAAATAAATAAAATAAAGTGTCTTATGAACTTAACACAAGTGCTGGCTGTTTAAAGCTAGTTCAAGTGGCTACGGTCGCTACGTGCTAAGAAGCTAACTTAACGTAGCCAGCCTGGATACTAAATGCTATGAAAGTTAGCCAACATTAGTTAGTTTATCATTGGGACATTATAGCCGTTGATTTAATGCTACATTATAAACAACCACCACCAATCTTTCTGTTAACTTACCACAATGTCTTTGTGGTGAACTGCGACGTGTCTCTTCAGATTTGTTGTGTTTTTTCCAGCTAAGTTACCATGTGGCCACATTCCTTCCCTTCCACTAAAATCAAGCATTTGGTTTTGTTCTCCACTTCAATGAAGCGAAAATGTGTCCATATATCACGTCTCCTCTTTCTCCCGAGCCCCGTGCAAAGCATGTTTTACTTTTAACCTGCCGCCGCTTCGCCGTGAATCCAGCTTCTGTCTGCTCCATGTGTTGAGTAACGTTAGGCAACTCAGCGCCCGGCCCGCCCGCTCCAGGTTTGAAAGTGGGTGTGTGCCGGAAGAGCTGACGAGGATGAGGCGGAGGAGGAGACAGGATTTTTACTTGCGATATATTTATTTTATATTATGTAATATTACAATAAGACAAAAACTCATCGGGGCAAAAATGCCCATGTAGACATTCGATATTTTACCTTGATGTTCGTCAAAAAAAAAAAAACAGTAATTCGGCCGGGGATTTTTTTCACGGGTGAGTGGTGGGAGAAAAACACTGACATTCTGGATTCAGACTGCAATAAAATCACCGACTAGCCCCTACAAATATTGAAAATACCTTACGACTCCACGAGAAACAGTTACCATCCAAATAGTGCATAACTCATTAACTCGTTAACTTACTTCAGCTGCTTGTTTACCTTCTTCGACATATAAAACACGCAGATCGGTGACGACGCAGGAGGGTGAAGCTAACTGTGGGCTGCTGTCGCTGCACTCGGGGTCTTCCACGAGCACGGATGAAAGTCAACCAAAGTATTTAGTTAGTTTAGGAATGTTTGCATCCCTTTTCTGTCTTTCGAGTTTGCTTTTCCTTTTTTGTGCACCACTATCACTTTTTTCATCATTTTTGCACTCTAGCGACAGCGAGCGATTCATAGTTCTATCTACATGAAAGCATAACGAAAAGAGGCGTTTCCCAACGTCATGGCGCAAATTGTAGAGTTAATTTGATTGGGCGGTGAATTATATCAGTCAGGCACATTTTCCAATAACTGCGGGCCCTGGGGCTTCAGCCCCACCTAGCCCTTATGTTAATCTGGCCTTGATAATGATGTGTGTGAACAAACAATGAAGACTACCGGTATGAGCACAGTACGCACTTGCATAAGAAGTCTGCTTTTTGCCAATCATAATTGGAGATGGCACGATTTGTTTACAGTCTGCTTTTTTAATAATGTTTCTATCTATATGTGCTAGATGGACATCTTTGACCATTGTGCCCAGAGCTTGACACTAACTTTGTTGCCCAAAAGCCACTGTGGCTAGTGGTTTTCCAAAGTCACCACGCAACATTTTCACTTAATTAATAAACATTTTCATTTTCAAATAAAAATAGACCTAAGTGAACAACCTGTAAAATGACTTAAAATGCACATTAAATGCAATAATAATTGATTCAAATTAAGTAATCATTCTGGTAATTTTATGTGTGAAAGATGCTATTATTATTGGTATTATTGATGCTATCTCTTTTAAAGGAGGCACATGTGGATAACTGGGATCTTTTTCTCAGGGTTACTGACTTTTAAGATCTCCACTGATGAAAATTAATAAAACATTTAAAACATAATGGACATTTCTCTAGTCATGCTCAGTTCTAAAGTATTTAATTGACTAAAATAGCTCCTTTTAAGTGAGTCCTTATTCAGTAATAACAGGAAAAGTTATGGAAAAATTTAGGTCATAAAGTGTGGGAACTCAACGGAGAAAAAGTCTCTCCTTTTATAGATTTTTTTTCTGTATGTAAGCAGAACTTTAAGAATGTGAAATTGGATTGGATTAATTGGATTTGTTTATTGGATTGACAAAAATGTATGCATGTAAACATATTGTTGTTGCTATTGTTTTATAAAAAGCAATAAATCACGTCCAGTAGTAATTTCATAAAAAGAGACCGGATATTGATGCCAAAGCTTTCGACGGATATATGATTTGTCTACATTCTGAACATTTGTAGACCGTTTTTTATGTAGTTAATGTAAACAAAGGTAAACAAAGTGACATTGGGCCCGCCAGCTGGGATCAGTTGTGCCAACAGGTTAAAGAGTTTTTGCATTCTGTGTGAAGAACACACCTAGCAACACCCCTTAACCATGGTAAAATCACAGTAAAGCACAACATCTCAGTTTCTTGCTTTAATGAGCCACTAGAGTAAACTAAACTAGTTCTGAGTAAATCTGAACTGCTCTCCAGCTCATCTCAACTCAAGTCTTTTCTGTGTGCTACTGTGTTCTGCATTGGCATGAAGGCTGAATATGAGAATGAGGCCTTTTACATAACAAGTCATAAAGAGAGAGAGAGAGAGAGAGAGAGAGAGAGAGAGCTCCATGTTGCTGCCACTTGGCGATGACCTAAAATGTAGGCGCACACAGTCACACATCAAAACGAATAACGATCCAATGCTGCGCTCATGAATTCTAGGTCACTAAGTCCCGCCCCCATGCATGTTTTTCTTTTTTCATTTCAAAGTGCAGCAGTAATGTGATGTGCTGCTGGAGTTGGCCCGAGGCAAGTGTGTGTGCGCGTTTGTTTATGAGCGTGCGTTTATACATATTTATGCTGTGGTATACTTGGTGTATACCAAGACGTGTGTGTGTGTGTGTGTGTGTGTGTGTGTGTGTGTGTGTGTGTGTGTGTGTGTGTGTCCCTCAGCAGCTGGAGTGGTGATTTCTGCTGACAAATTCTCCATGTTGTCCTTCATCCTCAGTGGTCACACTACATCTGCCTCACAAATAGGCCTGTCCGTGTTCATGTGTGTGTGTGTGTGTGTGTGTGTGTCAGTATGAGGGCTGGATGGTATGATGGCATATACTGCTTTAAGCTATTTACTTGTGAGAGCGATGAAGGAACGTAAAAGCTCAGGAGACTTTAAGATCTGGTTAGTCTTAAATTTTTATCCTAAAATTCCTTAGGAAAAATATAAAAGAGGAATAGGAATATGAGTCAATATTGGTCATGCAGTAAGAATATAGACCTATAAAATAAAGGTACACTACCTTTCAGAAATTTGGGGTACGTATTTTTTTTTTCTCTTTTTTTAAATTTGGTAATAATAAATGTTTCTTGAGCATGAAAACATCATATTAGAATGATTTCTGAAGGATCATGTGACACTGAAGACTGGAGTAATGATGCTGAAAATTCAGCTTTACATCACAGGAATAAATTACATTTTAAAATATGTTCACAGAAAACACTTACATACTTTAAATTGTAATATTTCACTATATTACTTTTTGTACTATATTTTTAATCAAATAAATGCAGTCTTGATGAGAATAAGAGACTTCTTTCAGAAACATTAAAACAAACTTTTGTTTCATTGCTGCCTGGGAAATGTTATTGTGATATTAATATGATCATATTTGTGATGTCTCTTATCTCTTTTACATCATTATCTCCTGCTCTGTGTATTTATGTGGGTTTATTTAGTCCTGATGGGTAAAATCCAGCATGTAAGTGCTCTGTTGGTTCAATTAGGACTGATGTCTCATACGGCTCGCCCACAGACACAAAAAAATGACAATATTATATTTAAAATCACAAGCTCCAATCTAAATGGCTATGTGCAACTTCCTGGAATAAGGCTCCACACATTTATGGGGAGAAATATGGATTTTTATAAATAAAATGAATATGAACTTTTTTGATAAAAGTAGATTTTTTGATTGTTAAATGTTGATATAAGACTGTTTTACTCAAAATTTTAGATGTTATGCTTTTGTAATGCTTATTGTTGCATTCAATTGTTGTTGAGTGTTGATTTGTTAGAAACATGCTAATGAAAAAAACAATTATACTTCTCATGATATTTCCCATGCACTTTTTTATGCATATTTATATGATACACATAAAGGGATAGTTCACTTAAAATAACAAACAATTCTGTCATCATTTACTCACCCTCAAGTTGTTTCAAACCTGTATGAGTTTCTTTATTCTGCAAAAAGAGCTCCGCCCAAAAATCAAGATATATGGGTCAAAAATGTCCCTGAGTTCTTGTTTTTAATATTTATAACAAGATATAGAGTGCTGTGTTCCCGAATATCAGCATAATTGCAAATGTGATAGCTTATTGATTTTATACAACAGTTCAATAAATAAGAAATTAATGTTAATTTACTTTCATTTTAAACATGGGAGGGAGATGGGGTTTGTTTGAAACGGGCCGTGGACTACAGTGTGGAAAGAGACCGCAGTGGATCTGAGCTAAATGTTATTGACAAGCAGCTATTTTAGGTCTGGCTCACGGCTGCCAAACGCATGATGTATAGAGCTGCTGTGTTTGGCACCAAATAGCGCTGTCATTTTGTTTGTGTTAGTGAGTGTGATGCAAACCTCTAAATGTCCTGCTTGATTTAGTGAAGTTGACGTGAAGATGCTTTCTGCAACACATCAGAGTGTCTGTCGAGCCCTGAGTGAGCACTACTGGCCATCATTGGCTATATTGCAGTGTATATATAGGCCTAGCTTAAATATTGCAGGATTTTTTGTGTGTTTGTCAAACAGTAGAGTCGTGGCACTTGCAACGCCAACGTCATGGGTTCGATTCCCAGGGAAAGCAAGAACTGATAAGGCAAAGCAAGTTTATTTATATAGCAGATTTCATATACTATGGCAATTCAAAGTGCTTTACAGAAAGGAAATAAAATAAATTAAAACAGTTATAAAAGAAATTAAAATAGTAAAAAGATGATACATAGATTCCCCCTTCTATGTAAAGCGTTTTGAGTGCCGAGAAAAGCGCCAAATATAAATGTAATGAATTATTATTATTATAAACTTGTCATCTGGCAAAACACAGGTGTAGCATATTTTTCACAACTCCCAGTTTTTCATTCTGAGATAAGAGGGTAAAATTGTACCTTGAAATGCAATGTAAGTCGCTTTGGATAAAAGTGTCTGACAAAATGCATAAATGTAAATGTAAAATTCAGCGAAACCATGATTGCAACCAAACAGTTAATAGATTTATGCACATCTTCAGCAATGATAAAATCCACGTTCGAAATCCAGTCCTGTTTTTTTATTTTCTCAAGTTTTGCCTTTGTTAATGTCCTAGTGTTACATTATCCACATAATTCATCATATTGTCATGATCGATATTGTCTTCAATTCACTTTGATAGATGCTCTCAGCAGCAACTCAAATACTGGGGTTTTAGTTTTCAGTGGGGAAACAATCCCATCTGACTGAATTTGTTGATTTGGCCGGTAATTAAATCTGTAAAATAAAATGCATTGTAGACATACACATTTACAAGGCGTCCCGTATCATGTTAACTTTGACTTTCTTGCTTCCACTGCAATCCTCTTATAGCTTCTTGTTTTTCAACTTGCTTGTAAAAACTGCTCTATGTATTGGCTTTATTTAAAGTGTAAAAAACAGAGACAACTGCAAAAGCTGAAGGCAGCAATGTTTTATGGGATGGACAGTCACTCTTGAGATCTATTGTTAAAGTTTTCCCTTTATTATTGTTGTTCCCACCTAGGGTTGGGAATCGAAAATAGATTCCAATTCCGGAATTGGATACTTGAGGTCAGGAATCTGATACATGTTGTAAAATTAAAATGTTGATTCCTCTTATCGATTCCTTTGTGTGCATTTTAATATGATTTTAAACCATTCAAGCGCAAGAAGACCCGTGCACTGTTTTCTTTGCTGCACACACATCCAATGTGTCTGTATAGTGTGCGATACTGAGTTCTCTTCCGCGTCTTTTTGCAGTTGAAAGGACAAATACACACAAAAATATATCAAAATATCCTTGTAAATACAGCCGATTATGTCTTAAGTGAACATAAACAGTTGACAAAGAAAACGCATGTGTATCAGTATATTGGATCTGTGCAGCTCTTAAAGTGACAGCAGCCTAAAATTCCTGCTGCCGTCTCTATAATAACGTTAATCAATCAACAAAAGATAAAGAGAAAATTCAGTCACTGTTCTTGACTGAATAACTTGTGTAACGATATTTGTAGTGTATATTTAATTTATAAAGTGCTATTTTGCATTTGATTACAGTTTATGTACCTGAATACCTGAAAATCTTAAAACCCTGTTAATTTCAATCGTATCTTTGTTCTGTTGCGATTTCTGATTTGTTTATTTGTTCTTTTTTAAATACTGAGTGTTTAATTGTCTTTAAAAATGCTTGAAATTTATATTGGTTAGGCTAGTTGTTTTTTAAACCATAGGCAAAAGTTCCTTGTGTAAGTCTTCTTTGGCCTTTTGATTTTTGTTCATGATATTCCGCTACAATTAAATATTTTGAAATAAGACTTAGAATGAATGTGAATGATATCTAAATTTAATTTTTTATTTTTTTACCTTAATGGAATCGAAATTAGGAATTGACAAGAATCGGAATCGGTAAGCAGAATAGGAATGAATGAATCGTTAAAAATAAAATGATACCCAACCCTATTACCACCAGTGGCTGTAAATTGTGCTCTGCCACGCCCTCAATGTGACATCATCAGCTTCTGTGGAAACAGCAATGTCTTTAATTGGTGGCTCTTTTGCTTTAGGGTTATACATAGTTCTTCACTGTGAATTCAGCAATTAAACTTGATTGATTTGAAAAAAATAATAATAATAAATTGAACGAAACACTTGACTAACATGATTTAAAGTAATAGTTCTGCCAAAATGTAACGTCTAAACGTAATCTTTTACATGAAGAACACTTTCTATGACTCCCCAACATCTTGCTTTGACATCCTTTAGGGGGATCAAGTCACCTTTAGGGGCGTCAGACACCTGCCCGAGCCCAAACACACACACACCTCGGCGTAATTCACACCCTCGAGATGCAATAACTTCTTTGTTTGCTAACAGGCAATAGTGCAGCATACTCAACACCAAAGAGCAATAAGAAACTTCACATTCTATCTTGCGTGTATTGTAAATGCACTAGATTTGCAAGTTTATATGGCGAAAGACAAAACCGACATAATGTGTGTGTAGATGATGACAGAATATTAATTTGTGGGTGATCTATTTCTTTAAGATCTCAAACCACAAACTGGATTTTTCCTCCACCCCAACCAGCAGCTTATTTGTGTATTAATTATTCTGCCAAAAACACAAGAGTGTGAGAGAGGATGAAAAGATAACCATGGAAGGATTAAAGGAATCCTGCTATAAATGGACTGTTTTGTTCCTGATTAGCTTTTTGAATTATAACGAGGCATGAGAATTTCATTTTCCTCTGTGTGTGTGCTGTCATCTGGCTTTGCCAGTTTCAGATATAGAGAGAATATGTTAATTTCACCCATGAAACTTATAGACACACACAACTGGGCATGTCTTTATGTTCCAATACTAACCGTTTAAGTCAAGTCAAGTCAACTTTATTTAAATAGGGCTTTATATAATATATGATTCAATGATGTAAACAGATTTCAGCTCTTCTTCAGTTCAATCATGCTGCATATGAAATCACGCACTATTGTTACACATTGCATGCAAAACGGTTATTACGGCATATTAAAAAGAAAACTACTGATTTTAAAAAGTGAACTAAAATAATAATCAATGAAATATAAATGAAAAGGCAAAACTAAATGAAAATGTGGTTGAAAAACGAACTAAAATAAAATTTTAATCGAAAGTATTTATTTGTTTGTTTGTTTGTTTCCGACCACTGTAATTGTATCTATTACATTTCATTATTTCATATTTTAAAGTTTAGTTTTAGATTTAGTAAACACTAATGAGCCTGTTTTTTTTTTTGTTTTTTTTTTCGTTTAAATAGCTGTGGTCATGTTCTGTTGATTTCTCAGCTGTTTCCTTAATGCAGGAAGTCATTTCAACAGAAAACGCAATAACCTTGATGTGCCACACAGACTCTCTCTATTCTCCAGCCTGCTTAAGCAGATTCACTTGTTGATGGCGGGAGCTTTGGAGAGACGGGGGAATATTACAACTTAAAGGTCACTGTCTCAGACCCCATTACTGTCTGAGACGCTTTATCATTCCCAGCATATCTCATAAGCGCACACATCTCTGCTTTAGTCTGCACTTCATTTCTTCTGTTTGCCTTTGCAGGGCTTTTTCATTTTCACAAAAGATGGAGCTATTCATTTTGCTTTCGCGTTCTGTCCACCTCGCGACAGATAATGCAGCTCTAGCCCACAGGAGGGAAGAACGTCTCTCTCTCTCTCTCTCTCTCTCTCTCTCTCTCTCTCTCTCTCTCTCTCTCTCTCTCTCTCTCTTCTCTCTCTCTCTCTCTCTCTCTCTCTCTCTCTCTCTCTCTCTCTCTCTCTCTCTCTCTCTCTCTCTCTCTCTCTCTCTCTCTCTCAGTCTCACTGCAGCTCTAATGCACAGGTAAAAAACGTCTGTCCCTATTGGAGATATAAAAAGAAACCCATAAAGCCAGAAAACAAAGGGAATAGCTCATCCCAAAATGAACATGCTGTCATAATTATGAAAGTTATTGGGGACTAGAGCCCTTAAGCTCCAAAAAAAAAAAAACTCACCATAAAAGTATTATATAGTCCATATGCTATATACCAAGTCTTGTGTGAGAAACAGACACATTTATGTAGTTTGCTGCAGATATAAAGCTCTCAAATCAAATATGGCTTCACATTCGATGTCAGTGATGATGCATCCTACACGGTGAACGTGATTTCACCAAGTACCACATGTTCCTGGATCAACATCTTTGTTGATCCTGGAACAACTTTCAGATCAACCAATCAGATTTGAGGGACAAGTTTACAGTTTACGTCAAGTTTAGGCTTAGAACCAGGGTAAGGTGCTTCAACATCAGTGTTATCACCTATCATTTCCCTCTGATTTTAGGGAAAAGTTATGGGTAGGGTTAGGTTTAGGGGTAGGGATAGGGTAAGGACTATATTTTGGGACAGGAATGTTATTCCAGGATCAACAAAATATGTTGATTCAGGGACATGTCTTACTTGGCAAAATCACGGTGACCCGTCCTACACAGCAGAACGGATGATTTTAGTGATGCACCAATCATGATTTTTCATTGGCCAATTCCGATTGATGATTTTTTTATAAGCAAATAGGCCAATTCCGATCCCCGTTGCCAATTTTTCTTTGTTTAAGCAAATGTATTTGTTGTTTTATTTGCTGTATTACAGGCTGGTATGGAAGCTTGTTTTCTGCACAGAATAAAAGATATTTTATCTCACAATTCTGACTTTTTTTCTCACAATTGTGAGATAAAAAGTCACACTTATCTTTTAAAATGTTTTATTCTGTGGCGGAAAAAAGCTTCCATAGGCTGGCATATAACTGACGTTAAAAAAAATAATAATCTGTAGCCATTTGAAATTAGAGGCAAACATTATCCTTCTTTAACGCTGTTACTGGTTGGGTTTAGTGTGCATTATTTTCAAATTCAGAGCAACTGTGAGAGACCAGACATTTAATTTCCTAACTGCCTTGGATGAACCAACGTAACAGTCACATTTATCTGTTTTGGAGAAAACTGAACATGCTTTATAGTGCCACTCATTGGGCATTTTACTTTGAAACTGCCGCAAAACATGAAAGAAGCAACGTAATATCATTTTTGCAAAAATCCTTTCATGAGCCTGGGTTGGCAGCTGAGTTGCATGGACTACAAATAGTGAAAGTCTTGTTTTGAAGTGATTTTACATGTATTTGTGTGGTCTATGATTCTCCCTGCAGAGATCTGATCAGCTGCTAATACAGTATGTCCAAGAGAGGAAGAGATGGGTATATTGGCCTGAATAGATATTCATTTAAATTGGCCCTCGATTACAGCAGGCCTCTCTCTCTCGCTTTGACTCTCCCTCTTTCCATATTCCGGAGAATTCCTCTCATTTATAATTGCATTTTTTCCTTTTTCATCTCGTCGGCCCCGTGCTGAAAGACTGACAGCTTAATCAGAATTAATTGGCCGCTTGCACCATCCTCCATTTCTCCTTCTTCTCTTGTAATGTTTTATTCATCTGTAATTTTGTAATGCAAAATTAATTGCATTTAATAATACATTGGTGCTGTATAGGTTAGAGACAGATCCACATTAATGTACGAGTGTTTAGCATGCTGCTGACGCTAATTAAACGGATGGCTAATGAAAAGTAAGAAGGGGGAAAGATACTAAAAGAATGAGAAACAACAATGAAACTGTTGATAGAAGAGAGAATATATTTTCAGAACCACAGAGTGGATATTAGCGCAGAAGTGGTGGTCTTGTTTAAAATACAATTTCTTATTCATCACATAACAGTTTACGCTTCAGTCTGTTTCCAATGTGATTTATTTGTGCGCTCTGGGCCTTTTGAGTTTGGCCAATCGTTGAAGCCCTTTGATTGCATCTGATTGGCTGTCATGAATGCAATGAAGATGATTGGTTTCACCAGCACAGTGTGTGTGAGCTGAAGATTTAATATTATTTGAAGATGATGAAACAGTGGGGATTTTTTTAAAAGAGGACGACAGGGGATAGATTATGAATATTAAAGATGATATGATTGATTTGGTGTAAAATATTTATAGAGATTTGAAGTTGAAACCACAAAATGGTTAGCTTCCTTTTAACTAAAAAATGTATCTTAATTTATTCAGGTAAAGACACAGATGTAGGATGGAATATATACCACATTTATGATAAATTATTTACAATTAGACAAACAAGTAGAGAATGATTTTTATTTATTTTTTATTGTATATCTTAATATGTTATTTATATATTATTAATGTAATCTATTCATTTATAGATTTGTATTATTAATTAATTATTTTTTTTAACATAACTCATCCAATCAGAATTTTGAGTTCGAACAACCAATTTTATAATATAATATAATATAATAAACACATTTGAATATAATATAATATAAACACATTAATATAATATAATATAATATAATAATTTTTAATATAAATTATCTATAATATGTGTTTTTGACTCCTTTTTTTGTGTTGCATAATGTGAAGCTGTTACTCATGCCAGACTTATGATTCATGTCTTGTGATTTAAAAAAAAAAAAACACACCATCAAGCACCTTTCATTTATAAAGATTTTAATTTCCTGGATAATCCAAAACCAAGCATGTGATTATAAACCATTTCTACTTAATAAAAATATAGCAAAAATCACTCATATTGTTATATATTTTGTAACCGTGATATAAGAGTTTGATATGTGCACGTGTGTCCATGTGAGTGACACTGAATACCTCACTATAGTTTCAATGGCATGTGAGTTAAATCTCAGGAAAACACATTTATTCAGAGCAATTCCACTGAAGACAAACACGTTCAGAGCAGAGAGGGAAAGTGTTGGATCAGTAAAAGAGAATATGTCAGTACTTTACATAATTCATTTTTGAATGGTGCCGCTGTTCTGGGAGTTGTTTTTAGGCATGTGTGAGATTGTGTGGTATAGAGGTGTTGTTTGTCCTTATAGAAGCACCTCCCACAATGCATCAGTGCGACGGCGAACAGTTGGTCTCGGGTCTGTGGGGAGACGCTAATGCTTTGTGTTCCTGTATGGGGATCCGCTTTGTGCGTCAGTGGTGTGTGTGTCTCTTCTTGCTCTTCTCTACACTTTTTTTTTTTTTTTGACAAAAGTGTGAAAAGTGTGTCATGCTGAGATGCATGTGTGATTTCTAACAGAACATTTGCCGCTCAAACCACCTGACAGGTTATCTTTATGTTTCACACGTTTAGATGTTCGTATAATGCATAACAGGCACGTGGAAAAGGGGAGATCGTTTTAGCGAACCATCTGGAAACTCTTCAAACAGGCTGCAGTTAGAAATTAGACATTTTGGAACATGCTGATTTTATGCTAATGCAACTGAGTAAATTATTTGCATATATTTTGAAGGCTTGTCTCCAGGGTTAAATGTGAGTGAAAATTCCTTTTGGTGAGTAAATAAAAATGTACTGTCGATGCTGAACAGTTGAGGGTTACTTGGTTAGTAACTTCATTTTTTATTTTTTTTATTTTTAGGAACTGCAGCATAATGCATGGTTTAAATAGCAGTTGTTTTGTTATCAGACATTAGCTATTGGATGCAACTGACATTTGTGAATTAAATCAAAGCAATTCTAGCTCATTTTACCTCCATTGGAAGTTGCCAGGTAATCTAATAGCAACACAGTTGCAGCAAATTAAAATTAACATAGTTAATTCTGGCATTCCAAATAAATAAACACGCTTCTTCCACGCACTCATCTCTGTTCCCATGTCAAGCGCAAAATGGGTTAAGACTTGCTTTTTTCGAGCGTTAAATAACAGCGCAAATGCCAGTAAACTGACTACAGAGATTTATTTAAATATTCTCCTCCCATAAATTTTGCGTCTGAAAGGGAAATTCCTATAAATGCAAAGGCAATAAGGTCAGCCACAAAAATAACCCTGTCCATGCCTTTACAGCGCTACTTTTCACTGCGTGTCTTTAGTAAATCCTTACAGTAGTTTTTTAACGGTGAAAGAGGGTTTGCGCCGGCGTGAGCTTTTAGTGGGAGGAAAGCCTTTAAGTTAAGAAAACTATAAGTTATAAGGTTAAGGGTTACCCTTAAGCCCCTTTCACACAGCGCATTGATCCCGGGAAATTGCTGGAAAATTGCCAGAATGCCTTCTGTGTGAACGCAAACACGACCCAGGATTGATGCCGGGATCGATGCCGGGTTGGGGACCTAGTCACATTGCCTTGTTCAGTCCCGGAACGCACGCTGTGTGAACAAAAGCCGTAATCAATGCCGTGTCGTAATGATGAGCTGAAGTGAAGTGAAAGCAGGCTAGTGAAACGGTACGTAATGCGCTAGTTTATGATCGAATCAGAGAAAAAAATGCACAAGCGTGGTTTCTCCAGAGAGAAATCGCAGCTCATAAGCAAACTATAGGCGCTGCTGAGACATTACATGTCACATCGATGTCACGTGTCTTTACGGGATTTTTACGGGTTGTGTGTGAACGCACACTCTGATTCCGGCAAATCACTGGCAGTGTGAATGAACCAAAATCAAACGAACCCGGGTCAAATCCCGGGTCACTTTAAGATGCGTTTTGGTCGATCGGATCACAAGTGGACGACACTGAATACAGGTGTAAACGGGGTATAAAACATTTTGAGCTTGTCCACTTTAGACCACTTCCAGAGGTTGAAAACGCATGTTCAAACAGCTACAAAAGACCGTCTACTCTCCGTATACTAATCAAAAGTGTAAACATTATAAGAAGCGCTCTAGCCAGACGGGATTTCAACTGTCAGCTGGAGACCCAAGTTTAGTTTGAAGATGAAAAACATATCAATCACAATTTTCTCTCATCATTCCTGATTTCTAACACACACTCACAGCGTTCGGCTGATCTTGCGGCTTTCAGAGCAGAAACTAAAGCTGATGCTCTCCGTGTGTTTTTCCATCGTCTCCGATCGTGTTCATATATAATTGCATGAGCTTATTTCATTCATTAGATCAAAAGATCTAAAAAAAACAACACACATTTACCCCTCCATAGACCCTCCCCTTGAAGAAATCAGGACAGAAGTGGTTGCAAGTGGACAGAAGAGACGGATTAAAACACCAGGTGTGAACGGGAATAGTCTCCCTCTTCTACTTGGTCGACCAAAACGCATCTTAATACCAGATGTAAACAGGACTTAAAGGTCCACACTGTTGTCATTAAGTATTTTCCCTTTATTATTTGAGAGTTATGCGTTGCAACATGAGGTTCTCTGCATGTTTGCATCCATGTATACACCGTGTGCATGACACATGGACTGTTGATTTACGTAGTGTCTACTGCATTTCTTTCTCTCTTCTTCACTGCTGTGAAGAAGTGAAGACTGTCTCTCTCTCTCTCTCTCTCTCTCTCTCTCTCTCTCTCTCTCTCTCTCTCTCTCTCTCTCGTCTTGTCTTACTCTATCTTTCTTTCACAAACTTTCTCACTCGTTCTGTCTCCCTCACACTTCCTCCAACAATCTCCAGCCCCCACTCAAGAAGCTCTTCTGAAGAGTGTTTTCAAGCTACACAGTGAGTATTTGTGTGTGTGTGTGTGTGTGTGTGTGTGTGTGTGTGTGTGTGTGTGTGTGTGTATGTGTGTGTGTGTGTGTGTGTGTGTGTGTGTGTGTGTGTGTGTGTGTGTGTGTGTGTGTGTGTAGGGGCTTAGTAATCCTGCGTGGGTGAAGCGTTTGCTGTGCAGAGAAAGAGAGAAAGAGAGAGCTAAGCATGAATATAGCCTGAGGAGGAGACGAGTGAGAGTTTGAGATTAGAGAGAGGATGTGTCATGAGATGAAGAGAAACACAAAGAGGAATAAGAGCGACAGATCACTGAAGACTGGGAGGAGACCAGAGGAGAAGAAAAGAGAAAGGATGATGAGATGAGATAAGAAAAGAGCAGAAGAGAGGAGGGGGAGACTTGAAGATGGACAGTTTACAGTTTTGAGTTGTAGAAATAACTGTATTTTTACATTAGGGCTTTTCAAAGTTGCAATAGTTAACCCTGGGTCATTTTAAACCTTGGATAAATGGAATCCTGGGTTATCTTGCTTCACATTTCACACTGCTCATAATTTAACATTCTTATTTGCTGTGTCAGTTGGTGTGTTTCCATCCAAAGTTGTATAATACGTTTCTTGCGTCTTCTCAGAGCACGCAGATGAAACGTAATAAATGTTATCTTACTTTAGAAGGCGGATGTTTGGGAAAATAGTCATGTTCTGGGAGATCATTATACTGAACTACTTTGACAACAGACTTTGTTCAGGTATTTCAGAACAACTAAAACATAGGGGTGGGCGATATGGCAAAAATATCATATCACGATTTTATCACGATTTTTTCATGTTGGTTTTACTTTTTTTCGAGTGACTGAGAAGTACAGCCAGACTAATTTCCCAGATTTCAAAATATAGTCTTACAAGGTAACAAAAGAAAAGAGAAAAAAGAGTATCAGGCCAAAGTAGGGGTGAGCAAAGGTGAAATCTTTATTTCATTATTTTATCTTCGTTATTAAAAATAAGAACAAAGCTGCACATTACAAATACAAAATAATAATAAAATGAAAAAAACATTGCTTTATATTTTCACAGTAGGTGTATTTAACAGTAGTAAGAAATTGAATAAATTAATATAAAAAATAAAACACTACATAGACTTCACTGCATAAATTATACATACACTGATTTTTATTAAAGCTAATGAAGTTAATTAGTGAATAGCAGAAAGTGATTTTCTCTTTGTTGTTTGATTAACATTAATGACAAGCGGCAGCAGGTTAATTAGGCTTTTAATAACTTCTTTAAAAAAAATCTTGCTGACCTCACACTTTTGAACAATATAGTGTATAGAAAATTTCTATAGGTTTCATTTTGTAATGCTGCGTTCCATTTTCCTCGGAAATTTTGTCGGAGCTGGGAATGGCGTCAAAAGATGGTCGCATCCAGGCAAACCTTTGTTGTGCTTGCTCTTTCAGAATACAAACACATAAAAAGCTGTATTTTGCACAGATATGGCTGAAGTATCATGTCCAAAAATAGAGGTTTGAAGATTATTGTGTACACCACTGAGTTTATTGAGACAGACAAACAGAATTGCAGGGCGAGTTGCACGCTGAATTTTAATATTCAGGGTTTGGGGTTTGTTTAAATGTGAGCATTATAGTGATGCTTGCTTTAGCAAACACAACTGATTAATTCTGTCAGACAGAGTCACGCTGTATTCAACTGTGTGTGTGTGTGTGTGTGTGTGTGTGTGTGTGTGTGTGTGTGTGTGTGTGTGTTAGTATTGTGAAAGGTGTGTGTGTCAGTGTCCTAGAAGCACAGTCCAACCCAAATGTTTCTGAAATGCAATTCAAATATATTCATAACTTACATTAATGCAGGATGTTTTTTCATGAGCCATATTTCTGCTGTAATGCATGTTCATATGCTCATCCACCACCTGACATCCACTCATTCTCTCTCTCTCTCTCTCTCTCTCTCTCTCTCTCTCTCTCTCTCTCTCTCTCTCTCTCTCTCTCTCTCTCTCTCTCTCTCTCTCTCTCTCTCTCTCTCTCTCTCTCTCTCTCTCTCTCTCTTCTCGCTCGCTCGCTCTTTGTCTCTGAGAGCAGTCAGAACTGGTTTGAGGTCAGTTTGAGTACAGTTCACTATTTCTGGCTTTTACTGAAGCTGTGTGCCATTATATGAGCTACACACACACACAGACACACACACACACGCACGCACGTAGGGCTGTTTTATAACATTATCGATTAACGCTGTGGCAGAGATAACAGAATGCATTGTGGGTTTGAATGTTGACACTGCTCTCCTCATCAAATTACAGAATAGGCTGGTGTGTGTGTGTGTGTGTGTGTGTGTGTGTGTGTGTGTGTGTGTGTGTGTGTGTGTGTGTGTGTGTGTGTGTGTGTGTGTGTGTGTGTGTGTGTGTGTGTGTGTGTGTGTGTGTGTGTAGAAGCGCCACTAGCATCACTATACAGAATTTCAAAATCAGTGAAACAGAAACAATGTCCACCAGGCCACTTAAACAGACTGCAATTCTAACTCAACTAGTGGAACAAAAAGAATAAGAGAATTTAATGGTGATCTGTTTAACTGTTGGAGAGATTCTGAACTCCCCAGTTTGCCGGATCTAATTAGTTATTTCTCTTAAAATCATATCACAGCACCATCTGCTCTGGGGAGAGAGAAAGCAAGCATGTCTGTTAGCAGGGCTTATGTTACACAACCATACATGCTGCTTAAATTAAATTATATTGTACTCAGATTATAAAAAGATCATGTTCTTATAGCCACTATCAGTTTTATTCCTTGTTTGTGGACCGGATGTCATAATATTTCAGGAACATGATACGTTTTTGTCTCCTTTTCAGTGTCTCGAATGCAAAAGCACAGGAATAACAATCAGCAACAAGTGCAGGAACATCCTAATGCCAGAGCTTTGCAGATTCGGTCGTCAAGGCAACAAGATCGATGTTTCCTCTGTAAACATCTCTCTGACATTCTCTCGGTCTGTCTCTCACTGTATCTCAGAGCTGAGCGCATTCCAGTTAGAACCAGAAAGGGTTTTGAGGACCGTTTTAAGTTCCACAAAGAACTTTATAATCTCTAGTTCTTTAAGGCCGATTGACTCTGCACCAACAGACACTTTGTCGGATCTGTCGGAGCTGGTTTTAAACTATTGAATGTGCTGAATTGGCGCTTATAATGTCAGGGAATGTCTGAGAAGTGATTTTCCGCATTTAGGCTCTAAATTGTCCTTTAGCTCAGCCATCTATGATCTAGTGACTCTAAAAAATGCTGGGTTGTTTCAACCCAACTTTGGGTCAAATATGGGTAAACCCAGCCGTTGGGTTACATTTTTTAATTACATTTTTAACCCAATGTTTGGGTTTGGGTGACCCACAATTGGGTTAAAACAACCCAGCATTTTTTTTAGAGTGAAAGAACCCAGAAACAAAAACACTGATCTAAAGAACCTGTAAAGGAACATCTAGAATGTTTTTAACTAGATTCTGCAAATAACTGACTGACTCATTCATAGCTTCTTCCTATAGGCGTTTTATAATTGAAAGTCCACATAACATATTTCTACAATAATAATAATAAATGCGAAATTGAATGTCACAGTGTATGCATCTTGTAGGTTTTCCCATTTAGCATTATTTATTGTTATAAAAATACCCTCAGAACATATATTGTCATATAAATTTATTTATTTGCCTATCTGTAGAAACGTTTCTCTCTGTTTATGTGTGGAACGTGTGGAACTCAGAACAAGGACATGAACACAATGTCGTCATTCGGAAGGGCTGGAGTTATGAATATGATTGACAGCTCTAGAGCGACTCATAACAGACACACATGGAAGAAAACTGTTTCAAGCTCTTCAGATCACATAATTCAGTGGAAAATGAATAGAAATGATAGAGCTGTATATAGCTCAAATCTAATTGGATGGTTCGTTTCATCACGGGGCAACGGGAAAACACGACACGCTGGTCTGAAAAAAATCCCGCTTTGTCGCGCTGCGATTGATGGCTCCATAGGGATATATTATTTCGATTCAAGAGAGCCGTTTCATCGCACTCGGTGTGAAAGGCATTTAAAAGTGACGAATGATGAATAAATGGTGAAACAAAATTATAATGACTACAATAACAATTTCTAATTGGAAAGTTATTTTTTTAATTTCAACCTGAAACCTTGAAAAAAAGGTCATAGAGTTTCCATGTGTAATGACAAAATTTAAAATGAATATTGTACAATTTATTACATTATTTACTATTGTTATTACAATCTACTATATTATAGTAGATGTTTTTTCATTCATTCATTCATTCATTTTCCTTGCTTTTTTTATTTATTCATGTCGGCACCAGCTCATGAATTTCTTTGTACTTGTGAGGTGAATGAAGCCTAAACGTCTAAAAGACTGATTGAAGAAGCTTTTTCATTCAGTATAATCTGTTCTGTTATAAGGAAACAGAAGGTGTTCATTGTGTTGATTTGTGATATGTCTAACAGTCTAAACAAACACCAGATTAGAGCGAGACAGAGAGTGTGTGTCTTTTACAGAGTACACACACGCACACACACACACACACACACACTTTCATGCATGTCTTGTTGCCCTTTATACAAACACTCACTTTCACCTACTGTGTGTCTGCTATCTCACACACACACACACACACACACTTTCATACATGTCTTGTTGCCCTTTATACAAACACTCACTTTCACCTACTGTGTGTCTGCTATCACACACACACACACACACACACACACACGCGCGCGCGCGCGCGCACACAGACAAATGCACACACACACACAAATACACACACAAACACACACACACGCACACACACACACACAAATGCACACACACACAAATGCACACACAAATGCACACACACACACACACACACACACACACAAATGCACACACACACACACACACACACACACACAAATACACACACACACACACACACACACACACACACAAATGCACACACTAATGCACACACACACACACACACACGCACACGCGCACACACACACACACACACACACACACACACACACACACACTTACATACATGTCTTGTTGCCCTTTATACAAACACTCACTTTCACCTACTGTGTGTCTGCTATTACACACACACACACACACGCGCGCGCACACACACAAATGCACACACACACACACACACCATGATAAGACAGTAATGGATCTCTGATAGCAGCATTGGGCTTTAATTGGATGGTTTCAGCGGTTGTCATCTGTCTCTCTCTCACCGCAGACAGCAGTGAGTGTCGTTATCATGGCGGGGTTTCCTGCAAGAGAAGCAAGGTTTATATATATATTTTTAAGATCAGATCACAACTGCTACAATCTCAGCGCTACAGTGACAAGGATCTCCAGGGATTACAAACGGAAATTGGAACTAGCGAGCTCTTATTCTGGCATGATCTCTTCATTCTGATACTGTGATAGGCATGTGTTTTTAACATCTCCCAAGGCTTCATTTTTTTATGTACTACTACGAAATAACAAATATATATTTTTATTAAGTAGTTTATGAAAAGTTAACCACTACTACTTATTAATGATACGTGTAATCTTGTGTTTGTAATAGTTGCAGCAGAAGTGTTTGCAATTTACTAAGATGAATGTTTGTATAACTATTCTGTTATTTACTACATCTATACACACAGTAGTTTCTTTTAACATGCATCTCTAATAATTGTAGAGAGGGAATTGAACCCAGTTCATTCTGTTGTGTGTGTGTGTGTGTGTGTGTGTGTGTGTGTGTGTGTGTGTGTGTGTGTGTGTGTGTGTGTGTGTGTGTGTGTGTGTGTGTGTGTGTGTGTGTGTGTGTGTGTGTTGAATTTTGTTGCATACTGTGTCATCAGCATGTAACGCGCTGACAGACTCGTTTTTTTCAGTCCGGGGAAGAGCTGACGGCTGATAACGATGGTAATTTATGACAACTGTGTGAAAGCAAATGAATCGCAGATGTCCGTCAAAATCTTGCCACTCTTTTATCCCAGACTAATGAAACGTCTGCAGTTCTCAGTTCTGGAGCATAAAGGATGGCCATTTCTTTGTTTGCCTGCTTATTTGTGTATAAATCTCTAACTTGGCAGATGACCGACAGATTTTCTCTCTGTCTCTGAGTAAAACATTTAGCAATGATTCAAGACCGGATGGTTAAAGGAATAGATCAGACAATCATTTACTCACCCTCATGTTGTTTTAAACCTTACTTACTTTCTTTTGTGGAACACAAAAGCAAATATTCTGAAAAGTGTTTTTTCTGATAATTCTGACAATGTTCAGTTTGGGGTGAAATATCCCTTTAAAGGGTAACTAAACCCTAAAACAACTTTTTTTAGTTAATGATCTCTAAGACTGGGGCTTTACTAATGCTGTTCATTGATTCGAGTAAATTTTTTGACATTTGGGTATAAAGTGTTTTAAAGGGGTCATGAACTAGCTTTTTAAAAAATGTTATATTGTTGTCTGAGGTCAACTTATGACGTTCGCTTGGTTTTTACATTCAAAAACATCCAAATGAATAAGTAATAGGCTATTTTCTACCCTAGTTTTGAGCCTAGCTCAAAAACGCTCGGTTTTTATGGGCGTCTCGCATTGAAGACTTGGAAGTAAACGCCCACTGCTGTGAGTGGATAACAGTTTTGCATATTATAAGGAGTTTCAACTCACTCGTCAGTAACGATTAGACTGATACACATGTACACATAATTATTAGATATCAAACGATCTGTAACATTGCAAAACTAGCCTATCAGATTATTATTATTTTTTAAATAAAAATTTTACTCACATAAGTGTGTTGCACCATTCCTGTCGGATCCAATATAGAAGGCACAGCACCGTTTTCTAATCTTAATCGGTCTGCAAATCCAGTCTCGACGTGTGTCTTGTTTACAAAACAATCCTCAGTGAAATGAAGCGAACAAACGGACAATGTTTTACCCACATCAGCTGGAACGTCATTAAAAATAAAGTTTAACCAAGCATTCCTATTGGAATCCAGAGGAAGCTTATGCAGCGACTGTCTTCTTCCACAACCAGGCACTGCACAATATTTTGTAAATGTCATGTTTATTGCTCGGTAGCTCGATCCGGTTTGTCATCACGAGGTAGGCCCATGTTATTTAGCTATGCGTGTAATGCGCGAATCGGTGGGCGGGGCTAAAGTAGCCGTGTTGAAGTAGGCGTTGATCTTCTTCAGCGGGGGTGGTGTTTTATCCTCTTTGGCGTCATAGTTCCCCACTTTGAAAAACGAGTCGTTTGCTGAGCCTGGTGTCAATAAAAGCATTTATTGGACTAACAAGGACGTTTTCAGTTCTGAAATTTACAGGATATTCTTATAATATGATGACCTCTTAGATGTCAAAAGCTCAAGGAAAATTAGATTTCTCAGTTCATCACCCCTTTAAAGGTGCATTGTGTAATATTTCTGAGGATCTATTGACAGAAATGCAATATAAGATCCATAATTATGTTTTCAGTGGTGAATAAAGACCTTGCATAATAAACCGTTATGTTTTTATTACCTTAGAATGAGACATTTATATCTCCATAACCGCGGGCGCCCCCTTCTATGGAGGTCGACATATTGTGTGGTCATGTTTCTAGCGTAGCCGACAGCGAACACACAGCGCTACAGAGCGCGTTTCCTCACTACCTTGAAAAAGAAGTTTTCAGTGGTGTATAAAGACCTTACTTAATGAACCGTTATATTTGTATTACCTTAGAATGATCAGTTTCTGTCTACACACACCGCGGGTTCCCTTACATTGAAATGCGCCGACATGTTTCTACAGTGGCCCTAAACGGACAAACGCGTTTCGTTACTATGTTGCTCTTCGTGCAAGGAAGCAAGCTTAGTTCAGCGAATAAAACTGACACAATGATGAACAAGTAACAATAATATTCGCAATAACATATAGTTTTACTGAATAATTAAGTAAACAGAATTTCTTAATTTATCCTTGTAAAGAAACCTCATTGCTGAACTGGCTACTCTCTGCTGTCTCAGACGATGACATATTTTCCTGTCGGCCACCGTCACTTTTGTTGGTTGCAATTCGTAACCTCACCACTAGATGCTGCTAAAAATGACACACTGAACCTTTAATTCTACAATATATGGTGTAAAAATGTCTGAGTGCTGCCCTCTTCAGGTTGAACGGTGGCTACTGCAGTTGAATTTTCCTATTGGATGTTGTGGTACTGCGTGACGTAAGCAGGCACCAGCTCACCGCGCCCTTGCCTACAGAAAGACGCGGGTCTCAGTTGCACGCCCCCCCCTTGGGTTGCCAGTGGGTGGAGTCAGGCTCTGACGTCCCCATGAAATCAAAATGTACGTTTTTTTTACTTTTAATATGAATATGTTAGCTTTAAGGTTATCTAGAAGGTAGTGTGCTCCAAAACAATGACACAATTCATATTTAAAAGAAATAAGTCGCAAATATGGATCAATGATTTTGATGACATCACTCTGTACTTCAGCTTCTCATTAGATTTTCTGTCCAATCAAATGCTCTTTAGAATATGAAGCTCCGCCCCCTACATTTTAAATAGACGCTGAAGCTGCGGTTGAAATAGGTCACTTGTTAACACATTTACTATTTTCTAAATTGTGAATGGCAGTGCACTATATAGGGGATAAGGAGCGATTCAGACAGTGTAAATATGCTTTTCATTGGGGCGAATGAAGTCTGGTTTCATGTTAGTGTCACGCGAACCGCGTCCAGAGACACAATACACAGAGCGGATCATGTGATCGAGTCGCCACAGACTTGAAAACGTATCGAATCCATTTGAATTCTGCACAAAATTCTGTGTTTTAAAGCGATATGATGGATATTAGGAGGAGAAACGGTTAGACAGACTCAGCACTGACTAGTGAAAGAGATAACACCGATGTCATTAACCAACATAAATTACTTTTCAAACATCACATCCTCTGCATGATTGGGTTAACTGTTTTGCTTTAACAGTTTCATATTAAATCTAAAAGGGGAATATATTAGACTGTGGCTGTCATAAGCTGTCGAATGTGGCTTTACTGAGCTCAATGGCTCTGGCCGAGCTGTGATACAAACAAAACGCTATTGGCTACTTTTAAAAAGGGGAGGAGCTGTTCTACATGTGGTTTCCTGTTTCACTGGAAGTTACGTCAATACATTGAATAATGCTGCATGTTTCAAGACACTTCAGTGGGCCTTTAAGTTTTTCTCAAATTTTTAGATTGTCCACATTCAAATAAGTTACAATGACATCAAACGTATAATATTGCATGTAAACGATTTAGAGCACCTAAATAGCACCCTAGCAACCAACCTCAACACCACAGTAGGCTATCACAGCAGAATGTTATGCCCGACTCACATTTTTTCTTTATTTTTGTAATTTAAAGAAAATCTGTGGGTGATGATTCCATTTCCTGTTTGAATGAGGTCACTTTAGGGTCGTCACACTGGATTCACATCAGACAGTTTACCCGACTGACAGGAGCATCTCAAATGCTGCACTGATTCCATTAAACCATTGATTGGCAGCTGAACTCTCCACAAACACACACACTGTTGATAAGGTTATGGCACGATCATGCCGAGACTGTCAATCATACGCCTGGCAGAGGTTAAAGGTCAGCATTGTTAACTGCCCACACACACGTGGAGAATGCGTTGTGTATTCTGATAGCTTGCATACTCATACTTGATGATCTCCAGACATGGTGGGCATCAGTAACAAGCCATTATTCATTTTGCATAATTACATCCTTAACACCAATCATCGATGTCTCGCCATGCAAACGTGCCTCAGAGGAATATTCCAGTCTAGAATACACACAGACCCAAGGGAGAGATGCTCGCTGAAGAAGGAGAGACACAGAGATGATCGATATCAACTTCTCATTTAGCTCAGTTCTACGATCTATAAATGCATCTACAGATGCTGATATGAAGTGTGTGTGCATGTTTACCGGGCCAAAATGTACTTTTTTCTAACTGCTATTGGTGAAATTTACCTGCCATAAATAGTTTTTCTGGACATGCATTACTTTTTTCATGTCGTTGCTCAGCGACTTTCAAAAAAATTATTTTTGCTTTTGGTTTTTCTTTTATTTTCACATTGCACATTGTCATATAAGTTTGTTTTCGGTAACAGTTTAGTTTGGGGACCAATTCTCACTGTTGACTAGTTGCTTATTAGCTTGTATATTACTAGAATAGTGGCTGTTTATTAGTACTTAAAAAACACATATTAATGCCTTATTCTGCATGATCATATTCTACATCCCTTAACCCTACCCAATACCTAAACTCAACAACTACCTTACTAACTATTAATAAGCAGTAAATTAGGAGTTTATTGAGGCAAAAGTCATAGTTAAATGAATAGTTCCACCAAAAATTTATAATTTACTCACCCTCAAGTCAGCCTCGCGTACGGCCATTGCCGGAAGCCAGTGATTATAGTTTATAAAGTCTTAAATATGGATATTTTTCTTACAACAACTCATCGATTCACTTCAGAAGGCCTTTATTAACCCCTGGAGTCATATGGATTACTTTTATGATAGATTGAGGCACTTTTTTGGGCTTCAAAATCAATTCACTCCCATTATAAAGCTGTGAAGAGCCAGGATATTCTTTAATATAACTCCTGCCTGTGTTTGGCTGAAAGATGAAAGTCATATACACTTAGGATGGCTTGAGGGTGAGTAAATTATGGGATTATTATTTTTCTTTGGGTGAACCCTTTAATAATAATAATACACCATTTAAGTCACATTTTCAACTAAGCTTTAAACCAAACATGTGAAATAGTAAGAGCACCGCCTCCAATTTTTGGAATGAGGAATGATTTTAGATTAGTATTGTTGTTTACAGAGTATAATTAACAATTATAATTTATCAGGGCATTTATATAATTTCAGTAATATCTACAAATCCATAAGGATATTTTATGTGTGGTTAGAATGCATTGTTTTTGCAATTCATAGTTGCAGGTAATTGGTCAGTTTTTTGTTTGTTTTTACCAAAGCCACTTTTTCATGCATTTGGTTTTTGGCAAGTTTCTGGCTCCTGTGGGAAGGGTTTAAAGGAAGGCTGAATCCAGTTTAGGGTTGCCAAGGAAACCCAGTGTGAAACAACAGGCAACAGTGCAGTTTCCCTCATCCAGAACATCATATTTCTGATTATTTTTTTCACTTGGTTTCTTAAATTCACTAAAACTAAAACCATTAAAAAAAATGTTTTACTTGGAATAAAATAAACGTTAACTGAAATATTATAATACTAATTAAAATATTTTAAAAATAAACTTATTTCAGCTATAGTTGCCAAAGCAACATTTTTCATTTCCAGTTAGTTTTATTTGATACTGAAACTTAATTTAAAATACGTTTTTTTTTTTCGCTTTGGTACTATTTTCACAAGTAAGATGTACATTTTCAAAACTCTTAGTGCTGATATCACAAGAGATCATCAAAAGTGCACTTTTTTCAAACATTTCATCATGTTTTCAATTGTGTTGATACAATTCACAAAATCACAAAGTATACTTTTCACAACACAAAATAAGTGTTTCATCTACATAAATGTTTCATTCACAGTAACTGCCTTTCATAAAGCTCTTACTATCAAACTTTTGATTTGCATCTCTTTTTGTTCAGTTTAATACATTTGTCTATTATTTAATCCAACTGATCTTAATGGTTAATCAATGAATCATTTGGTACACCTATAGATTTCTATAGATATTGATTCTATATACAGTTTCTATAGAACTTGTTTGCAATTTCCAATATGGATAACCAAATGTAATGAATTCTTTTTACATTAGTGATTTATAGATACCAACCACCACTGTGTTTAAAGTGTGTGTGTGTGTGAGAGAGATATGTGTGTGTGTGTGTGAGACAGATACAGAGAAATTTGTGAAAACACTGTAAAGCAGAATAGAGTATAAGGGAGAGGAAACGGTCAGTGACTGTAAAACATTAGATTGATCAGAAATGCATCAGTAGAAGGGAGATAGATGGCATCAAATACAGCATTTTACATTACAGTATGTATGCCATGTGATACTGTAAACAGATTACCATGGTAGAGACTGACACATTACTGTAACTCAACCTTCATCTGTAAAGGTCCACTACAGGATAGATTCAGTCAAATGGTATAGAGTGAAATCATTTACTGTATTGCCAGCAAACTCTGTTCTAGCACAGAACCTCATGGCTGTGTCATACTTCATCACAGCTTTTGATAACTCACTGCAGATACTATTACAAACATTATGGATTCAATTACATAGGTAGGTACATACATGGCAACTGTAGGCTAGCCTGTATTACTGTGATTATTTCAGCAACAAGGGTGATTTGAAACATGTGTCTTGCATTGTTTTCTGTTGAATTAACTGATTGTTAAAAGTACTAAATTGAAAAAAGATCATACGGTTGTGATTCTGTGATTAAACCAAACAATATCATTACATATTACAATAATCTTGTGTTTGAAACAATGATTATGCGGACTGAAAAATGTATAACTGTAATGAAAGCATGGGATCATGTTTTGAAAGAATGACTAGCTGTGTTACTAGTATGATCAGTTTGGATTTTTGTACTAAGAGTTTTGAAAATGTACACCTTATTTGTGAAAATAGTACCAAAGCGAATAAAAAAAAACTGTAAATAAAAACTCTAGACATATATATATATATATATATATATATATATATTTTTTTTTTTTTTTTTTTTTTTTCTAAACTAACAAAAATGAAAAAAATACAAAACAAAATGATTAAACCTTTAGCTAAAATTAAAAGACAAATGGAAAATATTTAAAACTATAGACCTTATGTAGCCACGCCCCTTTTCAGCGCTGAGCTCGTTGTCTTTTGACTTCCGGTCTGTATTTTCACAGCGATCTTGCGTAGTTATGAATGAACGGCTCATTTAAAAAATTTCCAAGGTCCATTTGATAAGACATATGCTTTACAATGCTTATGATAAACATTACAATGCTCATGATAACTTTTGTTAACTCTACAATAAGTAAATCAACTTCACCAGCTAATTGCTCCTGGACAGCGATGCCATAGAAATATACAGAGCCACCGCAAAAACGGAGGTTCAAAGACAATATTCTAAAGATGGCGGCGCCCTCGTTTCTCTGGTGCATAAGGTCTATACTAGTGTCACAATAATACTAACATAACACCATGATGGGGACTTTCCATTGACTTGAATTTGTATTGATTTTTTACTGAGCTAATGATAATTTCTATCCCCTAACACTAAAACTAACCTTCACAAACCTTTGTGCATTTATAGATTTTCATTATTTATGAATGAATGAATGAATGAATGAGGCATTTACATAGTGCTTTTCATATGTACTACTGTTCACCCAAAGCCCTTTACAATCATGTCGGGATCTCTCCGCAACCGCCACCAGTGTGAGCATCCACTTGGATGATGCAAGGCAGCCACAACGTCGACAGTGCGCTTACCACACACCAGATATAGGTGGAGAGAGAGTGATAGAGTGATAGAGCCAGTTCAGTGGATGGGGATTATAAGGAGGCCATGATTGGTAAGGGCCATTGGAGGGAATGTGGCCAGGACACCGGGGTTACACCCCTACTCTTTACGAGAAGTGCCATGGGATATTTAATGACCACAGAGAGTCAGGACCTTGGTTTAACGTCTCATCCGAAGGACGATGCTCTTTGACAGTATAGTGTCCCCATCCCTATACTGGGGTGTTAGGACCCACACAGACCACAGGGTGAGCGCCCCCTGCTGGCCTCACTAACACATCTTCCAGCAGAAACCTGGTTTTCCCAGGAGTCTCCCATCCAGGCACTGACCAGGCTCAGCCCTGCTTAGCTTCAGTGGGCAACCAGTCTTGGGCTACAGGGTGATATGGCTGCTGGCACATTTTGTGCATTTCAGCCATTTTCCTCATGGGGACCATTGTTGCTTTTCACCATGTGGTTGATTCCAGATTTTACTATCCTTATGGGGACATTTGGGCCCCACAATGTAGTCAAAACCTGACCCACAGATGTACAGGAGAAATCAGACTCCTCCATCTTCCCTGCTGTGCTGAATTCAGGGCACTCGCTTCATTTTTCTTTTGGAAAATGGGATAGATCATGTTTTAGCTGTGTGTGTGTTTGTGTGTGTGTGTGTGTGTGTGTGTGTGTGTGTGTGTGTGTGTGTGTGTGTGTGTATAATAGCATGCTGTCACACTGGAAAGTGAGAACTCTGTGCCAGTTACACACATGTGCTGGTTTATGGGTATACAGGAACACAAACAGATATTTTCTTACTGAACATTTTGGACATTGAAGCAAAAGGGTTTTGCATCTAATTATGACTCTGCGCTCTGAAATACTGGATTCTGATTGGTCAATTGCAGCATTATAGTCACATATTTTTGCATAATGATTCTTAACTGTCCTAGGCAAAGGATTTCCTACATAGTTCCACAGTTCCATGCATTTTGATTTGCTTTGTGGCTTTGTTCTCACATTTTAAAATAATTTATTTATTATTAACAAGATATTGTACTGTCTGTGATCGAAGACTCAAATGCATTTGTTTTACATTAATTACTGGCTGATTCATTATCCATTTCTTATAAAAATGAATAGTTTTGGCTGTAAAATCTGGTTGGATAAATATTTGTCCCAGGCAACTGATTTCCTAGCCTGGTCCCACCAGACTCTCGTACATTCACCACTAACGGAGCGAGCTGGAAAATCAAACTTTTCCCGGACTCCATGGGGAGGATGGCCACAATATCATGGCCACCAACAAAACTAAGCAACGATTGTTCTTGCTCCGGCTTTAACTTCTTGATATTCGGCAGCGTTGCCACAACGGACCGAATGGCTTCGCTCGCATCTTTCTCTGCTGCCATTACAGAACTACAACTCAAAATAACGCACGACATCAACGTCATCGTTCTCAGCCACTCCCTCTGTTCGCTGATTGGCCCGGTAAAAAATTGATCGGAGAAAACCAAAGACTACAGCACAATCCCAGACCTAGTACTGAAGGAAAATGAAAATTGAGCGGAAGTACGTAGGAGGGCGGAGCCAGGCTACTGATTTCCTACATAGCTGCAATAATTCCATGTCTTTTTTAAAATTATTATTGTTTTGCAGTTTTGTTCTCACATTATTAAATAATTTGAGCTGAAATCAATATTTCAAACCCATTAATTTATTTATTTGGTGAGTAGCTAGCCACGCGATTTTCTCTCTCTCTCTCTCTCTCTCTCTCTCTCTCTCTCTCTCTCCATCTGCGTGTGTGTGTGTGTGTGTGGGTGTGGGTGTGTGTGTGTGTGTGTGTGTGTGTGTTTAGGGTGCCTGTGTGACATTCCTCTTGGTTTCTCTCATTTTCTTCCTCTTGTCTGTACTCAAACATTGATGCTGTTTGCTTTTACCCGTAGCCTCATTTGCCCGAATAAAAATGTATGATGACATTTTCTACATTCCATAAAGTATTCATAAATGTCATTATTAATATCTCTCATAGATCATTTAAATTGATCTGTGTGTCCGGTAGGGCACAGCGGGAGCCGCGGCTCTCTGTCTCTCTGTCTCAGTCTGGGTTATTTCTGCTGTTTTTATGTATATACTTTGCATGCAAACGCACTGTTTAAACTGAGAGTTCAGTGGCTGTTAGCTTTGGCAAAGAAGACTTTTCTATATCAAAAACCACTTTGGGCCATATAAGGGTATCTTCCTGAGTTCCTATATTGTTCTTTGTAGGTTAAAGAAGACCTATTATGCTTTTTTTTACATGTTCAGCTTTCTTTAGCATGTAAAGCAATGCAAAGTTTGCAAGAGTTTTCTTCCGGGAACAAACACGTCAAAATATTCCTCATTTAAATAATTCCCGCCCAAGGCATACGCAGAGTAAAGGGGCGGGGCCTGGTTGAGTTAGTTAGTAGTGTGTTGAAATTCGCAGTTATGGTATGGTAAGGGACGGGACATTTCCCAAACACACAAGCGCTTGTCCAATCACAACACAATGGTCAAACCGACCAATCAGAGCACATTGTGCTTTTCAGAAGGAGGGGCTTCATAGAGACAGGAACTAAACAGAGTGTTACTGACAGACTGGGAAGACTCCGCCCCATTATACTGCAAATATGTGAAAAATAATGTGTTTTTTTAACATTCAAGCTTGAAAACCTATTCTAGGAAACCCCAAAAACAAAATCAAGACTCTTTAAAAGGGCACGATTGGGCCTTTTTAAAGATCACCAGATCAGTGTTTTGGTATTTAAATTCTTTGAAGCACCAGTAGATGTTTTCCTAAATAATCTACGTTCTTAAAAATAGGGTCAAAATTAGGTTTTTGTAGCGATGCCAAAGAAGAAGAATTTTTGGTTTCCCAAAGAACTTTTCAGTAAACAGTTCTTAAAAGAACCTTTTTCCACAATAAAGAATCTTTTGTGGAATATGGGAAGGTTCCATGGATGTTAAAGATTCTTCATGGAACCATCAATGCCAAAAAAAAACAACCTTTATTTTTAAGATGGTAAAGAATGAAAAGTGGCTCCTTTGACACCAGGCTTTAACGCTTTTATGGTCCTTTATCAGACGAACAATAGACAATGCGAGTGAAACTCCTCGGGGGCCAGAAGTCGAACTTATTCCCGTATTCTTTCTGTCTCGGTCTCTCATTAGTGCCGTGGAGAGATATGACACAGGGACGAAGGCTGATGCAATTACAGTGAAACTGATTGAAGGAGAGGTCAAATTATCACAGCAATGATTGTCCTTTGTCTGAAAAGGGGAGCGTGACATTCTGCAGTGATTAACGTGTCAAAGAGAAAAGAAGCGAGAGAGAAAGACATGTGAAGAGGGGTTTGCTCTGTTCTATAGCTCCTGATTATAATGTCACGCCTCATCCACTGTCACGCCTGCCATTTTATCCGAAGCTGCGACTTAGTTATCATGTGGAAAACAATCAGATCCAATCAGGCCACCGCCCTGTTATACTGCTATAGACCTGTGTGTGTGTGTGTGTGTGTGTTGGATCAATGACCACAGGAGTCTATTGTGTAGACTGATATATTGACCAAACTGATTAATGGATCAGTATATGGCCATTTTGTGATTATTGTTTACTGATTAACGGTAATTTTAGTTCTACATTATGCTTTTTTTCATTCAGTTTATAATGCACAGTTTCTGATTCTAGTAAATTATCATGTAAATATCATGCACACCATACATTTCGCTAGATTATGTTACACCGTATGTGTGTCTCCTCAACTGTAGGTCATTTTGGCAACACACTTTTCATCAACAGTGTCCAACAGTGGACATATATTCATAATAGGAGAACTGTCATATATGTCGTTTTTTACCATGATCGTTTTCACCATATCTCAAATGACTTGTTGTAAAAATAGCATTCTCTAATGGAAAGTTTATGAGTTTAAAATATAATGTATTTTGGCTTACTAATGTAAGGCTAATTTCATATCTAGCTATTTAATTATATTAAATACACTCAATTAAGTATTTGCATTTTTTTCTTCTGAAACATCACAATAATTTTGACCATATCTCAAATGGTATTGTATTTATTAGCATTCTGAAATGGAAATATTTTAAACTTTTTGAGAATAACATGTCTGTTGTTATTAGCTTTAATTCATTCCGTAGCTAACAGTTTATGTATATTAAATACAATTAAATTTAAACTAAAATAATATTTTTGTATTTTAGCATTAAATGTACAAAATAATAGTCAGTTTGGATTAGAGTTTTGTTCATTGTGGTGGAAATGATGCTGTAATTTTTGTAAATATTGCTAAATATTGTTTTTGTAATATTTTTATAATTGAAAAATTATTGGTTCATGGTTAATTTACTCTTTGTTTGAATAGTTTACAACATAATTCACATGTGTATGATAGATTTAATACTGAAAGTATTGGCATGATTTCCACTACACAAACAAAAGTCATTTCCAGTCAAGATATCATTTTGTTGAAAATATTTTTGGCAAATGACACAATTCTCCTCCGATACATGTTTATCTACTCTTGGCCATTGTCAGACAAATTAAATAATTGTTTTGTGATGATGACTGGTTGGCTGTACATCATCTTGCTGCTTATGCAGATACTTACCAAATAAATGAATGGACATGAAATCTTGGTTTGAGTTGAAATTACGAGAGACATGAAACCACAGTAGCGCAGCTATGGGGGAAACAGTTGCCTGGAACAATTATACAATTTGTTTAATTGAGTATTGTGTTCATTAAATAATATATTTGACCACGGAATGCCATGATTAATCAGTCAGAACCAACTATACATTTATGTCCAATGCTACCAGCATTCATTTACATTGGTAGAATAGCAAACAGACTTTGAATTTTGAATGGTTTCTCTGTTCTGCTGACATCATCTCTGACTCTACAACATTTACCTTCTGCATAGTACCGTAATAGAGCTTACTCAATGATTTTCAATTAGCAAAATTAACCTAAAGAGCATGCACACGTTCATATGTACTCAAGAACACGTGCTCGGACACACGCATGTGCACGTGCACGCACACACACACACACACACACACACACACACACACACACACACACACACACACACACACACACACACACACACACACACACACACACACAGCACTCTTCAGGAGTTCTTCTGGCCCAGTAAATCAAGGCTGTAGTGGCGTCGCAGGGGAGCTGTCCAGCACATGTGGTGCTGAAACACTCCGCTGAGGCTTTGTGACTGTGCATTCAAATGGATCCTTCCACAAACACACTCACACACGTCTTTTAACCCTCTCCAGCGGTGAAATATTGATGAGAGGCTCATAATGGGGAGAGGAGAGGCTGTGTGAGAAACTCACACATGAATTATAAACACAAGATCATGCCCTGTCTGTGTGCTCAAAGTGAAGACATCAATATTATATGGCCGAAATTAGACTGCCTTTCCAGTTTTACACACACACACAACAGTGTTCACCTATGGATTGCATTCAGAAATGCACAAATCTGAGGGTGTGTTTGAAATGAATTACTAGCATACTACTTACTGCTCACTGTGCTGTAGGCCTATACCTCACCCTCATGTTGTTCCAAACCTGTAAGACTTTCGTTCATCTTCAGAAAACAAATGAAGAATGAAATGAAATTGGAGAGATTTCTGTCGCTCTATTAACAGCTACGCAACTACCACTTTGATGCTTTAAAAAGTTAATTTAAGAGATCATATATCTAATCCATATGAATTAAGCGGCTTAGAGCAAATATTCTGAAGAGACTTGATCGCTTTATATGATGAACAGATTTAATTTAGGCTTTTATTCACATATAAACATTCAGCAACTCACACATCAGTTGTAGTAAACGGAAGCTCAAGCACGTTCACTTGATGTACGAGAACCAATGAGGTTCATTCCCTTGTTACGCATCACGTTTGAGCTTCAGCAAGAACCAATGAGGTTCATTCTCATGTTACGCATCACGTTTGAGCTTCAGCAAGAACCAATGAGGTTCATTCTCGTGTTACGCATCACGTTTGAGCTTCAGCAAGAACCAATGAGGTTCATTCTCGTGTTACGCATCACGTTTGAGCTTCAGCAAGAACCAATGAGGTTCATTCTCATGTTACGCATCACGTTTGAGCTTCAGCAAGAACCAATGAGGTTCATTCTCATGTTACGCATCACGTTTGAGCTTCAGCAAGAACCAATGAGGTTCATTCTCGTGTTACGCATCACGTTTGAGCTTCAGCAAGAACCAATGAGGTTCATTCTCATGTTACGCATCACGTTTGAGCTTCAGCAAGAACCAATGAGGTTCATTCTCGTGTTACGCATCACGTTTGAGCTTCAGCAAGAACCAATGAGGTTCATTCTCATGTTACGCATCACGTTTGAGCTTCAGCAAGAACCAATGAGGTTCATTCTCATGTTACGCATCACGTTTGAGCTTCAGCAAGAACCAATGAGGTTCATTCTCATGTTACGCATCACGTTTGAGCTTCAGCAAGAACCAATGAGGTTCATTCTCGTGTTACGCATCACGTTTGAGCTTCAGCAAGAACCAATGAGGTTCATTCTCGTGTTACGCATCACGTTTGAGCTTCAGCAAGAACCAATGAGGTTCATTCTCATGTTACGCATCACGTTTGAGCTTCAGCAAGAACCAATGAGGTTCATTCTCGTGTTACGCATCACGTTTGAGCTTCAGCAAGAACCAATGAGGTTCATTCTCGTGTTACGCATCACGTTTGAGCTTCAGCAAGAACCAATGAGGTTCATTCTCATGTTACGCATCACGTTTGAGCTTCAGCAAGAACCAATGAGGTTCATTCTCATGTTACGCATCACGTTTGAGCTTCAGCAAGAACCAATGAGGTTCATTCTCATGTTACGCATCACGTTTGAGCTTCAGCAAGAACCAATGAGGTTCATTCTCGTGTTACGCATCACGTTTGAGCTTCAGCAAGAACCAATGAGGTTCATTCTCGTGTTACGCATCACGTTTGAGCTTCAGCAAGAACCAATGAGGTTCATTCTCGTGTTACGCATCACGTTTGAGCTTCAGCAAGAGGTTTGTTCTCGTTCGGTTGAGCTTATGTTTATCTTCGCTGATCAATGTTTATATGTGAAAATACTAAATAAAAAATAGCATGGATTTTGTATGATCCCTCTTTTCAGATTCTGCAAGGTGTATGTAAACCTTTTACCACGACTGTATATTTCCTCATTATATATAATATATTCCACAAATCATAAGAAATGTTTCTTGGGCAGCAAATCAGCATATTAAAATGATTTTTGAAGGATCATGTGACAATGAAATTCAGCTTTTCATCACTGGAATAAATTATATTTTAAAATATATTCAAATAGAAAGCAGCTATTTTAAACTGTAGTAACATTTCACAATATGACTGTTTTTACTGTATTTTTCACATACTGTGTGCAGTCTACATACAATACTGCAAATTGTTAAAATGGGACAGCAGTAGTATTGTAGTAAGGTCATTCTATACACCCAGAATCATTCCTACAGAACACAGAATCCTGATTACATTCGACTCACATGCTCGACTGTACACTGAAGTGAAAGCTGAGTTCTGCTGGAGGACAGCCAACATGCATTACCCATGATTCCTCATGCAGTCGGCACGCTCACCATACAGCCCATGTTTATACAGCACCATATAGCATATGAAGTCCTGGTAACACTTTACTTAAATCCTTTTTACAGATATAATGCATTATAAAATGATGTTTAATGCATTAGTCATGCTTGTTATGCATCGTATGGTCTCATGAATAATTGTAACCACAGTTATAATACATTATGATACTTATCTATTCATTCACCTTTGGAAAGGATAATGCATTAAAACACATGACAAACAACCAAATTCAGATGTAACAAGGAATCTGCAAATAATATAAAGCATTTTAACTTTGGTGACAATTTATGAAAAGATATAATGCATTATAATGTTCATTATGAATACCTTTATAATGCATTATACATAAAGGTTTTAAGTAAAGTGTTAACGAAATCCTTGTTGAATTTCATAAAATGTCTGCTATCTAATTTGTGTGTGTGAGAGAGAGAGAGAGAGAGAGAGAGAGAGAGAGAGAGAGTGTGCGTGCGTGCGTGCATGTGTGTGTGTTTTAGTTCACTGATTAAATTATATTTCATTTTTATTTTTTTAGAAGCTTAAGCAAACACAGTCTAGATGTGCCATTTAAGCAAAGTGATGATGTAAAACAGGATGAGGAACAGATGTGTCTAATATTTTCCAGTAATCATGTTTAATCTTGTGCTTTAATTTTATTGTCTACATGCATATTTATGTTAAGATAATATTCTTATTAATACATAGGCCGCAGACTTCTAAGACAGCATTATTATTATTATTATTATAATAGTGCATCTCACCAAACTTTTATGTTGCCAAGTTAAGATACTTGGTAGCATATTGAACATAAATATGCACAGCATATTGGCTAAAATTGCCCATCTGTAATCAGACTGAACTATTCGTACTTTCTTTTTGGTATTGGATGAATTACATATTTATAATCAACCTTTTTTGATGTATTTTTATTCTTTAAGATCAGCGCAATGCATTCTGGGATTGAATTTTCTGCAAAGGAAGTATGTGATGCTTTCTTGCTTAGGTTTTTGGCCTTAAAATGCTGTCTAGGTAGGCAGCTGAGCTCACTAGGTTTTTGGAGCAGCACTATAATGATTGTAGTGTATGTAATATGTGTATTAATAACTGGCATTAAGCATGTGGGCTGCTATTGTTAAGATGAACTACTGTGAGGTCCAGCACAATGATGTCGCATTTCTACAACTGTCTCATTAAACACACACTCACACACACACACACACACACACACACACACACACACACACACACACACACACACACACACACACGCACACACACACACACACAATGTGTGGTTGCTCACTTAGTGCCTTGTTTATTACCCACGACAATTCCCCGAGGGTCACTTCACTGACCCGCACACACACACACACACACACACACACTACCTCATCCATTTTAATGCTCAGTTCACAGGCAAATACGAGAGTCTGAATATTTTCTCTCTTTTCTGATTCATAGGGAAATTAGTGAAAACTCCCTCAGGTTTCATCTTTCAGTTATAGTAATAATATATATATATATATATATATATATATATATATATATATATATATATATATATATATATATATATATACATACATTCAGTAGTACAGCATCTATTTTATATATATATATATATAATAATATATAATAATACATATACCCATTTTAGTAGATAGATAAATAAATTTAATTTTATATATATTTCAGGTAAACGTTACTGGTTGTTTATATTAATTCCAGATTTCCAAATAAAGATTTAAGGATCGTTCACATCAAAGCCACTAGAACTCATTAATTTTCGATGACAGCTGGAGATTTGTGGTGACACGACAAGGGCTGTAAAACTTCAAATTCACAGTTATGTGATGCAATGGCTACCAATGGGAGTGCCAATAGTGGAGAAATTGCCAACGTCCTTTAGTTGCAGTCAGTATGAACGCACTATTGTACGTGCCAGCATGCTTTTCATACTAGTCTAAAGTGGTCTTTTGAGCTCCATGGAATGGCGATGGAGCAATAACCCAGGTCCCTGTAGCTTATCAAATTTGCTGTAGGCTCTTAAAGGAGCAAATAACCATTCAAGGTTGCATAAAGAGAGTGTTTCGGTCACTTTCCTTGGGGGGAATAGAGTCTGACGTATCTAGATCAAACTGTGACAGATGTGGAACCTGGGCAGAGTTATCGGGCCAAGGTAGAAGCCCAGCAGTGCAAGCGCATTGATTCACACAACTAAAGCTGCCTCGTATTGATCCTGGAAGAGAGCAAAAACAGATTAGAGATAAAAAACGTTCTCAAAACATGCTTTATTAAATCTGCCCTATTATTATGACACACAAAATAGGCGAATAACCAATCAGCTCATGCTAGAAATGACCACACAGACGGACAGGGTCACTTCTGTCTCTTTTAGAAGTCGAAGATTTGAAGTCTCATTTTGAGTATCAAAAAGCCACATTTCTGGACACATTCTCATAGTTGAGCTGACTCGTATGCCTTAAAATGAGAATACAAGTGCGTTCGAGTCTTTATTGAGGTTTTGAATGCTGCCGGTGGGGTTATTGATCTTGTGTTTGGATCAAACATTGATAGTTTAGGATCGTTTCATATATTTTTAGAGATCATGAAAGCTCAGCTGACACTGATAGAGTGGCTGTGTTTGCCCAGGGTTACTGTGTTATTGTCTCACTATTTCACCTTAGGGTATTTGAGCATTGTCCACCGTTCTTCTGTCCTGTACGATTGATTGACCTGTTAGGATGTGTCCCAGTTCACGTACTGTCCCTCCTATATAATATGCCAGATTAGTGCATCCCAAGCCAAGATATTATATATATACACACACACACACATTATTTTCAATGTTTTCCAATTTTAGTATTTTATATTTTATATATATATATATATATATATATATATATATATATATATATATATATATATATATATATATATATATATATATATGATAATAAAATTAGAAAACATTGAAAAATAATAAAGATATGCAGGAAACAAGAGAATGTTTATTTGTTTGTTTATTTATTTATTAAAAGGAAAAGGACAAAAAAAAGTATAAAAAAAATGGTAATACATTGTTGTAAACATGGACATTTGTCTGCATGTTCAAAGGAAGAAAGAAAAATTCCCTGAATGCATTATTTTTAGACAATATTTAAAATATGCAAGAGTATATGTTTTTGGGCTAATGTTTTATAGTGTTTTTTATTTTTTATTTATTGCATTGCACGTTTTGTTACCCACAATGCATTGCACTACAGAAGAGGAGGTGTCTCTGGTGGTTGTCCTTGCTACTTTAATTTAATTATAGAAAATTGTACATTTAAATAAATGCATTTATGTTTTATTCATTTTGTTGCACTAAAAAGCTTCCGTTTTTTTTTTAGAAAGAAAAAAATATTAAATTTAATATAAAAACACATTCATTTAAAAAAATAAATCCAAAGTAATTTGAACTCATACTAAAACATGTTCTTTCTCATCACTGGGAAAATACATATTTTTAGAGAGTAGACAGCATATCTGATTGGGATGCAACCATTGAAATAAGCTTCCATTATAAAATGTATGTGAAAGAGATCCGTCCAGAAACCCTTGCAAATAGGATCCAATCAGCAGTGGAAGCTTCCAACAAAACTTGCTAAACTAAATTCGCAAACTGAATTAAAAGTTAACCAGGTTGTTGCTGTACATGTAAATAGATGAGCCCCTGAATGCTGCTTTACACGAGTACATACTCAGACGTGTCCCTACAGAAGGTTAGACGCGTCCCGAGCAACGGATTTCTAGAATCTCATTATATTGAATTAACATGCTTCTACGCCAGATCTTCCTCTCCTGTAGTTCTGCGTAATTTGACGTCTAGACGGATGGTGGGTTCACACACACCTACCTTTTCAGTGGATTATATATTATATAAGGATGCAACTCTATTAAAGTAGGATAGCTGCTTTAACATCGTTTCAGCATCCTTTCCTCTCGTACCTTCTGATGGATATGCACTCGAGTCGTTCTATGAAACAAACACTATCTCTTTTGGAAAGGTTTTGTTTGTTTGTTTTCAGTAGTACATTTATGTATTCGTGGAGTTACTTTGTTTGTTTGTGTGTGTGTGTGTGTGTGTGTGTGTGTGTGTGTGTGTGTGTGTGTGTGTGCGTGTGACCTCTGAATGATGGTGCATATAGACCATAAACTTGGGATGATCGAATATTAAAGTATTCAACCATGCTGATGGTTTACTATTTTCATCATTAAGTTTTCTTGTATTTATTATTTATTCTTCAACCTTGTTATATTATTTAGTCAAGTTGAGTTACTGAGACGATGATGTTGAGACCAGAATCAGAATCGTTAACGCAAAACCATTTTAACGCGATTACTTTTTTTATCGCGAGATTAACGGTCTTTTTGGCCTAGCAAACTTTGTAGTTTTTTTTCACATGCTTTTGCAACAGGACGCGGCATGCGCGCCTCTGCGCTATGAAACCCATTCATTTCAAGGGCTTGCGCCGTGCGAGGACGTTTTGTTGCTTCGTCGACCAAAGCGCAAATTGATCTAGCTAGACTGGAAACAAAACAACAGGCACGCGCACACACTTGTTTGGGCTTGCGAGCCGGCCAAATAGGTTAACGTTACGTTTTGAGTGACGAGCGCGAGACGCCGAAATGGATGCCAATAAGATTCTGAATGGAAAGTTTACTTTTAAAAAGTTGCCAAATGGTTCCATTGACTAGACCAAAGTGATCTGTGTGTTTTGTCGTTATGAACTGAGCTATCATCATCGCAGCACGTCCAGTCTGAAATACCACTTGATGATGGCCAAGCACACACACACAGCTGATGCGAATTCTCCGCCCCCTCGTCAATATCAGTACCTCGTCAGTATTTCTTTCACCCTTTTATTGATGGACAGTGTTTTGCAATTATTTGCAAGTGTTATTTGCAACAATTATTTGCTCCAAGTGAGAATGTTAGTGTGAAATTGAGCACAGTATTGCCAATGTTGTTTTCAATTAAAAAAAATGTGCACAAAGCAAGCAATCCACTTTTTTCATGTTGATAAGAGCATAAAAATGAGAAAAAATAATGAACAAAAAGAAATCAAGAGACATTTAGAATAGATAAAAATGTGCGATTAATCGCGAGTTAACTATGACATTAATGCGATTAATCGCGATTAAATATTTTAATCGTTTGACAGCACTAATATATATATATATATATATATATATATATATATATATATATATATATATATATATATATATATATATATATATACATACATACCACAACAAAGTAACGTGTTGTAACTTTGTTGTGGTAACAGCATTATTTATTTATGCCTTAAATAAATAATGCTGATTAAAAATTGTGAATAATTTTGATATTTAAACTATTAAATATATTCAGTTAATGAAATAAATTGTAAAAAAAAAAAAAAAAAGGAAAATAGGACTAAAAGGTTGAACATTGTTGTTCTAAACATTTCTTTATTTAAAAATTAGAAAAATGACAATAATCATAAAAAGATAGAACATTGTTGTTGTAAAAACAAATATTTATTGAAATAAGTTGTGAATAAATTAAACGAATTTATTTATTTATATTTATTTGTTTTTATTTATTTATTCCTGGCAGGAATATTGGAGTGGGGTATTACAAGGATAAAAGATAAAACATTGTTATTTATTTATTTATTTATATTCTTGGCAGGAATGTTGGAGTTGGGTATAGAAAGGATAAAAAAAGATAGAACGTTGTTGTAAACATTGCCATTTGTCTGCATGTTCAAAAAATGTGAAAGAAAGAAAGAAAGAAAGAAAGAAAGAAAAAGAGAGAAAGAAAGAAAGAAAAAGAGAGAAAGAAAGTGTGTTTTGTAAACTCCTTACTGGGACAAATCAGCAGTGCATCGATTGTTCGAGTTCCATCCCAAACGCACACGCTGGCGGAGCGCTAACAGGCTAGCGCGCGGACACACTGTTGTCTGTGGCTCTGTAATGAGATGAGTGGCTGTGTTGTGTTCAGACGTCCTTCTCCTGAGGGACACGGCAGGAAAACGCTGCTCGTTAATTTCTTTTCTGAAGCCCAGAGTTCTCAAGGATTAATCAATGTTAACCTGCTTTATCAAAGACACTTATTTTGCAGATACAGGAACGTCCTGACAGCAGGGTCAATATCAGGAAATATCTCACAGTGCCTGTATACGACCGCTTCGGCTCGTTCTGCTTCACGCTGGTGGACAATCAACCTCCACCAAACCTCTAGCTCAACACAACTGATGCTAGACAAGCGAGAGGCTGTGTTTCTATGATGGGAATGAAGACCAGGCTGATTTTCACAGCCAGTTTCGTAATGTTTCGTTGACTTGATGTGGTACACAAACCCTTCCAAGTTCCCTCACTTTCATTCTCTTCATATAAAACCATCATTTTCGTTTCATGTCAACTATAGCAACAACAAAAAGAAGAAGAAAATGCATTTATTAATGTTTGTAACTGTTCTGATTGCACATGTACATTACCAAAAAGTGATTGTTTCCCTGTGAATATAGGTTAGTTAGTTAGTTAGTTAGTTAGTTGGTTTATATTTTAAGAAATTGAAAGATTTTTAGAAAGAGATTTTAAATTGCTTAAACATTCACAGTTGTTACAACCAGGAATGTTTGCATCCTTGTTTAGAGTGTTATTCAGATTATTATAAGATGTGTATGTGTAAATCCGCTCTCTTTGAACATTTATCAGGTCTTTGTACACAAATATGACCCTTTAAATAGAATGTAATTCTTTTTAGATGATTCATAGAGATCTCTGTAACATACATGGTGAATGTTATGCAAAATTCAGTGATGACCTGAATAAATAAAATATTGCGAGTTTATATCACGCAAATCTGACTTAATATCTCACAATTCTGAGAAATAAAGTCTGAATTACGAGATGTAAACTCGCAATTGTGAGATAAAAAGTCGCAATTATCTTTTAAAATGTTGTATTCTGTGGCGGAAACAAGCTTCCATACAAATGCGTCTCAATCTAGATGAGAAAAATACGGAAGATTTGTACCGCCACGAGCCGCTAGATGATCAACGATTATCTGTCAGTTTCAGTGATCCGGGTTATGAGAGCTGTCAGTCAGCCCGGATTCTCAATCTATAGATACGCCATCCATCAAAAGCTCCCGTCATTGGCCACCTCAGGCTAAGTGCTGATGAACGGCGCAGGAGTTTGACGTTCTGATTGGCTAAAGCGCCCGAGGGGAGGAGACTGCTCTTCTGAACGATGCTGTCGTTCTCAAACTGCATTTAACACCTGCTTTGATCCCACCTTCATCTGAGCGATGGAGGAGAGATGAGCAGGACGAGGAGGAGTGATGTTTACCTCTCTCTGTCTGTCCATCTTGAAGGTGTCAGATGTGAAATGTGGTTATCAGACATGGCAGCTCTGTGTGTAGGCCTGTGTGTGTGTGTGTGTGTGGTCAGACAGATTGAAGTATTTCCTCAGGCCTGATCATCACGGAGCTGTCGCTCTTCTGCCTGTCTCTCTTCATCTGTCTCTCACTCTCTGTATGTGTCCTCCTCTCCTATAGTTCATATACATCAAACATCTGTGACCTCTATCAATTTTTCTTTTTGTAGATTCATACAAGTAAAAAAAAACAACAGCATGAAACGAAAGTTGCGCTAGTCTTTTCTTCTCTGTTGTTACCTATATCCAAGTGAACTGGTTCCTGAACCAGGAAAAATGTAGGGCGGGACTTTTGTTCGTCGGGAATTGTTTGGATGATTGGAAGGTTGTGGCTTGCTATTGGTCGATCTCATGTGAGCAGTGGCGGCTGCCGGTCTTTCAAAGAGGGGAAGCTGTATTAATGAATGAATGAACAAACGATCTAAAAAAAAGATGAAAATTGGCTAGCAATTTCGCCAAGCAAATACCTAGAAACAGGTTGCAGTAGTTTGTCTTTCGACTACACTTGCAAAATCCGCGATGGGACTGAGCTCGAATAGCTTCAGCGTCAGCGACTTTTTATAGTACAAAATCGCTGTCAATCAAAAAGAAATACAGTCTTTCTGCAGACCCTCCAATCATCACGCAGAAGCCTGGAGTCCAGCCCCGCCCACTCCTCCATTCTCCCCAGAGAAGCTGAGTGTCATAATCGCAGATTTATCCAATGACCGTCTAGTTTCGAAGCACTGAGAAAAACTGTTCAAAGCAGCCCCACTGAAGTCAATGGACGCTCGGCTTCAACAGGGAAATGGACTGTGACGCTCCGGGGAATGTATGAGAAGGAAATCAAGTCAGCCGACCTGCTATATGTAGCTGCTTCTGAACAAACTCGTCTTCAAAATGAACATGTTCTAACACATTTTTAGTCAATAAAATGCTAACACAGTACATATTTGACCATTCATTTTTTAACGTTTGGGTTAGATATGGGAAGCCGAGCTTTCCTTGCAGTCTTAAAGAAATCCCCACTGCATGTGAGTGACAGGTTCATTTGGACGGATGCCAGCGTTCACGCTTATTCAAATGAATCGCACTAACGGAGCAAACGCACAAGAGTTTGTTTTAATCAAACGAAACATGCCAAGTGTAAACCCTAAGTCTTGCTTACTTGTAATGGTTATATCTTGAATCTATACTTTTATAGGCTGCATGTGGATAACTCATGAGCACCATAAAATAACAGCTGGACTTTACTGACAATTGCCAATGAAAGGAATCAAGCATTGATCAAATAAATGCAGCCTTTGTGAGCATAAGCAAACAAATCGTACCGACCCCAAACTTTTAAGCGCTTTTCTTTGGGTGTGTTCTCAGTTATAGTTTGGTTTGCTTGGTTCGTTTGGTCCGGACCAAAACAACCCAAAACTTTATTTAGTCCTGGTCCCCTTAGCGTTCACATTTGCATTTTTCACACTGAAACTAAAGATACCAAAAATAAGATACATTCACAATCTTATCGGTCAGCTATTCTTATGTATATTTCGCAACAGAACTTACCAAACATTCAAAACAATGCTGTGTTCTGGGATAAATGTGCTGGTTGTGTGTGTGTAGCTGCATATGATGGTATTCTGACCAGCTGAGAACTCGTGAAGAGTTTATAAATGTGTAAAGGAGTCAAAACAGCGTCAGGAATCCCTCCATCACACAAACCAAGATCTGCTGTGAGGAGACGCACTTCTGATGCCTGAACTGAACTGTGATGAGCAACATCTCCACTATGACGAGAAAAAAACAGGCATGCTTGAGCATTCTGTCATTTTTAGGGTCGCATCTTGTGAAATGTCCTGTTGTTGGTTAGTTTACACGTCTTTGGTCCGTGTTGCATTCATATAGGCTATCATTCGCACCGCACCAGAGTTAGTTTAGAAGCGGACTGAGACTCATCTCTTCAGCTCGTTTGGAGTCATGAGGGTTCAGATGATGTTCACACTTATTGAAATGAACCGCACTAACAGAGCAATCACTCCAGGGTTCGTTTTAATCCAACCAAACATGCCAAGTGTGAACACACCCTTAGAAGATAGCTGCCTATGTAGACAGTAGACAGATCCCTAGGATTGAAGTGCAAGTCTTCCTCTTGACGGCTCACATCTCTCTCTTTGTCTCTCTGTCTTACACACTGTCAGGTCTGTAGTTTTCTCTGAGCGGCAGAGGGTCCATTAAAGCTCCTGGTTCAGGTGATTACAGCGTTTGTAAAGGGTTTAAATGCACACGGGCGGCGTTGGGTTTCTGCCCTCGGGACGGAAGATAAGCACAGCCCTCCAGAGATCCACCCTCCCTCTCCTCATTAACGTCACACTTCTAGATGCTTCCCCTGCTTTTCTGCTGTATCAATAGGCGGCCGGCGCTTTCTCCTGAACATAATTACACAGCTCATGGAGTCAGCAGGGCAAGATATAGTCCTGGGAGTTTATTTACCCTCAATTTTATGGAATCATAAAGAAAATAAGCTCCTTATTAAAAAGCCGGCTATTGTTTGGCTGAAACGGTGTAATTATAGATGTGAGAGGTTTGACGCGCTGCCATATCGAGGTGAAAGCAACACTAATGATGCTGATGAAGATCATGATGATGAGCTTCAGTTACAGACCAATGACACCAATCTTCATTGCATTATAATAATCACAATAAAGTATTCTTTTATCTAATAGAATAGTTCGTTAGCCTAAAGGCCCATTCACATCATACTGACTGACAGACCGTTTGATTCCCTGTCGTGTGCTGTGATAGTGTGTTTGTTGACCTGACGGTCCACCGGGGAAGATTATATGTCACTGTCCTTTAGGGGTCAGTTGTTTCTTTCCAGGCCTCTTCCTTCTTGACTTGACTTGACTTGATCACCTGCTCATGTTTTTTCCATGAGATTTCAATACAGTTTTTACACGCAGATGTGATTTTTGCGCAAAGCTCCACCCATTTATGTCACTAGGTTGATTTTAAAGACATGTGATCATTATCATTTGACCACCCACATTTACACATCTTATTCTTTATTCAACAACCTGACCTGTCCTGATGAACGAGAGCATGAACTACGCCATAACAGAGGTCGTTTACAAATGGCTACCATGGTAAACATATGTTAAAATCTACTTGATTGCATGTATATTTTTTTTATATTCACTATTCATTCTTTTTAATTCCATTTTAAATTAACATATAAAAGTCAGGTTAATTTAAAGATGTTATTTTATGATTTATAGATTTAGGTTTTTATGTTTATTATGTTTGTAACAGGTTTTAAATCTGATTGAATAGTAATTTGACTATTATTGTTTGGTTTTTATATTATTTTTTTTCTTTTCATATTCATTCTTTTTAATCCATTTTTGTTAACATATTAATCTGACTTTTAATATGATTTTAAATTTTTTTTATGATTAATATGATTTAGCTCTTTTATGTTTGACTATTTTATTATTATAAAAGTACTTACTACATTACATATATATTAATAAATGCTTCAATTGGAATTCTACTATTATTTACTCTTATTATATGTATAATTTGTTTCCATATTCTTTATTTATTGTTTTTATTATATTTAAAGTATTAACCTGACTTTGTATGTATTTTAATGATTTGTATATATAATTTAGTTACATTAGGAAAAACAGCCTCTACATTTTTTTTATTTTGTTCTTCATTTATATAGACCTATATAATTTCTTTTTTTCATATTCATTCATTGTTTATTATTATTTAATCCATTTTACAATTAACTCTTAAATTATTTTAAATATATTTAAATGTTTTATTGGATCCTTTATTATTTATATGATTTATATTTATGACTTTATATTTGTTTTGTTCTTTATTATGTCAATGTAAAGCACTTTCTATTAAAATTACATGTGTTAAATAACATTGGCTTGCCTTAAGTATCATAGAGGGTTAAAAGTGGTCATGTAAATCTATATCACGAGTGTTTTTGGCACAAGAAACCTTGACTAACGTTATAAATGGACTTCAGGGAAACACAGAATATGGCCTCTTAATGTTTACCTGTTTCATTTTACTGCGGCACTAATGCTTGAAGTCATTATTGCCTGCAATAGACTTCGTTCCAGCCACATGACACCATATGCATATTTTACATACTCAGGTCTGTGTCATAATTCTCAGTAAGAGAATCCATCTCTCTCTTTCAACACACTTTCCCTGCAGTGGAGAGCGGTCCAGTAATGGTGTGGACTTGAAGATCATAGCGCATTCATTATTTACCGATCTTAAATCTGCAGCATTAAGAGCCCAGCGCATTTTAAAGGATCCGTGGATGTGTTTACTGGATTCTGGGCCTGAATAAATAGACACAGATCTACAGTACACTGCTGCATCTTAACAGCCTGATTAAACACACTTCTGATGTGTCCAGGGAATATCAAGCAATCGTTCCCTGTTATACAGATAGTTCACATCCCTCATGAGTTCATCTGAGAGGTTTTCTTCACCCATTTGCTTGTTTCTTTGTTGTTAAAGTGGGAGTCATTGAGTGTTTGTTTTGCTGTCCTCTAAACTTGTCTATCTAGGTATCAAGGTTTTTAATGAGCTGCTGCTCCCCATTTACAGAGTAATACATATAATTAGAGTAAATAATAGTAGAATTCCAATTGAAGCATTTATTAATATGTAATGTAGTAAGTACTTTTATAATATTTGCATATGTAAATTGACATAAGGAAAAATAAAAAAGTAGTCAAAAAAAACAAAATCATAAAAAATGTAAAAAATCATATTAAAAGTCAGATTAATATGTTAAAAAGAATGAATATGAAAAAAAAATATATATATAAAAAAATAGTCAAATTACTATTCAATCAGAATTAAAACCTGTTACAAACATAATAAACATAAAAATCTAAATCTATAAATCATAAAATAACATCTTTAAATTAACCTGACTTTTATATGTTAATTTAAAATGGAATGGAAAGGGGGTTTCCAGAAGTGCGCTGTGCCTTTAAAGCTCATACCTCGGATACTCCAGCAACAACAAAACAGGAGAAACGGTATGGGGCCGTTTCCACAACATGCATTAATGCATTCCACTGCGCTGCTTTCCCATTATTCTCTATGTAAACTCGCGCTAGATGAACCTTTTCTTGCTTGGTTTCAAGAAGTTCAACTTTTAAAAGCTCATGAACCCTGGTTCTAATCTGATCCGCTGCATCTAGTGCCCTTAGTAGGCATCTGTCTTTGTAGACTATGTAGTAAGACAGCTCATTAGGGCTTGGGGCTTTTGTTTGTTGAAGTGTGTGTGTGTGTGGTGTGTGTGTGTGTGTGTGTGTGTGTGTGTGTGTGTGTGTGTGTGTGTGTGTGTGTGTGTGTGTGTGTGTGTGTGGAGGTAGAGCTAGCATCATTTACATATAAATGAGAGTTTGCTGATCACATGTGCTATGACCCCATTCGTTCTGCTGGTCAGACACTCTGAGTGCGGCAGGTGCCAGTGGCGCTGGAATTATACCCATGCACTCGGCCTCCAGCTCCCAGCACTCATTTGTGATGCGTTTCCTGCCTGACAGGAAGTCAGGGGTGCAAAGAGCAGGTCATTGGCATTTGGCGTCTGCCGCATTATAGCTTGGCACCAATCAGTGTAACATTTAAGTGGGAAGTGTATGTGTGTTTTCATAGTTGCGTGTGTAATGTGTGACTGTGTTTTGGTCAGAAGCACTGGTGCGTGAGAAGTTTGTCACTAGAGGAAGCTCTGATGTGAGAATCTGGGGCCAATACCAGTTTTTCAGATATTTGAGTGATAACCAGAAATATCTCAAATCCCCTCTGTAAAAATCTTTACCTCTATGGCAAAATGAAACAAGAATTTTGCATCAGGTCTGTCTAATTAATGCATATTTCAAAGGAATAGTTCACTTAAAAATTAAAATTCTGTCATCATTTACTCCCCCTCAAGTTGTTTCAATCCTGTATGAGTTTCTTTCTTCTATTGAACACTAAGGAAGATATTTTGAAGAATGTCGGCTACCAGACAGTTGATGAACTCCATTGAATTCCATAGTAGGACAACAAAATACTATGATATATTATGATATTTTATTAAATATATATATATATATATATATATCTTTCATAAACTGTTTGGTTACCGAAATAAATCTTCAGAATATCTTCTTTTGTGTTCAGAAGAAGAAAGAATCTCATACAGGTTTGAAACAACTTTGAGGGCGAGTAAATGATGACAGAATTTTCATTTTGAAGTGAACTATTCCTTTAGACAATTGGTTTGCATATTTGACATTTCAGAAAACTTGCAATACAATACAATTGCATTAATGTACTGTGATTAATCAACTTGGGAAGTATGGTGATTGCTAATAGTTAAAACCTATTGACCTGTAGTGTCTTGTTTTAAATGTAACATTTTGAAAATGCCTCATTCTTCTCATTCACACATAGACCGTGCAGCATGCAAAATGTATAATAAAGTGATGTCATTATTGTAATATTTGCATTTGGAAATTGTAGTTGTTCTTTTTCACATTTGTTTGCATACAGAATAGTGATTGGTCTCGTACATCTTTCAGGAAATGCAGGTCTGGTTGTTAATAAACCATAAGTTTTTATTATCAGCAGATAGATGTCAGGGAAGGTGTTCTGCTCTAGTTCTCGTCACGGGTGTAAACAGGAGTGAGTGTGAACGAGTCTAATCTTGTCTTTCCACGTCTCTCTCTCTCTCTCTCTCTCTCTCTCTCTTTTGATTCGACTCGTCCTCTCACATCACAGCTGTCATATCTCGGTGAGGGGATGTAATTTTCAGTGACAGCTGTGCTGTTTAAATGCAAACACATATGCATAAGCCTGAAGCCAAAGCATGCGCTCTGTCACTGAAGCTCAAGGAAACTGTGTCCGTTCATCCGTCATTCCATCTGTTATTCTATCTATCTATCTATCTATCTATCTATCTATCTATCTATCTATCTATCTATCTATCTATCTATCTATCTATCTATCTATCTATCTATCTATCTATCTATCTATCTATCTTTCCTTTCTTCCATCCATTCATCCATCTATCTGTCAGTCCATCCATCATCTGTCATTCTTTCCATCCATCCATTCATCTGTCTTTCAATCCATTCATCTATCTATCCATCCGTCTGTCATTCTTTCCATCCATCCATCCATCCATCCATTCATCCATCTATCTGTCAGTCCATCCATCTATCTATCCATCATCTGTCATTCTTTCCATCCATCCATCCATCTATCTTTCAATCAATTCATCTATTTATCCATCCGTTTGTCATTCTTTCCATCCATCTTTCCATGCATCTATCCTTTCAATCCATTCATCTATCTATCCATCCGTCTGTCATTCTTTCCATCCATCCATCCATCCATCCATCTATCTGTCAGTCCATCCATCTATCCATCATCTGCCATTCTTTTCATCCATCCATCCATCTATCTTTCAGTCCATCCATCTATCTATTCATCCATCCATCCATCCATCCATCCACATGTGGTTGGCCAGCATGAGGGTGCGTAAATGTAACAGAATAGTTTTTGGGTGAACTCTCCCTCCAGTGTTGCCTTCTCATCTCTATTTTCCACAGTTTAAACACAAACTCATAAAGTGTCATGCATTCACGGCCCTGTTTGACTTGCACACGAGCCGAGGAGGAAGCTGTGCGCAGAGCAAAGGCGAATTAACACGGTAAGAGTACAAACAAGCAGATCTGCAGCGCAGCAGAAGCTCTTCCCCGGGCTATTCTCCATTCTGCTATGTAGACATTTCTCTGTGCTGAGTCTTACAGAAGTGTGAATATCAAATCTGGTGTAAAACACTTTTCATTGTGTAGGAGCTGGCCTCCGTTCGCTATTCGCCTCAAACTACTATCTAGTCTTTCGTCCCTTCTCATTTCCTCTTCCCTCCTTCAATCCCGCCAGTTTTCCTTGATTTCGCTCTACCTCAGTCTTGTCATGTGTGTCTTTCTCTCTTGCACACTTGCAGAAGAGAATGGTATTGCTTAGATGTTGCTCTTTCATAGCTTCCATTATTTTTCTTCTTAAGTAGAATCTTTACCTCAGATTAAAATTCCTTTAAGGAACTAAAATGAGACAATTTGTTGAGTTCATATTGAGATCTTTGATTGCAGAATGTAGTATCTCGGCAAATCTGAGCCACTTCTGAAACTCCACATTTGGGTGAATAATGGGATGTTTTTCTGAGGAGCAACATCTACGAAACAGTTTATTATAATCATTTTCTAGGAGATACAATAGAGATATGAGAGAAAATAAATAATATAATATGAAAACTACTTTTATGTGCATTTCTCCTATGGGCTGTCTTTCTCTTCATTAACTCTCTCCTTCGGAGTGTGTGACCTGGATTAGAGGAGTATGTTGTTGTTGCCTGCAGTCACATGCAGTCATCTTCTGTGTGTCTGTATACAGCCGTGTGTGTGTGCACTTCTGTTGTATTGATTTTATTTTGGAGCAGAGCAGGATGTGTTTTAGCTGAGCCTTGAGGGAGAAACACAGAGACAGAGAATGAGAGAAGAAGAAATCTAGAGAGCGACTCACTCGCCTACAGCTAGTGTTGGTGTTGATGTCAGCAGATCACATGAACATGAAAATACACACACCTGTCTATTTCTGTGAGTCCAGTGCTGTCACTAAATCCCATATTGAGCTCCTGAAACCAAAGTGCTTATATATGTATAATGCCATTCAAACGGTTAGGGTCTATAAGATTTGTTTTATTCTTTTATTCAGCAAGGATCCATTAAATTGACTGAAAGTTTCAGTAAAGACAATTTAAAATAAATGCTTTTTAACTTTCTATTTATCACGGCATCCTGAAAAAAAAATGCATTACGGTTTCAACATTGAAACATTCAACTGTTTTCAACATTGATAATAATCAGAAAGGATCATGTGACACTGAAGACTGGAGTACAATTTCAATTGTTTAGTAAAATTCCATCAAATTGAATAATCTTTACATTTTATTCATATGATGGATAATTTTTTTAAAAGAAGCATTTTTCCCATGAAGCATTACGAACAGAATCATTTTTTTGAGTTAAAAAAACTAGAGCTTAGTAAAACATTTTGTATAAATCTTAATGGAACAAGGGAATGGACCAATTCAGCATGTGTGTTTTATATTCATAAATTGAACACAAATATACTGGTGGTACAGTAACATCAAGCAATGCTGCTGTCACATAAAAATACCATCGTACTGAATGATCACCATATTCAAATACCATGGTATTTAAATGGTACTTTACATTATGGCATTGCCAGCATGGTGCTTTATCTGGATTATCTATGTAGTCAAAACAAAATCAAAATGTGATAATTACATTTCGTTGATCTATATGCAAATAAAGGCAAACCTTTACACAAATGAGCACACTTAACCAATAAAACTCTTTCTGAATCTGATATATTGTACAATTAAACATTTTCCGTGTGTTCAGTTAATTTACAGTTAGCATGCTGAATGTGGTTTTATAGCGACAGGGTAATCAGGACGCCGACGTAAAGCAGCTATTCACCTGATAAAATAAAGGAATGGAGATGGAATATTGATGTGAGTGTAAATGATTTATTATGTGTGAAGAACGAGAGTGTGAAGTGATACGAGAGACTTGAAACTAGCATGATAGCTATGAAGGAAGTCAGTTGCCAAGGACAATGGTTAGCTATACAGTTTAATAGAGTGCATCAGTGCCCTCCTCCTTTTTTCAGCGGTGCTAGTTCTGCAAGTATTTTTTCCATTCATTTTTCAATAGGGATTTTTTTTAAAAGTCTTTGTTAAAGAGTTATAAGCCATGAACCAAGCCAATCAGCTACAAGATGAATCACAACACTACAGACTTTGATTTGGAGCAAAAATGTTTTTGAAAATTGGACAAAAAGACTGTGCACTTAACGGCTTTAGTGAGGGAAAGAACTACAATCCCATGAAGCATTACGAACAGAATAATTGAATTAAAAACAATGGAGAAATATAAAACTACTCATTTTTAAATGTTGACTATAAAACAATATACAGGTGAAACTCGAAAAATTTGAATATCGTGCAAAAGTTCATGTATTTCAGTAATTCAAATTAAAAGGTGAAACTAATATATTTAGTATATATAACTATATACATATGCATGATTATACTTTTCAGAGGGCCGACATTTCTGTATTTAAAATCCTTTTTTTATTGATTTCATGTAATATTCAAATTTTCTGAGATTTTGAATTTGGGGTTTTCATAAGCTGTAAGCCATAATCATCAAAATTATTACTTTTGCACGATATTCAAATTTTTCGAGTTTCACCTGTATTTTAAGTTTATTGCAAAATATGCATATATATATATATATATATATATATATATATATATATATATATATATATATATATACATATACAAACATTTAAGTATTTTAAGTGTAGAGAGATCGACTTGATCACGTCATTCGCAGTGCTTCATGGGAGTGGGCGGAGCTATAGAGCTATTTTGGCATGTGTTGCTTTTTTCGACTCTGATTGGTGGAATTTTCTGTACAGCATCATGGGTAATGTAGTTTTTCACCAGGAATTCCACTGTTAAACATGATTATTTAAAAAAACTAAGCTGAAATAATGCGGCAAATACCATCGATTAACAACCTTGTAGCTCACAGTATGTCTGCCTTTAAAGATTTATAAGCTATCGTTTAAAATCAATTTCCCTATGATGAAATTGAATGGAGTTTTTCTATGGTCATTAATCAAAAATAATCGACTAATCCAAGTATTCCAAGTTATATTATTCTACATTAACACCACTGAAATACTGTTAAGGCTTTTTGATGATGCTTTACAAACAGCTTATTCGAGAGAGATCTTGAGGGAGATCTTTGACAGGATTTGATACAACACCAACAACTTGCTTCTAATGATTAATAATGAACAAAATTACCTGATAAAATGTGATCGAGAGCAGTTTGAAAGTAAGTGCTCCATTCTCTAAGACTTTCAGACCCTCATGATTTCAGATTAGCTCTTTTTTTTGCGTCAATCTTCAATCCTTCGCTAACCCACACAACAGCCTCACCTTTGCTTCCAACCATCGGCTTTAATCAATGGTGCTGTGGTGTTATCTAAATAAAGTCTTTTCACTGAGTGAGTTTGAGGTCTTGGACGTCTTTCAGTGGCCGCCGGCTCACCAAGAGCTCCTCTCACCCTGTTCAATCTGAGTTGTGTGGAGCGCAATCAATACGTCCATTAATTCTACTTAGCGGCGCAGTGCGCTACAACCAGGGGCTGGAGGCCACACAATAGCAGGTGCGATTGAATGGCTGACCTTTTGAAGCCAAGACCCTCGCATTGATCCGCTGTTTTCATGACAGATGAGTGAGGGGGACGCAGCACTTTGCAATGGATGGCTTAAAGCGATAGTTCGTCCTCATGTATTTTTCCAAAAAGTCATTTTGACTTGTACTTCAATTGATAAAATGAATGGAAAACTTTACATGATCATGTTATCCATGCAGAAGAATGATTTAAATTTGTCATGAAACACAAGTTGCGATTGTCTTTTCCCTGTTGTGACATACTGTGTATACAAGTGAAACGGATGGAACTTGATTTTTTCCATCAGGAATTAATTGAATGGTTGTGGTTTGCTGTTGGTGGATCTGGTGTGAGTGACAGGTTATAGCCCCGCCCTCGTCATCAGAGAAGAGAAGAGATGCAAGAGGGAGGGGAAGATATTTGGATTAAATATTACGAGGCACATGAATTTAAAACAATAATAATAAAAATGTGCATGGAGAAATCATTACAGCAATATTCCATAAAGAAAGAAGAATTGACCATTTTGATTTCATGGTGGTTTTACAGCTCAAATAACAAACAGTTTTTACTGAATAAACCATTAACATAAATACAAGCTTCACATTTCTGCTTTGTCTACTTGATTTCCACTGTAAATGCATTTCTCTTTATTGTCTTTGGTCAACCGTAGGCCACAGATGCTGTCTGTCGGCTATAAGATGACCCTGATTATTCCTTTAGGGATCAGTAGTGAACGGTGGAATTGGGAGGTTTACTGACAGACATCCTCATAAAGAAAGAGTTGAAGAAACAGTGCATTTTTAAGTTGTGTGTGTGTGTGTGTGTGTGTGTGTGTGTGTGTGTGTGTGTGTGTGTGTGTGTGTTGTGTGTGTGTGTGTGTGTGTGTGTGTGTGTGTGTGTGTGTGTGTGTGTGTGTGTGTGTGTGTGCGCGTGCGTGTGTGTGTGTGTGTGTGTGTGTGTGTGTGTGTATGTGTGTGCGCGTGCGTGTGTGTGTGTGTGTGTTTGTGTAAATATTCAGGTTACGTGTGCTTGTGACAGATGGCGAGTTGTTTATTCCTCATAGCGTTCTTCATTTCACTCTCTAAATAACAAGATAATGCATCTCTGCACTGAACATCCATTTGTGTCTTATGTACACTATGCTGTACTTCAAAAACATGGTTTGGTAAGATTTTATGAAATGTTTATCATTGCATACTGCATACATTTCGGTTACAGTTGCCAGTATTCTGTCTGTAAACATTTTTTTGATGAAAGAAGTCTCTTCTGCTCACTAAGGCTGCATTTATTTGATCAAAAATACTGTACACACAGTAATATTGTGAAATATTATTACAATTCAAAATAACTGTTTTGTATTTAAATATATTTTAAAATGTAATTTATTCCTGTGACCAAAGCTGAATATATCAGTGTCACATGATCCTTCAGAAATCCCACTCTTTTTTATTCATTCTTTGATAAATAGACAGTTCAAACAGTTATTTGAGATTGAATTAGTAGTCTGTATTGTGTAGTCAATATACTGTATTGTATTATCTTTCCAACATAAACTTTGCTTATAGAAGCTGAAAACCTGCTTTCCAGTCACAGTAATGCTTACCTTTTCGTCAGTTGAAATTATTGATGGAAAGCAAGACCATTTTTTGTTACACGGCCACTTGCAACTAATTTAACAATAAAAAAAGGTTAAATTAACCATATTCTGTAAATTTGATCACCTTTTTAAGAGATTAATTGCAAGGACATCCATTATTTGATTATATTCAGCTTATAAGGGTTTACTTAAGTCATATACTGTATCAGTATACCGCGATATTACCGTTACTGTACCATAAGTACTGCCACATTACATTTTAGCATCCTGCTGGATAACACAGCCCTGTGTGAGTGTGTGTGTTGTTCTGAAAGTGTAAGCAGCAGTGAAATGCTAATAGGTTATCAGCCTGCTGTAGAGACATTAAAATGAGTGGTTTCCTAGCAGGCGTGAGGGGTCACCGCTCACAGGACGTCCCTCGATGATGAGCGGCCCACGCCGTGACCCGCAACTCACTCTCACCTGTGCATCCTCACACCAGAGTGTGTACATGCGCATCCAAGTGTGTGTGCGTCTATGTGCTACATCTCATTATATAACCGAAGGCGGGGGTTTAGTGATGATTGTGTCATTGTCATCAATAATTTGATCTATTCAGCTCATCGACTGTTAATTTACTGTCATGATTTTTCTCAGATTATTCTTAGTGTATTAAACTAAAAGTAATGATACTAAACGCATGGCAAAGATGGCAATATATGAAATCCTTGTCTTTGTGGGGACATTTTTTGGTCCCCATGAGGAAAACAGCTTATAAATCATAATAAGTGATGTTTTTTAAAAATGTAAAAAATGCAGAAAGTATTCTGTGATGTAGGTTTAGGGGTCGGGTTAATGTAAGGTGATGGAATATACAGTTTGTACAATATAAAAATCATTATGTATATGGAAAGTCCCCATAAAACATGAAACCACAATGTGTGTGTGTGTGTGTGTGTGTGTACTTGTACAACTATCTTTGTGAGGACCAGTTTGAGTTTTAGACCATTGGAGTGAGGACAAAGAGAGTAAAGTGAGGACATTTTGGCTGGTCCTCACTTTCTGAGACCCCTTTAAAGGCCTGTTTGAGGGTCAAGACTTGGTTTTAGGGATAAGGTTATAATTAGGTTAAGGGTAGGTTTAGGGTAAGGGTTTGGGTTAAGCACTTAGTTGTGATGAGTAAGGTTAGGGTAAGCGGCTAGAGATTGCATTGTGTCAATGAATGTCCTCATAAAGATATATGTACAAGTGTGTGTGTGTGTGTGTGTGTGTGTGTGTGTGTGTGTCTGTCTCATCCCTCGCTCACAGGAAAAGCATTTGTAAACAGGGATTCCATAAAGTGGAAGTCCTGTATAAATTATGTGGTGTCAGTGTTTTTGCCCAGAAATGTGCTGCAGTCATCAGTTCTACAGGGCAGCTGTAAGTACAGTAGAACATGAGAATAAACACTATATGCATCCAGATTTATGTATTTACTATAGCATGTGTGTGTGCAGACAGGTGGATCGTTTGTCTTTATGACAGCACTTTTATGACATTTATTATTATAAAATGAGCACCATAAAGCATAATTGAGCGCTGACATGTCTGTGAAAATGTCGAGCAGCTTCACGTGGGAGCAGTTTGGTGGTAACAGGCTGTACATTGAAGATAATGTTACTGTAATATATATTGTGAAACGATATGAATCGTAGACAAGATGTCTGGCAGTGTTGGGTTAAAATCGGTCCCCTGTGTGATTCTGTTCTGTGATATTGTTGTCTGTGGTTGAGACATTGCAGTCTTCAGTGCTGTTTCTTTTTGGACAGTTTGTGTTTTATTGAGCAGTTCTCTGAAATGTTGTTCTGTTTACAACAATTAAACCCTCTTCTTACTAAAAATACCATGGTATTGCCATGTTTATGGACATATAGGAACATGTTTGTTTGATCATGGTACCATGGTATATATAGTTTAGTAGGCTATAGTTTATTGTTAAACAGAACAAAAAGACTAATATCCATACCACATTAAATTTGAATCAGTAAACAAGATTATAGCTGTTGCAATGAACTAATCATGATAGCATAAAAGTTCCCCTATGTTTTTTTAAATATTACCATTCTTTTGCAGTGTGTAATATAGCTGTTTGTGAATGTAAAAGACAAGTCGTCAGTAATTCCAGCATGAATCTACATAGGTTTGTATTGTAACAAGTTTGCAGCCTATCGTCTTCATTGGCTGGCCGTGAACAACATCTGCTTTGCCCCGCCCTCAAACACTGTAGATTTAGCTGAGACTGGAAGAGTTTGGTTAATGTTGTCGACATGTGGAGAAGATGCTGTTTTCCACTTTGCCAAAGCAAATCCACTTTTATGCACTTCTAAAGGATGGGGACTGACAGGGTTTTGGATGAGAATTGAAACGGTAAAACCAATACCATCGTTACTGTTCGTATCAGAGTGCTGAGGAAGATCCAGAGCTCAAATTCAGATTTAGTTATGGCTGTTTGGTTTCTAATACGCGCTGTAAACAGTCGACCAATCACAACAGACTGGGCCGTCTGACCAATCAGAGCTGAGCTGGCTCTCGAAAAGGAGGGGTTTAGAGAGACTGAATCCTTTATCAAACTGGTTTCAAAATTTAGGAATTTAGGTATTTGCAAGGATTTTTTTCAGAAGCTTAGCATTTTAACCGTTTGCCATTTTAACCAGTGCAATAGCGAATCAAATGCAATTCAGACTACTTTAATTAGTAAGCATTTACATGCACAATCTTAAACTGATTATACTTTCCCCGCCAGCCTTTAAAAAAAAAAAAACAGCCTCAGCCAGCGTTTTTGATCATTTTCACAAAACTTTCAACTTTCACAGAAAGCCGGAAAATGGCGGGGAAATAATTAATTAATCAAAGCGACAACATTTGTGGTCATGTAAACGCGTTAAACCGTTTTCACATAACAAAAGCAATTATAGTCGGATACATAAATGATTAACTTGTGACGAATAAGTACTTTTTTTTTTTTATCTAGTAAAAATGGTTTTGTTGCATTGTTGGTTATTGGTTTGCAAGTAAAGCGGGTTATATCAATAAGTTGATTTTTGTTAGTTATAAGCATATATGTGTCCGTGTAAAGCTTTAATACCTAAACAAGCACCGCAGGTAAATAAATTTCACTTTTACACAACAACGGCGTTTTGGGGGTCTGAAAACGCAAGCTTTTGAAAACTGGTTTCAAAGTGCAAGTTTTTGAAATCGATACCGTTATCGTCTCCGCATAAACTACAAAAACGTGAATTTGTGAAAACGGTGACGTCATGCACGTACATATTACGTGTTCAGTCTACAGTCTTCAGTCAGTCTTTCTTGTGACATCGCTATCTACTGGCCTGGCAGCATAATACGGCGTTTTTAGTCGCCTTCATGGATCCTCGTTACAAAAAACACAAAGTTTCTGTTTTTCTCAATTCTAAAATGTAATTTACAAATTTTCTCAATTCACCTCCCATTGGCAAGTGTGGCACAAAATGTATTTTGGACCCTAAGTGAAACGAAAGCAATCCTGTTTTTGGGGATGTAGAATTTTTCTTTCTTTTTTTTTGTGAGAATCAAACCCTTTATTTATTTATTTATTTATTTATTTGATATGGACATAACAACAGCATTGGACGAACCAGATACCTTGTTTTCAGTGTTATAGCAAAATTGCTAATTTGCAACACTTGTCCATAGGAGACAACACATGTCACCATGAGATCTGCGTGGGCGTGCAGGGTTTTATTGTGCATCGCTCCTGTACGGCTCGTCTCCTAAGTGAGCGATAGGTCCCCATTAGCGCCGATGTTGACTTCCTGACGTGACTATGGCCCGTCCCTCCCGCTGCTTCCTGTCGCCACGCACCCCCCTGTGTGCCGTCGCCGTGACAACTCCATACAGGAGAGTCTTTCATCACCACTGCCACAGCGATGTCGCCACGGGCAACCGCACAACTCACCTGCTGTACCCGTCTCTCTGTACATCTTCATTTTTCTCACTGTACAGCTTTAGCTCGCTCCTCCTCTCCTCGCCCTCTCTTTTTTTTCCTTGCCAATAATTGCTATTGCTTTTACATTCAACTAATGTTGTATAATATTTTTTTTATTTGCAAGTTAGGTTGAACGTTCATTGTTTTTATTCGTAATTGTTTATTTTTGTTCTTCTGTTGTTGTAATTGGGTTTTGTTTAGTTTTAATTAAGTAATTGTACATTAAAAATGCATGTTTATATTTACTGAGGAAAATGTGGTGTTTGCCACAGTGCTAGGTGGTTTCCAGGGTGTTGCTAAGCATTCGTTCATGTGGTTCCCAGGGTGTTTCTATGCATTCGTTCATGTGGTTCCCAGGGTGTTGCTATGCATTTGTTTATGTGGTTCCCAGGGTGTTGCTATGGATTCGTTCATGTGGTTACTAGGGTGTTGCTATTTGTGCATGTGTTTGAGGTGGTTCCCAAGGTGTTGCTATGCATTTGTTAATGTACTTGAGGTGGTTCCCAGGGTGTTGCTATGCATTCGTTTCAGGTGGCTCCGAGGGTGTTGCTATGCATTCGTTCATGTGGTTCCTAGGGTATTGCTATGCATTCGTTTGATGTGGTTCCCAGTGTGTTGCTATACATTTGTGCATGTGTTTGAGGTGGTTCCCTGGGTGAGTCTATGCATTTGTTCATGTGGTGCACAGAGTGTTGCTATGCATTTGTCCATGTGGTTCCCAGGGTGTTGCTATGCTTTTGTTCATCCGGGGTGTTGCTATGCATTTGTTCATGTATCTGAGGGGGTTCCCAGGGTGTTGTTATATATTTGTTCATGTGTTTGAAGTGGTTCCCAGGGTGTTGCTATACATTTGTGCATGTGTTTGAGGTGGTTCCCTGGGTGAGTCTATGCATTTGTTCATGTGTTTGAGGTGGTTTCCAGGGTGGTCTATGTAGTTAATTCCATGTTGCTATATAGTTGCTAGTTTTTCTGGATGGTTGCTAGATCTTTGCTAAGGTGTTTGGGATGGTTGATATGTAGTCGCTAGGATGTTCTTTGGTGTAGCTAGAGCATCACTATGTGGTTGCTAGGGGTATTTTGGTGGTTCTCCCATGCTTGCTATGGTGTTTTTAGTGTTTTATTGTACATTACTATGCGGTTTGCTGTGGGTGTTCTAGGTGATTACCAGGGTGTTCTCGAGGTTGCTTGATTATATTTTATTGCTGTAATATTCGGGTTTCTAGATATACGCATCCCAGGCCCCTATTTCATTTTAACTTTGTGTGCTTTTTTTAAATAATACTTTTTAATGAATTTATTGTACATGCAAAACAAAATGTTTCTATACTGAGTAAAATGCTGTGTTTGTGAAAGTGCTTGGTGATTTCCAGGGTGTTTCTATGCAGTTGTTCGGGTGTTCTGACTGTGGTTTAAGTGGTTCATAGCACATTGCTCTGTGGTTGCTAGTGTGTTCTGAGCTAGGGCATCACTAGGGCGTTTTGGCTTGTTGCAATTGGTTTGGCTGAAGTGTTTTATAGTGCATTGCTATGTGGTTTTCTAGAGATTCTTTGTGGTTGCTAGGGAGTTGCTGTGTGTTTGTTCATGTGTTCTGACAGGTTGCTAGGGCATCACTAGGGTGTTTTGGGTGGTTGCCATGGGGTTGCTGCTAGAGTGTTCTGACTGGTTTCTGGGGCATAAATCCCATCACTTAGTAAATTCACAGCACACCTCGCCTCAACCAGCTATATGATTTTGAGAAGTCATTCATGCCTGGAGCACAAATAGTGCTAGATGAGTTTTGCACTGAAGTTTAATACTTCTATTTCTCTCTTTCTGTCATTCAGTCTCTCTGCTTGTTTGCCCGGTTTAATATACCGTGTTCCTGGTCCATGGCCCGTGGGCTTTGATTTTGAGGAGGTGCTGTGATTTCCTGTTGTCGAGGGGAGAGTCATATACCGGATGCATAATGCTGTCGTCGTGATCTGATCAGCTTTCATTCTCAACCTTATCAGATTACAGATTTTAAAGCTGCTCCGCACAAAACATCTCAGTGTCGACTTATTAGATGTGTAAGACTGTCTTTCTCTCTTGTCGTCTTCACACGCTCGTCTTCATCCTCACATCTGACACTAAACAAATGCAAATGTGCGTGTTTGGGCCTTTCTGTGCATCACAGCACACGCTTCGTATTCATGAAAGACACAATGAATTTGTGCCTTTGTGCTCGGGGAAAAAGGCATCTAACGAATTCAAAAACATCCATCTTTAAGCGAGAACCGTAATGAAGAGAGAAAAGTTTTGATGGAAATTAAGAAGCGAATAGTGCACACAGAGATGGATTGATGGAACAAAGCAGGGTTAAACCTGATGGTATAGACCTCATCTGACCTCAGAAGAAATCTGATTGCTCAGAGTTGCTCTGTTTAACTCGCAATTAGGTTTCTTTAAAGTGTTAACTTTGTTTCTCTTAAAATTCCTTTGGACAAATCAGTATCAAAACTAGTATGGCTGCCTGATTAAAATCAACTGAAATCATGATTTAGCTTAGTGGGATTGTTGTATGGCAAAGGCTGCCATAGATAGTTAGACAATAAAGACATAGCTCACCTAAAAATGAAAATTCTGTAACTCAAATGAATTACTCATCCTTATGTCGTTCCAAATTCATAAGACTTTTGTTCATATATGGAACACAAATGAAGATCTTTTTGATGAAATCTGTGAGATTTCTGTTCCTTCATTGACGCAACTGCCACTTTGACGCTTCGAAAAGTTCAAGAGTATGTGTATTTTCTTAATATTAACTTATAATTATTGAATTCCAGTGGCCAGGTCTTTAGTAACTTTAGGATCCGATTTCATTTTTATATACAGAAAAATAATCATACAAGTATACAAATAAATGCATTCAATACAACAACTATTCAAAATTTAGTTTTCAGCCATTTGTTCACTTTGACCTATTATTTGTTGGTTTAAATCAAGAAGTTCAGTTGTGCCACCTGACAACATTATTAATGACAGGGAATTTGCTGAATACTTTTTTTCTCTTTTCAATTGCATATAAAACTAATTTACAAATACAAGTGTTTTTGTCAACAGTCTTAATTGAAGTAAAAGTAGTAAATCGGTCAAAAACAGAATCGATCACATGACATCACATTCAGAACGTTGGACCTGGGATAAGCTACAGTGCAATAGATTGGTTGCTTAAAATGTTTAAAACGTTAAATGCATAGCAACTGGAATATGGAATACAATATGGAAACTGCATTTAAATGCGGGAGTGAGTCTCCTAAACGATCGTTCCAAGGGTGTACTCGCTCCTGAAACTGTGATTACTGACACCGTGGAAAACATAGAAAAGATCTGGCGATTAGCAACTCAGGTGGTTTAATGAGAAATGTTTGAGTTCATATTGAGATCTCTGACTTCTAAAACTCAGGAGAAACATCTCAGAAGCAGGAGACTTATGCAAAGTTCTCAAATCTCTTGTCTTCCGATATCTGATCTCACATGCACCAGCGTCTCAGTGTAACTCAAAGCACAGATGCACTGAAGTGACGATACGAGCCTGACGCTGAAATGACTCATGTGAGTGGCTGCAGTCTCTCGCGCCCCATGGGCTTCTGGGAGTTGACGTCTCTGAGCTTCAGTGTCTCTGACAGCTGTGAATCCATGAGCGAGACGGCACGCTCCTCTGGCTGTCTCTGTCCTACACCTCCACATTAACCTTTCTTTCTTCCTCTCTCTCTCTCTTTCTCTCCCGCAGATGACACGGCCTATTCAGGTGAAGCCAGCTGACAGCGAGAGTCGAGGAGGTAAAGAGATTTCATTTCTACCTCACTTTATTGCTCCACACTCATTTATTTTCTCTTTCTCTCGCACTCGCTTTCTCTTTCGGTCGTTGTGTGCCGGTGATATTAGCTTTGACTGGAAGTTCTCTCACTCTGTTGTCTGTGCTTTATTAGATTTATTTCTTTGTTGGTTTTTTGGCACTTTTAATTGACAGGCGCAGGACAGGATTTAGGAAAAATTTTTGGGTTGAATTTGAATTTGAACACAAAAGCATGTGCACTATGCAGCATTTTAAAGTTTTTATTGTAAGTAAATGTACAAATGTAAGATGTTTGGTTGTTGCACTGTTGTTGTTTTTTTAGGTTCTTACACCATGCAAGATGCTATATCAAGTTGCAAATAAATTGATTTGCTGTACTTTGTAACAACAATTTCACATTTTGAGCATATTAATGTTTATGGAAGCACCTGTAATATGTTTTACTGTTGTTTCCAGCTAGCCGACATATCTGACGATACAATCCTTGTGTCTCGAGATCCCTCCATTCTGGATCTTCGTGATCTATCTGTCTTAAAACAAATGAAATTAGCTTGAGAAGCAAAATGCATGAGATATTGATACTTGTTTTCATAAAATTAAATGAATTGAATCATATAATAAAAATGGACAAATTTCAATAACACGTTACCATTCATATTTACATGGATCGTGGAAGCCCCGGGCCCGGGTTACTTTTGAGGTCTGGTACAAATATGACATACAATAATACATAAGTTATAGGCCCATATGCATGCACGATTAATCATTAAGAGTGGATGTGTTCACACTTGGCATATTTGGTTGATTCAAACCAAACCACTATTCTCGATTCAAACACACACACGATCTTACTCCTAATTGACAATGATTCCAGCATTCCTCTATGTCTATTAAACCTTTGAAATTACGAGCACACCTGAACATTTAATCTTGCTTTCGCACTGCCGCTGATCCAGAGAGAGCAGCACTCCTGTAAGATATATGTTTGAAACTGCTTCACAAACTGTTTTCAACTATACAGCATTGCTATTTGTTGCTAGCATAAGATAATAATGAACTTACTGGGATATTAACCCTGTTGTAGTTTGTTTTGATTGTTATGCCAGTAGGTGGTGACCAGCAGTGACTGTTACAGTAAAATGGAAATGATGTAGCATTGCATCATTCATTCAAGAGATTCGTTCAAAAACTCTGGATGAAACAAGCCTTTGTTAATTAAATTTTAAATTATTTTTTACATAATTTATTTCAAGTAATATTTTTAATAGATTCATATATAACATTTTAGACATTTATAAATAGACTCGTGTGTGTGTGTGTGTGTGTGTGTGTGTGTGTGTGTGTGTGTTTGTGTGTGTGTGTGTGTGTGTGTGTGTGTGTGTGTGTGTGTGTGTGTGTGTGTGTGTGTGTGTGTGTGTGTGTGTGTGTGTGTGTGTGTGTGTGTCCACAAGGATGGCAATACCAAAAATCTTTGTCCTTTTGTGGACATTATTTTGTCCCCATGGGAAAAATGTAGAACGTTAAGGTTATGGGATAGAATATACATGTCTATGAAATGTCCCCATAAAACATAGAATCCAAACATTTGTGCAAATTATGACAGGATTTTGCTTAATGCAATAAATACAAATATTTTTGCCAATAATATTAAAATAATAAACCTTTTTTTTTTTTACATTCAAAATATATATTCTCTGAAAACAAGTCTTAATATTTGATACAATTTTGCTTCTCAAGTAAATGCATGTTGTAGGATATTTTTTACTGGAAAACAAATAATACTGATAAAAGGAATTATATATTATTGCATTGTTTCTGAACGCATTTTGAGTGTGTCCGCTCCATTCTCTCTGCTGTTAGTCTGTCTGTCTGTTGTGGGTATTCATTTTGTTTAAAGTGATTGGGTTATTGAGCACAGACCTCGTCCTGCGCCTGCCAAGTGCATTAGCATAAGATTGTAAATAAAATAGTCATTCGATCTGCTGCTGTGACGGGGGAGCCAGGGGTCCCAACACTCGGCCTGCTTTTCTTAAATATACAAGCTGGAGTGAGGCGGGCTTGAACGCACAATCAGTATAATAGTAGAGCCTTCTCTCTCACACACACTCTCTGTCTCTCTCTTTGTAGCTTCTCTGTGTGTTTGTCAAGAGGTCGCAGGCAAACGGACGTGTCATGTATCCGCATGTGTAAAAATGCATGACCACAAACAGAGAGGAGATGACACTTTACTTGAATTAGTGTGGTGTGTTTTCAATGTGATGTGACATTTCTGAGCTCACACAGCTCAGTCTCACTGACACGATCATGGCGTTGCGCATTTGCATCTGTAGTGGTTGAATGTGGGAAATGATGTAGGGTGGGACTTGATTTTATCCTTAGGGATTTTATTGGATGTTGAAAAGTAGGTCATGATGCTATTTATTTATTATTTATCATAATATATTTCCCCTACCATGTGACGTTGATTACATCATTAAAAAAAAAAAGTCATTTCAGAGGTGGAGAAGGTTTGGATGAAACATTATGAAATTTAAAAAAAATTCGTTAAAATAATGCAAGAAATGTAAATAATAATTTTAGTTCACCTAAAAATAAGTAACTTGTTTACCATATTATTTAAGCTATATTACAATCTATATAGACACAATCTAGGCAAGAATAGTGACTTTGAACACTGAGAAGCTGGATCCTGATTGGCTGAGACCCATGTGATGAAATTTTATTCCTCAGGAACCCATTAGATTTCAGATGCACATGAAGGCTATTCCATAAGGTAGACAGTATAATTATGCCTACTAAGATACACTATCAGTCAAAAGTTTAGGATGGTAAGCTTTTTTTTTTATTGTTGTTGGAAGAAGTCTTTAAGGGTGTGTTTATTTGATCAAAAAAGTAAAACTGTGAATTATTATAACAATTTAAAATAAGTGTTTTCTTTTTAAAAATATATATATTGTAATATGTTATTTATTTCTGTGATCAAAGCTGAATTTTCAGCATCATTACTCCAGTCACATGATCCTTCAGAAATCAACATTCATTATTATCAATGCTGAAAACCGTTGCGCTGCTTAATATTTTCATGAAAACCATGACACATTTTTTCAGTATTCTTTGATGAATATAGAGTTGAAAAGAACATTATATTTCATATTTGAAAAAATAAATATAACATTATAAATGTCTTTACTGTCACCATTTAGTGAATATACAAAAGCACAGAAATACACATGTGGAGCCATACTTACAGCCATCTTTCAGAGGAAACAGCCCATGTATTTCGTAATGTTTAGATGGACAAAAACCTGTGATGAGTGCGTTCTGTCACAAGGCCAAATTCACTCTTCTCTGTCATAAACGGTGTTTATCCCCCGCCTGCCGCCCACTCCGAAGCAGAAAATAGAGGGATGTGTCTAAAAAACTGAAATGCTTTTAACGCCCCAAACAAAAGAGCTTTCTCGGCTTATGGGTCTCCAAATCTGAGCTCTGATGCGCCGCCATTTAGAGAGATCTTTTGTGCCCTGATTTGAGGTCTCATTCTTTGGACGTCTGATGAGGAATAAGCTATAAAAAAAATAAAATAAATAAATAAATAAATAAATAAATAAAAAAACCTGTCTCTTGTTTGAATGCAGCTTATGTGGAGAACATGCAGTGAGCTCTTCATTACTGGTGTACGCTAGGTTGGGCATCACTATTACGGTTTCTCATACCAGGGGTTAGTGATTTGAACAAACTACTAGTTTCATTTGTAGGGCTGTGTATCGTTCAAAAATTGTCTATACCGATACCTTGACTTCGATACAGATTCATGAACGATACTTTTTTCAATACCAAATTTATGAAATCTGTTTTAACAAGATTACATTACGTATTACCTAAAAAACAACTTTGGTTTTAAAACTCGGTAAATGTGTTTCGGGGAAAAAATAGCAAGGACACATTTTAATTGTTTATTAATAAACTAGTGTTTTCTGAGTCAGTGTTGGCTGCAAAGTTGAAGTTGACGTTGCTGACTCGTCATCTTCGGAGTATAGAGAATGTGCGCACACGCCTATAGAGAGACAATTATCAGCAATTATCTTGTTGCAAATATTGCATTGCATGCTGTTGGCATTGAGTCTGGTGAAATGTAGCCACACTTTTGATCTTTTCCACATCTTTTACATCTATGTGGGTTGGGACGCTTACACACTACAGCTACACGTGTGAGCGTCTGGGCGTAACCGGCTTAAACTAGTGTTTTTAAGTAGAAAAGACAAACGTTGAATGTTGGCTTGACAAAGTTAAAAAAAAATTTAAACAGCTTTGAAGTTTAAATGTTTATAAGCACACATATGGATGGATGGATGGATGGATGGATGGATGTGTGACCAATATAAATCAAATTCACACTCATGAAGTGAAACGGATCTAATCCTGATGCAAATGCTTCTAGTTATAGCTCAAATGACGAGGGCTGGGTATTGAGTTTGATACTTTTTAGGCACCGACCGAATTGCCTCAATACCATCGAGTATCAAAAAAGCTCTTGTCGTTCGGTACCAAATTCCGATACCTAAAGGGTTAATCTCGCCAACCGTCAGTAAGCAATAAGCATGCATCATGAATGGCTGTGGCGAGGCATCAATGAAAAATATCAATTACATATATATGAATTTCATTAAAATCTAAAAAGTTTTCTTCCTTACATTCAAATTGGCTACCTCAATTGAAATGCATTCTCAATTTAGTTCTGAATGGCACTGGTTTGATACTTAAACCATTGATTTTACCCTTCGCTAAAGTCTTCATGAATATCTCATTGCTTACTTTCATTTGGAATGTCCCTATGTAGCATTCTTTCCATGTTGCTCTTTAAAGGTGTATAAATGAGTTTTACTATTGATACTACAAGACTATTAGACAATGTTGATCACACAGTTGCCCTCTGGTAGTTCTTCAGCCAAACTCTGCATGCACAGTGTCTTCACTAACTGATGTCACTGATATTGGCAGATCGCTGGGTAGTCCGGGGCGGAAGGGAAGCTCCTGTCAATATCTTATCAGAAAACCAGCGATGAAGGACATTATCAGATTAGCTTAAACTAATTATTTATAATTAACAAAGGGTCAATTAGCAGCTCGATACTGATCTACTATGCTGGGAAATGACATTTACTCGATCAGCACCTGCACTGCACCCAAAATAACATCTCACTGACTGTGCTTTAACATTTACTTGTTTGACACACACAAGCAGAATGAACTTCTGTGGTCACAATTGTCGATGTCCAAAAAGGACAACAAAAAAACACCCTATAAAATAAACACCATAAGTTTTGTGCAAGGAACAGAACTATGAGGCAAAACAACTGAGCACCTGTGACAGTGGAATTTGTAGTTGTAGAGAATAGCCATACATGTGTATCATTAAATTTGAAGTTGCAAACATGTAGAACAAAACACAAATTCTTCTCTGCAGGTGCACACATCCTATATACGAATCACAAATTAAGAAACTAATTTGTTCACATTTTTCTACAGTTGCTGCAGTAAATATGGTGCAAAACCAACGCTATCTCACGACCAATTCGTATGAGTGAGTACGAGGTGGCTAATTCGTACAAATTCGTACAACCTCACTCTTATGATTTGTCTAAATCCCAGTGATGGGTAGGTTTAGGGGCGGGGTCAGGGGTAGGTCATTCGTACGTATTCATACGAATTCGCCACCTCGTAAAATACATACGAGTTACTGTGAGATCGGCAATTCGTACGAGTGAGGTCATTCGGTACAAAAAAGAAGAAGCTAAAATTGACCAGAAATGATAGATTCAAGTACAGGAGAATTTTAGCAAACTGTTTTCAATGTTTTTCGATTTTGGGCATTTAGTGTGTGATTTCATCTGAATGTAGATGCAACCTGAGTTTCTCTTCTGGTAGTTAAAGCACAATGTCAGCGGTCATGTGTGTCCGGCACCTCCTGCTCTGCGATCATACAAAATCCCCATAAAGATTTGACCTTTGCCATCCTGACCTGATCGTTAACCAAACGTCTCATTCATCACAAAGCTCTATTTGTCTCTGTGCAGTGATAAAGCGTAGTGGAGTATTGATTACCGGCGTAATGGATCTACTCATTGTGGATGGGTGGAGCTTGCTCCGTTCCCTATATGCAATTATCTCTGTGATGTATGATTGTGTGTCTGCCTGCGTGTGTTTGTGTAACGCTGTTATCACCGGCCCATGCCTCATTGAGACTACAGTAAAAGTGCTGTTGCTCCGATCTGGCAACATTCTGTTTTAATGAAGTGAACTCATTTGCTGAGCTCAGGGTTTAGAGATCTCATTCAGTCCGACAGGCCTGGAGGACAGATTTACATGATAACAGCCCAAGTGGAGGTCATGTACTGTAGTAGCAGTGCTGCTCACAACATGATACAATTGTACACTGAGTGATATTAATATCTGCTTCACATTCAGTTCTTCTCATTATATGGTTTTTAGAGCCAAACATTTATGCAGTTTCAACTTGGTTTTCAATACTTTATTAACATAAAAGTGTCCGAGTGACCACAAGTGTCCCTGTCCTTGTTCTTGTGGGGAAATTTTTTGGTCCGCATGAGAAAACAACTTAAATCATACGAAGTGATGTTTTTTGAAAATGAAAAAATGCAGAATGTTTTCTGTGATGTGTAGGTTTAGGGGATATAATATACAGTTTGTATAAAAATCATTATGCCTATGGTAAGTCCCCATAAAACATGAAAACCCTGTGCGTGTGCGTGTGTGTGTGTGCACGTGTGCACGTGTGCAGCTGCCTCAAAGGGAAATGTAATGTCTCTCTCTCTCTCTCTCTCTCTCTCTCTCTCTCTCTCTCTCTCTCTCTCTCTCTCTCTCTCTCTCTCTCTCTCTCTCTCTCTCTCTCTCTCTCTCTCTCTCTCTCTCTCTCTCTCTCTCTCTCGCTGGCCGTGGCCCAATGTTTGATTTTATGCCCTAGTTTTGGAGAGCCCTTATCTCCCCTCACCCTTTCTGCCTGTCGGTTTTGAGCGCCATTCTGATTCTCTGAGCTGTCTTTAGGATTGATACCACTGAGAGACAGACAGATGGAGAGAGAAGGACAGACATGGAGAAGGAGAGACTTTCTGCTTCCACAACAGCACAAAGCTCTTATGAGCTGCCTTTCTATCTACTGTTTATAGACAACATCCTAACTGAAACAGTGAGTTACATAATGAGTATAGATTTGAATAAAAGTGTTTGAAAATGCATAAATGTAAATAAAACCTTTTCCCAGTGACTGATTTGGATGCTCTATAGACAATATAGCAGCATGATGCTGACGTAGGCTACTCAATTATTGGCTAAACAAGCCTGTTTAATCAATATTTTTTGTTAATTATTGTAAATTAAAGTATATTTATAGTCAACACTTCTCTCACATCCAATCTTGAATGGTCTTTTCCCCAATGCATTCTGGGAGAATGCCTCAATTTTGGACAAAAGAACATACCTTAGAAGACAGCATCACTTTGCTGCCTAGCTTTCTGAACAGCCTTCAGTGATGCATTGAAATGCTGTCGAGGAAGCACACTGGCTTTCAGAACAGAGCCACTCTCTCTCACTCTCTCATGTGTTTCATTTTCTCGTGTTATTAAAGTGGTTGGGTGTGAGATGTGAAGCCGGTTGAGTCCTGTCCCTCAAAGCTCTGAGAGAATGATGCTAAATGAGTCTCTCTATGAAAACCCAACCCCCATCCCTCCCTCCTTCTCTCTCTTTGAAGTTCACTCTTTCTGACTGGCTGCTACATCATTTATGTCCAGTTCAGCAAGCTCAAAATACATTTTAATCACTCTACTTATTCACCTGTCTTCTCTCTCTGTCATTCTTTTTCCCATTTCTCAATTTTTGCATGAGAAAAACTTATATTTATTACCAAAGCGGTTCAAAATATGTCAAATAAAATTTAATAGTGTAGTATATTAGTATTAACCAGTGTTATTTTAGTTTCATTGAGCTACTATTATAGTTATCTAAAACTAAAACCATTAAAAAACATGTTTGTTACGTGAAATAAAATAAAGTTAACTGAGATTAAATAAAATAAAATAAATTAAGCTTATTTAATTTAAAATAAATTAAGCTTATAATTTTTGTTTAGTTTAACTTGATGTACCAAAATAACAAACATGACTAAATTAATATAAAAAATACTAAAAACTATATAGACATAGACATATTCAAAAACAAAAATGCTAAAACTTTAAGTAAAATTAAAATGAAAGCAGAATTTTTTTTAAATTAATTCAAAATATTAAATAAAAACGTCTCGGTTACGTATGTAACCCTCGTTCCCTGAGTAGGGAACGGAGACGTTACGTCGGATGACGACGAATGGGGTTTCACTTAGAAAGCCTATCAGCTTCGAGTATTACAAAACGAGCCTATGGCAAAGAAATCCCATGGGTCTACGGAATTTGCATGACGTAACTCCGCCCCACCTCGTGGGTATAAAAGGAGGAAGTCCGCAACAGCAGTTTATGTTTCTTCGCTGAGGAGCCAAGACTGAGCTCAGGCGATCCCCGCGGTACAGCGGAAAGTGGCAGGCAGACGTAACGTCTCCGTTCCCTACTCAGGGAACGAGGGTTACATACGTAACCGAGACGTTCCCTTTCGTTGTCACTCCGAGTTACGTCGGATGACGACGAATGGGGTTACCTGTCTAATCACGCCACCTTCTCAGCTGTCTTCCAGTGCCCTGCGTAAATCGAGGTCCCTGACATAGAAGGACGAAGGACTCAATTTAACACAGGAATACCAAGGTACACTGGGAAGCATATCCCAAGCTAGGGGAAGTATGCAATTAATGCCAACCCAGAGGGGGGGGGGGGGGGGGACTTAGAGAATACACATATGACCCGAAGGAAACATATGGAGAACACTGGGGTGTCCAGCCGCAGGTGGAATATTTCAACCCCAGGGGTGGCAAGGTGGCTTGCCAAGGGGAAGTCACATGCTCAGAGAGGCTTACAGTGGAAATACACATGTGGGGGTCGCTCAGGGGAGGGACCATGCACACGGGAGGCACCTAGCCGACGCGCAGGCAAGAGACACTGGCGCCGACGTCCGGAGTGCTGGAGGAACTCAGGGCTTTCGGGAAGCTCACCTGAGGAGAATATCGCACGTATCCAGTCCATGGAGTGGAATGGCGAGCAAGCGAAGACACCTGAGCGGGTCCGGTACTAGCTAGTTGAAGCGAGTACATGGAAGGACACTGGCTCCACTCGGAGATTATAGAATCTGGCGAATGTGTTAGGTGTCGCCCAGCCTGCAGCTCTGCAGATGTCTGTTAGCGAGGCGCCATGCGCTAGAGCCCAAGAGGATGCCACACTCCGGGTGGAGTGGGCCGTCACACCAAGGGGGCACGGTCGGCCTTGCTGCTGGTATGCCAAAGCAATGGCGTCCACATCCAGTGAGACAAACTTTGCTTGGAGAGAGCCTTTCCCTTCAGCTTCCCACCATAACAGACAAAGAGCTGGTCTGAGGTCCTGAAACACTGCGTCCTGTCTACATAGGCGCGAAGAAAGCGTACTGGACAGAGCAGTGCCAAGGCTGGGTCTGCCTCCTCCGGGGGCAGCGCTTGCAGGTTCACCACCTGGTCCCGAAAAGGAGTGGTAGGAACCTTGGGCACGTATCCGGGCCGGGGTCTCAGGATCACGTGAGAGAAGGCCGGCCCGAATTCCAGGCACGCTTCGTCGACGGAGAATGCGTGCAGGTCCCCTACCCTCTTGATGGAGGCCAGTGCAACCAGGAGCGCTGTCTTCATTGAAAGGAACTTAAGCTCAACTGATTGCAGGGGCTCAAAGGGAGCACTCTTCAGGGCAGTTAGAACCACTGAGAGGTCCCAAGAGGGAACGAGAGGAGGACGAGGAGGATTTAGTCTCCTCGCTCCTCTCAGGAACCTGATGACCAGGTCGTGCTTCCCTACCGACTTACCTTCGACGGGGTCATGATGTGCGGCAATGGCGGCAACATGGACCTTAAGGGTGGAGGGAGACAGCCTTCGCTCCAACCCTTGCTGAAGGAAGGAAAGCACAACGCTGATCGAGCATCTCCGGGGGTCTTCTCGGTGAGAAGAGCACCAGTCGACGAAGAGGTTCCACTTCAACGCATAGACGTGTCTCGTGGACGACGCTCTAGCGGAAGTGATGGTAGCCGCCACCGCTGGTGGAAGGGTACTCAAACCTACCTCGAGCCGTCCAGGAGCCACACGTGGAGGCTCCAGAGATCGGGGCGAGGGTGCCACAGGGTGCCCCGTCCCTGAGAAAGAAGGTCCTTCCTCAGAGGAATGGGCCAGGGAGGTGCTGTCGCGAGGAGTGCAAGTTCGGAGAACCAGGTCCGGCCGGGCCAATACGGCGCGACCAAAATGACCTGCTCCTCGTCCTCCCTGGCCTTGCGCAAGGTCTGCGCAAGAAGGCTCACTGGGGGAAACGCATATTTGCGGCCCGGCGGCCAGCTGTGCGCCAGTGCATCCGTGCCGAGCGTGCCCTCGGTCAGGGAAAAATACAGGGCGCAATGGGTCGAGTCGTGAGAGGCAAACAGATCTATCTGTGCGTCTCCGAACTGGTCCCAAATCAGCTGAACCGACTGGGGATGGAGTCGCCATTCTCCAGGGAGGGCTGAAGCCGTGAGAGCTCGTCGGCTGCACAGTTCAGGGCTCCGGGAATGAAAATGGCTCCAAGCGACCTCAGATGCTTCTGACTCCATAGGAGGAGGTGGCGGGCGAGTTGTGACATACGGCGGGAGCGTAGACCACCTTGATGGTTGATGTACGCTACAGTAGCGGTATTGTCTGAGCGGACTAGTACGTGTTGACCCCTGAGCAACGCCCGGAAGCGGTGCAGGGCAAGGCGTACTGCCAATAACTCGAGGCAATTGACATGCCATAGCCGCTGGGGTCCTGTCCAGGAGCCCGCAGCAGCATGTCCATTGCACATGGCGCCCCAGCCCGTGGTGGAGGCATCTGTGGAGACCACAACATGCCGGGAAGCTCGTTCCAGGGGGACACCCGCCCTGAGAAAACTGAGGTTCGACCACGGGGTGAGGAACTGATGGCAGGTCGGAGTAACTGGTACTCGGAGCGTGCCTTGTTGCCATGCCCACCTCGGGACTCGGTCGCGAAGCCAAAGCTGAAGCGGTCTCATATGAAGCAATCCGAGCGGCGTGACCGCGGCTGCAGATGCCATATGCCCCAGGAGCCTCTTAAAATGTTTCAGTGGAACCGCACTCTTGCTCTTGAGATGTCTCAGGCAAGTCAGCAGTGACTGCGCGCGCTCGCTCGTAAGCTGCGCGGACATGGCGACCGAGTCGATGTCCATACCGAGAAAAGGGATCCTCTGCACGGGGCAAAGTTTGCTCTTCTCCCAGTTGACCCGAAGGCCCAGACGAGCTAGGTGCCGGAGCACTAGGTCCCTGTGTTCGCAAACCTGATCTCGAGAGTGAGCTAGGATCAGCCAGTCGTCGATATAACTCAGGAGCGAACCCCGTGTTCCCGAAGGGGAACAAGGGCAGCCTCGACGACCTTCGTGAAGGTGCGAGGAGACAGGGCTAGCCCGAAAGGGAGAACCGCGTACTGGTATGCCTGCCCCTCGAAAGCAAACCGTAGGAACGGTCTGTGTCGAGGAAGAATGGAGACATGAAAGTAGGCGTCCTTCAGGTCGATCGCTGCAAACCAATCCTGGGGCCGCACGCATTCGAGAACGCGTTTGGCGGTGAGCATCTTGAACGGCAGCCTGTGAAGGGAGCGGTTCAGCACGCGCAAGTCCAGGATTGGCCGTAACCCACCGGTTTTCTTGGGGACAATGAAGTAGGGGCTGTAGAACCCGGACCTCATCTCGGCTGGAGGGACAGTCTCGATTGCACCCTTCGCCAGCAGGGTGGCAATCTCTGCTCTCATGACGGGGGCATTGCCACCGACCAAAGAGGAGCGGACTCCCCTGAAGCGGGGAGGAGACTGTGCGAACTGAATCGCAAGCCGAGCCTGACGGAGCGCGCGATCCAGCGGGACAGACGGGGAAGCTCTAGCCAGGCTCCCAGGAACTGAACCGGCGGGATCACGGGACGACAGGCGTCCCCCCGGAGGGGCAGCGAAGCGGAGTAACTGGCCCAGACGTGGACGGCATAGCGGCCCGGTGTGGGGGCACAGTTAGCAACCGCGCCCTGGCAGAGGGGGCCAGGGGAGGACCAGGCTGGTCGTCCCGCGGGGGCCTGCTCTGCCAGGGGTCTGGCGACAGAGGGGGACAGGGGCGAAGCGGTCCGTGGACGGCGCGGCGTGTCAACGACCTCTGGGACAGAGGGGGACGAGGAGAGCACGGCTAGAGGGCGGCGCTCTGTGTCGTCCGAGAACTCTGTGTGCTCAGAGACGGGAGAGTCAGTTCTTTGCGAATAAGGATTCTTCCCCGGGGAAAGGAGTGGTCCTGCTCCCAACTCCTGGAAAGAACTGAGTCCCATCTCTGAGGAGCCCCTCTCAAGAGCGCCACCTAACCCGGCGCGTAGCGGGGGGCGGGGCTGGAGAGGGCTGTGGCGTCCGGCCGCGGCCTCCAGAGCCGGCCCGGGTGAACGGGCGGGGTGGGAGCCCCGGGGGGGTGCCCTCGGCGGTGGGCAGACCGAGGGACCTGAGCGGACGGCGGGGCCGTCGGGACAGAGTCGACCTCAACCTGCTCCATCCCCGAGGAGCCCGTCTCAGGAGTGCCGCTTAACCCGGCGTGTAGCGGGGGCGGGGCTAGAGAGGGCTGTGGCGTCCGCCTGCGGCCCCCAGAGCCGGCCCGGGTGAACGGGCAGGGTGGGAGCCGCGGGAGGGCGCCCTTGGCGGTGGGCAGACCGAGGGATCTGAGCGGACGGCGGGGCCGTCGGGACAGAATCAACGTCAGTCTGCTCATGGACGGCTGAGAGCTGTTGGGCCAGCCCTCAACCGCACCGCCGAAGAGGCCGACCTGGGATGTGGGAATGTCGGACAGACGGGTCCGCGCGACATCCAGCACATCAAACAGGTACGGCCACCGAATGGTGAGTATCACCCGACCCAGGGAGCGTACGGCCACTTTCGTCGCTCGGAGAGCAAGGTTAGTGGCGGCGCGCAGCTCAGTGAAGAGCCCTGGGTCAGTCCCGCCCTCGTGCAGGTCCATGAGCATCTGGGTCAGGTAGACCAGCAGAATGACCATGGCACGCAGTGAGGCGGCCGCCAGTCCCGTGGCGCTATAGGATCTCGCCACAAGCGTAGACGAAAAACTACAGGCCACGGACGGGTGCTTAGGATTGCGCCGAGAAGAAGCACTCTGAGGACACATAGCATCGCAACATAGCGTTCAGCCGGGGGAACCCCAGTGTACCCACGGGCAGCGGCCCCATCGAGGGGAGGAAAGGCGGATGAGATCAGCGAATGGCCCCTGATCTCATCATGCACGTCCGGGAAGAACGGTATTGGGGTTTGCCGTGGACGAGGGTCGGCGGCCTCACCCAAAAACCAATCGTCCCGGGAAAGCATGGCCGTCATCTCCGGATCAGACTCGACGAGTCGTCACTTCCAGGAAAATCAAACCCACCTAGTGAAGCTGCTACAAACATAATATCATCCTCTGTAGCTTCAAATGAAACACACGGGCCACCAGAGGCTAGACCCGTGGGAATCACCTGTTCACTAGCGGGCACCGTCATTGAAGAGGGGGGCTGGGGTCGCGGACACATAGTCGGCGCCTTGTTCCAGACCGAAACCCTCAGGTCACCCTGGCCACCAGCCGAAGATCGGGGGGTGGATGAGGGGACTCTCACTCATGTGAGTTCACCGAGTCTCGACCTTAATGATGCGATGATCATGTTTCCATGGAGAAAACATGAGTCATCCACGAGCGCTGCTCTAGCATGATCAAGCCCAAACATACTAGACAACGCTCGTGCCCATCAGAGTCCGATACCAAGCTGCCGCACCATTCATTTTTTTTTTTTTTTTTGAAATGCACGGGCGAGCTGTCTTTAAAAAGACGTGCCGCGTGCAAGCTCTTTTAGTGAGAGAAAACTCAAGTGTTGAAGCACCCGGGGAGACACGCACCGACTGGCAGACCACTGCAAAAGATCAGCAGGAAGCAGCCATCACACCAACACTCGAGGTACTCGTTTGTAAAGCTGACAATTCAGAGATGGCTTGTGGAGAGAAGAATACACTTGGCTCCGAAGCGAAAACATAAACTGCTGTTGCGGACTTCCTCCTTTTATACCCACGAGGTGGGGCGGAGTTACGTCATGCAAATTCCGCAGACCCATGGCATTTATTTGCCATAGGCTCGTTTTGTAATACTCGAAGCTGATAGGCTTTCTAAGCGAAACCCCATTCGTCGTCATCCGACGTAACTCGGAGTGACAACGAAAGGGAACTACAGTATATAGTAGTCTCAATATTATTGTTATTTTAGAATTATTTAGTAATCTTAACACTACACATTTCCTGTCATATAAATGTTTTATCTTTAGAGTGACATTAAAATGAAAGTAAATAATGTTTGCCACTATGATGATAGAGTGTTGTGTGAGGTTGTTAAAGGAGTCATGACATGAGAAATCGAATTTGCCTTGATCATTTGACCTTTTGTGTTCACTTTACTCCACACACTTGAGTCTGCCGACAACAGGACAAATGGAAGCATGAATAGGTGTTAAGGATCATTTGCTTTGGAGCGTCCTGTTTAAACTGCTCATTTGCTCATTTTCTGTAGAGACTTCAGAAGGGTCCCAACGTCAGGAATAAGTGGATGTTTTTTTTTGTTGTTGTTGAAGAATTTGACTGCATTTTGTTTTTTAAATGAGCCACAGTGTAATGGAGAGATCACAAATAAACTTTTGTTGAAAGATGAAGCAGTCAGCTGTATTGAATCTGACAGCAGCTGCATCACAAACCGTGAGTAAACAATTTCATAATGCTTTGTCTGTAAATTAAGTTTTTTCATTGATAATGTTTCCAAAACACTTACTCACGTGCAGTAGCGAGTCGGTGTTGATACTGTGTCCTATGCAATGACGTTCAATCATAACAGTAGACGTTTACTAACAAGTCTTAAAGGAGCTGCCACTTAAAAACGGATCATTTCAGACATAGGGTCAGAATGAGGGTTGAAAATAAAAAAAATTCCACATTGCTTTTTTTTTTTGCAATTTTTTTATTAACATTATAAGTGAACCTCAAGGAACATATAAAAATAATACAAAATCCATGTCATGACCCCTTTAAGGGGTTTTGGGTGATTGCTAGGTGGTTGCTTGTTGGTTTAAGTCAAAAGAGCCCATCCAGCGCAGTGTTACAGGATTGTTTGTATCACTAACGCTTTGTATGAGCAGTAGTAACAGTAATAATATGCTGACCCTCAGATACTTTTCCTACATGATCATTTGTCCATGTATTAATTGATTCCATTGACAGGTCATTGTCCAGGTCCTGTAGATGGGTTTGCACGTGAGCAGCGGTGTGTGTCTGGTTTGGCCCGCGTGATGGATGACGTTTAGAGATTATATGAGCCGAGAGCTCTGGTTTCGGTTATTAGCGGAGTCACCAAACAGATGACCTGACACATTATGGCCGTAATAAAGAAAACCTTCATTTTCTTAGCTATTGATCTACAATCAAAGCAAATGGTCTGTGCGCTCTCAGAGACGTGCCTTCGGCCTGCTCTCGGCCAATGCGGGACGTGCTTTGGCTCTCGTCGGCCCGTGTAGGACCCGTGCTATGGATCCCCGAGGTATACAGAGGAAAATAGGGCCACCGATCACAGCTGTCTATGAGTTGGTAATAGGTTTTTTTGGGGAGAAGCAGTAATAGATGTGAGAAGAACAGAGGAAAATGGATACTAGAGGAGGGGAGAGACATTACAGAGTTTTACAGTGCGTTTGGGAGCCATTGCGAAACTCCTCTGCGCCACAGAACTAGTAATCGTCTTAGAATGCTAAATAGGAACCTTGAAAACCCTCATCAAAATCTCAGCATGGTGCGTTCTCTTTTTCAAATCCTCCATTTTTCTTTTTTCCGCATTCCTTGTGATTCATATTTTAGTGAGTGCTTTGTTGGGATGGGTGACGCAGGTTTCTCTGGCTCCAGAGACTATACAGAGAGAGAAAGAAAGACACGATGGACTCAACCAGGGTCAATCTGCATAGGGTGACAGATGACCATAATAAAAAACCTGGTGGGTAGTGCACATGCTCTGATGGATGGGCGACCTGTATGGACTGGGAGAGACACTTAAAATAAAATGAACAAATCAGTTATCAGTATGTACTTTAGCATGTGGGAGAGGGAGTGGCTCTTAACATTAAGTTGAACGTTGATTGGTTGCTTAATAAATGAATTGTCAAATGGCTTCTTTTTTTTTACCCATTTGAAAAATGGATAAAGAAAAGCATTCCAGAAAATGGGAAAAAAGGGAAAATTTCTGCCCTTCTGCTAGTTTCTCATGAAATAAAAAAGAAATAAATCACTGCAATGTCAGTGTGGTCTTTATTTATTGTAAAGCTCAGGCTTATAAACTGGAAGGGTTACACTTTATTTTAAGGTGTCATTGTTGCAGTGTAATTATATATTTAATTACTGAGTAATATTAAGCAACTACATGTACTTACTATAGGGTTAGGGTAGGATTTGGTTGAAGGTTAGTTTCATGTAATTATGCATACTTTACTGTTATTACTATGGTAAGTACATGTAACATATGTAACAAGGACACTGTGAAATAAAGTGTTACCACTGGAAGTTACACTTCTTCTTAGTCTTCTGTCATTCGGGGTCGTGCTGCAGAAATGATCTTACACCTCAAAGAACCGCCATTAAAATCTCATGATCATGGCACACACAAATGAGGATGGATATTTGTTATACGCTTGTTAAACTCTGACATTTTGTTCCACTCTTTAAGGGTCACTAGATTGAACATTAGCTTTTGTGTTCGCATGGAAAGATTTGCTGTGCTATGTTCTGTTAATGATGCAAACTGTAGCTAATTGTACATCATGATTGTATTATAGTCTGCATCATAGATTTTGTTTTTTATGTTAATTGGCTCGTGATGTATTGAATTGGACAGAACTAGCTGAGTGAAACGTAAATGTTGGTTTAGACTGGTTATTGCTTGCTCTTTCAAGAAACCAATACAGTCTTAATGGAACGGCTATTGCTGTGTTGTGCTTCAGTTGAACTCTTCTGGTCTGCTTCTCTGAACACTGACCATGATTTTATAGATTTACCATTGGTCTTTTTAAACCTTTTGTTACCTAACATTAAATTAAAAAGACTTGACACAACTGTTCAAAAGTTTAAAGAAATTAATACTTTTTTTCTACAGCAAATGCACTATTAATCAAAGAATCCTGAAAAATGTTTAATGCTTTTCCTTAAAATATGGAGCAGCACAACTGTTTTCAACACTGAAATAATAATCAGAAATGTTTGTTGAGCAGCAAATCAGCATATTAGAATGATTTCTAAGGGATCATGTGACACTTAAGACTGGAGTAATGATGCTGAAAATTCAGCTTTGCATCACAGGAAAAAATTAAATTTTTTAATAAATTAAAAAACTGTTATTCTAAATTGTAATAATATTTCACAATATTACTGATTCTTTTCAACAGTTGTTTAACATTTACATTTTATTTAAAGCTGCAGTCCGTAGTTTTTCCTCGTTGTCGCCATCTCTGTTCGAAATCTGCAATTGCAGTTATTCGCGGAATTATCAACTTTACTCGGCACGGCACAGCGCGGATGAATCCAATGTTTTGAGGATAATGTGCGGCTGTCAGTCGGTGTGGATACTGGCATTCAGAATCACAGATTCTACTTTTTGGAAGTATGACCAACATAATAATTTTCACTGGAAAATGTCATCTGAACAAGTAAGTAACATCCATTTTTGTTCTGACCAACTAAGGCAAAAAAAAAGCATTGCAGTAAATCGTGCTGATTAAATCTAACGATTGCTTGTGTCTTACCTGTCCAGCAGAAAAAAAGCCGTCTCTGTGTCCATTTTGAACCCCGGAGTTCACGCCACCTTTCAAAAGCCCTTCCGATATTTATCCTTGTTTTCGCCCGGTTGCAGTCTCTTTTTTTCTGTAGCCGCCCCGAAGTCCGAAGTCTTTTGCAATTTACAGCGGGTGAATCTCCAGTTATCACTGGTGATTGTCGTTTGAACCTTTCTGGATCTGCCATCAAATTAATAAGTTTAATTATATCAAGTGCTGTGAGAAAAGGCTATAAATCTCCTCCTCCAACATCCTCACACACAATACAGCCTACTAGCCGAGACTCCTTTATGTGTACAGCTGTGACATAATGACGCAATAAATGTAAACCAGTAACATTTATTTTAAAAGGTATAAATATAGCAAGTGTCTTGTGATTTTAAAGTTACTGTCAATTTATCTAGGTTTTATTCCTTTCATTGAATTGCATCATGTATGTTATCTTGCTTACTGCAGTGCTAACGTGTGTGTTGCATTATAGATGGTAGAGTGTTACATTTTAACACACTGCATGTATAGCGATCAGCAGAAATAATAAGCTTTTAATTGTCCTGCCTACTTTTTCACTGTCCGCCTCTCAAAAATGCTAAATAAATCATGTAAATGTTTTCTTTACATGCAACACATAGCTTCTAATTTATAATAACACCTATGGGTAATGTTTTGCACAATGCAAGTAAGTGCCTTTTTCTATTACTGTAAGCCTGTTTGCTGCAACAGCATACAGTCCAAAATGTTAATTTGCTTTAATTGGTTTCAACCCATTTAAGATTTCCCAAGACACTTGGATCAGTCATTTTCTTGTAGTGTGTTTGTTCTAAGCTAGATACACCTGTAAACCAGCAACACTCACATCATGCAATTCAGCACAACATCCAGTAAGGTCATGAGTGTTGCAGGTTTTTTGTACAGCGAGGTGTAGCTGTCATTCGTTGTGTTAGACGGCTCATATCTCTGAGTTATAGATGAGGTGCTGTAGGTGTTTTTGTCTCAGCCCTTCTGTTCTGACTTCTCTAGCCTTCTGTCTGTAATATTCTCCTGCTGTGATGGGATCTGGCCAACATTATGTCACTGGATTTCATCTGTCTTCACTTGCGCTGTATGCAACGAAGCACGCATTGACATTTCACCGCTTCTTTTTGGCAAAGGGAATTGCAGAGTTGATCAACCCAGTTTTATTTTTGATGTTCTTTCGTCAGTGTAACATATTTGGCTTCTGAAAATGGTGTATAAATCTCTGTCATGACAACTCTCTGAGAGTTTGGCATGGTTATGTGCATGACAAAGTAATGTGTTTGGTCTTGGTAGAATAGATCTGCTACGCTGTTGCTGCGCAAGCACATGAATCTACGGTGGCCGAGAGAGCTCAACGTGCTGCAACTGAAGAAAACACATGCAAATAGAAAAAAACACATGCAAATAAAAAAAAACACATGCAAATAACACGTTTCACAACACACGTGTGCTCCAAATACTCACAACACAACCAAATACAGAAACGCGCTGCAAATAACACAGACCACAACGGAAATGTTTCCAGGGGAACCAAAAAAGTGACGAACCCGGCTAGGACATGCTTACAGCTTAAAATTCTACTTTATTTTATTTATTTTTCTTGTAACTTTTTTTTTTATTTATTTTTTGCAAAACATACAGAGATTACATTTTTATGACATACAACTTGTATACAATATACAAAATGTATTAACAATATGTTCAATGTCATCAGAATACAAATGAGAAAAGAACAATGAGCTGAAAACTAAAATAAATAAATAAAAAAGATAGAGAAGAAGAAAATTAAGGAAAGATATTAATCTATACATCAGTTACACTGTACAAATTGTTTCATGTTATGTTTAAATTTTCATAAAGAAAAGTTTCATAAGAAATGTTAGGTAATGTAGGGTCCAAAGTTTTAAAGTTGAGACACTGACACACACATATATATAACGCATATTTTAAAAGCTTTTTTGTAAAGTAAAAATAAAAAAATAAATGTATTTGCAACCGTTATGTTAACAGCATTATATTTCTGTCGTCAGAACAGCTATTCAGCTGATGGACAACGTGCTGCGTTGTCCTGGGAACATCCCAGGTGAAAATAATGAGGAAATGTCTTGTCTTTCGTTGCTCCCTTCATCAAGTGCGTTCCAAACGGCTACATAATGGCACACTAGTGCCCTGCTCACTCCCTATGCCACAGTAGGGCATAGGGATGCTCACGAGCAATAAGCACGTCCCAGCCGAGTTCGTCACTTATTTGGTTCCCCCGGAAACATTTCCGTTATGGTCTGTGTTATTTGCAGTGTATTTGTAGTTTGCAGCAAAAAACCTTAAGCTAAGAAAATCTTTAGTTAGTTTAGGAGGGTTTTCTCAACTTAAGGGGTTTGTTGCACCTCGCTGCAGCACATTAATGTGAAGCGTTCATCTCGGTGAACTCTGTGAAATAAAGTGTACGCTCCGGATTAATGACCTTCTCAGAGCTGTGTTTGTTGTCGTGTTTATTAGCAGGTAAATCTAGACTCTCCTGTGTGTTCTGAGCTCACCAGTCTGATTTGATTTCATGTGAAGGGTTTGCAGCGGTGAGAGAACATTCAGGCTTCTGTGTGTGTGTGTGTGTGTGTGTGTGTGTGTGTGTGTGTGTGTGTGTGTGTGTGTGTGTGTGTGTGTGTGTGACGGCTGAACTGCAGGTTTACTTTGTTATTCCGAAACAGAAAAAGAAACATGCATGTTAAATTATTAAGCAGATAGTTCTGGTTCAAAATCTGATTGGATGAGCCACTATATCAGTATGTACTACGCAAACCACTACAAAGCAATGCGCTAAAAATACATTAATGACCACATGGTAATGACCTGGCAACCACCCTCACAACCACTAACAATGCCCTCGAAAGCACTCACAGCATTCCAGTGCCTTAGAAACCATCCACAGAAATCACTCACAGCATCCTAGCAACACCCTCGACATCACCCTCACAACCAAATATTTACACCCTAGAAATCACTCACAGCATCCTAGCAACACCCTTGACATCACCCTCACAACCAAATATTTACACCCTAGAAATCACTCACAGCATCATAGCAAGTTTGCAACACCCTTGAAATCACCCATAAAACCCATAACACCCTCACAACCAAATATAAACACCCTAGAAAATCACTCATAGCATCCTAGCAACACCCTAGAAACCACCCAAAACACCCTCACAACCAAATAGGAACACCCTGGAAATCACTCACAGCATCCTAGCAACACCCTAGAATTCACCCACATCATCCTCGTAACCACATAACAGCGTTCTAGAAATCACTCACAGTGTCTTTGTGGCAACAACCTAGAAACCATCCACAACACCCTCACAGTCACTTAACAACACCCTAGAAATCATTCACAGCATCCTAGCAACACCCTAGAAACCACCCACATCATCCTCGTAACCTTATAACAGCATTCTAGAAATCACTCACAGGGACTTAGCAACGCCATAGAAACCTTCCACAATGTCCTTGCAACCACTTAACAATGCCATAGAAACTATTCACATCATCCAAGTCATGCCCTAGAAACAACCCACAACACCCTAGCGACCACCTAGCAATGCCCTAGAAACCATCCACAACACCCTAGCAACCACCTAGAAACGCCCTAGAACCACCCACAACACCTTGTGAACACCTAGCAACTATAAACTACTCTTAACAGCCTACTAATGTGACAGTGACTTAATATGAGCTAGTGATTTTTTCATTTGAAGTATGTAAAAAAAAAAAAAGGTTATTAATACAAATGATAGAACATTGGTTCTGTTTAATAATTGAATTGCCAGTTTTCCAACCCTTTAACTATTGTAAAATCACTGCAACACACATCCTCTCATGACGCATTACCTTATTTTGTGAGCATTGCATGTGTTAGAGCTGTTTTCCGGATCGTAAAGTTAACTTTATCATGATTTTCTTTCCACCTGTCAAGGCAAAAGTGTGTTGATGCGGGTTAAATGGGGTAGTGCTTTAATTTCGCTGCAACACATCAGCATGCTCTGTCGCATTTGCGTGGAATAAAAACATTCACTAACGTTCGCTGTCATCGCTTTTAAAAACAAACAAAGATAAAAAGCTCTCGCGTTCATGCCGGTCCCATCTGACTGCTCTCTGAGCAAACAAAACACACTAAACATGATGAAGGTGTAAACTACCACTTCACCTGCGAGATGCTTCTGTTTGTAGGACAACTGCTTAGCATATTAGAAAAAATATAACCCAGGGATAGAACAAAGTCTGTTTATCTGTTCAAGGAAAAAGGATTTAGTTGCAAAGAGGGAAAAGGGTTTGTACGTTCAGGCTTTTGCAATCCTCCGTATGAGTCCTGCTGAGAAATAAAGGGGCATATTTGTTTGGGCTCTCAGTTGTGTCAATGTTTAAGCCTATTTACAGCTTTTAATCGGCTTAGAGCGTCCCCCCTAATCTCTCTCTCTCTCTCTCTCTCTCTCTCTCTCTGAACGAATATGAAAAAAACAACAACAAAGCATTTCTTGAAAATGTTTTGTGCATTTGCAGTATTGCTCAAGTAACAATAAAACAGAGTAATGCAGCAGTCTATCCTTTCGAAGTTTAATTTAGCATTTAACGGTGTGATTTTGTCCCAGCCTCATACTATACTATTCATTCAGCTCCATTTAGCTCCAGATCTCTAAAATACACTGTTATCCAGCCCATTCTCACAGCAGGACCCTTGTTTTGCAAAGACTCTGAAGTATTTGGATATTAGCATGATTTGAGATAGAAATAGTTTCAAAAGCTAAATATTTAGTGGTGTTTTCTGAGTCAAGCATCTCTGTTACTGTTGCTCATACTTTACATTAGCGTTTTGAACCATCGCTTCAGACTAAGTGTAAGTGTGTAGCTCGTCCTGCGCCATTTGTTTTAAACCACAGTCAGAATATAATGTGTAATGTACAAAAGATAAATGTGTGCAAAGAGAAAGTGTATAGTATGTGCATTAACTGTACTTTATTTCCTAAATTATGGGAAAAAACAGAGCTAGCAAACACATCAGACTTTTCCTTTATTTGTTTAAACCTAACAAGCTTTTGTTTAATCTGCGTGTGCCATCTTTCTTTAAAATCAATGCCACTTGCTTTGATATTCTTTTTATATCGAATGCAGTGACATTCACACATTTTTAAAGGGGTAAAAATTAACAATTTGCCATAACTCACCCTCAAGTTGTTCTAAACCTGTATGAGTTTCTTTCTTCTGTTGAACACAAAAAATATTTTGAAGAATGTTGGTAACAAAGACAGTTGATGGACCCCATTGACTTCCATAGTATTTTTTTTCCTAACTAAATGATGTAAATGATGACAAAATTGTGAGTTTTGTGTGAACTACCCCTTTAATTGTGGCATCCATTTCATATTTAGTCTCTCAGATTCCAAAGTAACCAGTGAATATGAATCTTTGAGTGGTCTCTCATTGGTCTACAGGTTCTGTACAGTTAAACCATGTGAAGTCGTATGTATTTGATCCCCAGATCAAGGGTAATTCTGAAGGGCACATGTCCATTGACGACCAGCACCTGGTCCATTATCCTCCCGCAGGAAGCATTAGTTTCCAAGCAGGCAGCAACACAGACACCTATGTTGAGTTCAGGACCCTGGGCTGCTCATGGGAAAGTTGTGGTGGCTCCCCGGAGCAGCAGATGTCTCCGAGAGGTGAGGAGATGTCCGCCAGATGGCTGTGCAGATGTTTCCAGGTTGAGTTTTCACTGACCTTCACAAAAATGTCTCTCAGAGTCGAGTCACAGCTACCAGAGGGACATTTAGCTGCTCAGAGGTTGGTTGTGGGAGAGTTAAAGACTCAATTGAGTTCTCAGTTGTACTTTATTTAACTATTAATAGTTAAATATTAATTTGTTGACATGCAGTAAGAGTGTAGCACTATAAAATGAACGTCGAACAGTTGAGATCATTTGATGAGAAATGTTTGAGTTCATATTGAGTTCAATTTTGATTGACACTTTGGTATCTTGACAGATCTGAGCACAGTTTGAGACATTGTTGAGATCCGAGTGCCACCATTGAACCCTGGTTTAAAAACTCACTAATTTTTTAAGATAAAGTGAGTAATGTTCTGCTGGTCTTGTTTCTTATCATTTTTTTATCAATGTTGAAAACAGTTGAGCTGCTTCATATTTTTGTGGGAACTGTGATGCATTTTTTAAATGATTCTTCGACAAATAGAAAGTTTTTCAAAAGAACAGCATTTATTTGAAATAGAAATCTTAATCATCTCATTTCTTTTTAGAAAAAAACTTACTGGCTTTACTTATAGGGTTCTGTTTGTATCATATCACTACAGAGTACAGACTTTATAACTTCATAACTTTTGATTATACGGTGGTTTTTGTATGGAAACTTGTTTCCGCCACAGAATAAAAAATAAAAAAGGTAATTGTGACTTCTCACAATTCTGACTTTTTTTTTATCAGAATTCCGTGATATAAACTTGCAATTGCATGTTATAAAGTTCGAATTGTGAGATATAAACTCGCAACTGTGAGAAAAGAAGTCTGAATTGTGAGATATAAACTCTCAATTGTGAGGTATTATCTTTTAAAGGTAAAAAGTATTATGTTTTAAATTGTTTTATTTTGTGGCGAAAACAAGCTTCCATACATTTGTCACCTTTATGTTCCACATAAGAAGAAAAAAAATATCACAACATAGTTTGGAAAGGCATGAATGTGATAAATGACAAAATGTTCCTTTTTAGTTGAACCGTCCCTTTTAGTCTAAACTGACATATTTTGTCAGAGATTCTTTCTGTGTAATACGTTGAACCAGTCCCAAAGCCTGTCTTCATTACCTTACATAACTCATGAAATACTTAAATCTAAAATAACATTGAAATAGCTCAGAGGTTTTGCTCACCGTAGTCTCAGATCTCTCGTCTGAAAAGCACTTCTGTTGTGCAAGTGTGTCACCGGAAAGCGGGAGCCACAATCCCGCACGGCATTGGAACAGGCCTGTGTGCTTCAAAAGCCACGAGATGAAAGACCGAGGTGTAGAGGAGCTGATGAGAATATGCGGGGTGGAATCACTGGCTAATTAACTTTTTGCTGCAATGAATCCTTTGAACTGTCATTGATGTCTAGACGCTTATGTAATGACCTCTCTTCTTCCTTCCGCTACAGATACGCCACGACGGCGTGCGCGACATTAGAGTGGAGTGTTAACAAACTGGGCCAGGCAACTGTGCTGTGTGTTTCTCATGCATACATGAGCGGGACGGCCCCTTGTTGGATGACGTTCATGACCCCCTCGTATCTGTGAGCTGATGCAGTGAGATTAATGCAATTAAACAATTCAGCCGAGAACTTTCGAAGAATTTTCAGCGTTTCGGTTTATATGCGAGTTGTGTTAAAGGTACAGACTCTGGCTCTATGCATCTTGCAAATGAACATTGTAGCCGGAACTACTTCTCTCTGTTTATGTGTATGACGAGTCACGCAGGTACTGGGCTACTCCGCATCGTATGGAGTCCCGCTCAGTCTAAAATAGTCAAAAAATAAACATATTATAGGTGTACCGTTGGTATATCATTTCTCTATAATAGTAGAATTATTTTCACATAGGATTCACATAGTGTTCCTTTAATAATAGAACCATAGACTGTAAAAAAAAAACGTAGTGTCCGTGACGTCACCCGTAGGTTTCTGGGGCCGGTTGCACCAGCTGTGCGTAAGTTACAACTTAGCTTAGTTTTGATGTAAATGGGCACTAAGATATAACTTACACAATACTAAATAGTTTTGCGTTGCACCATTAAACTTAGTTGAAGCGTAACTCTATATATATACTAAATATTTACAGAAGCCTTCGATCAGGAGTAACGGTTGGAGTAAAATAGCAGACAGACTGAACTGCATCTAAAAGCTCTTCTTTTACTTGACAGACTTCAATTCTTTAGACATATATGATAATGCTGATATTTACATTTGCTTACATTTTTGGAGAGAGAACATTATATGAACAGATTACTTTGTTAGCGGCTCATCAACACTAACCTGTCCTACAACCAGCCGTTGTGTGCATCGGTCCCATCGGTCTGTGTTGTGCATGTCAAATAAAATCAGTCATAATCAATAAATGTTATTTCTTATGGGGTTTTTTTGTATCAGTGCTTATTTATTTATCCTTAATAATAATAATAATTTCATTTCAAATACAGTTTCTAAATGTTATTTACATTTATGTTATTCATGATGATTAAGTATCGTATGTAAAGGAAACGTATTTTTACTGCTAGTTAAGTGAGGCAAAAGAAGTTAGAATGAAGGATAAACTGAAATTCCCAGCATTTAAACAACTTCTGCTCACGCATTTGAAGGCTGCCATTGGAAGATCAAGGCTAAACGTCATATTATGCGACTACGCATTACTTTATGGAGAGTTTACGACCTACTAGCTACGTTCTGCCTTACGAACAAATGGTGCAACGGAATAAAGCACAGAGTTACTTACAAACTAGCTAGTAGTTACTAAGCCTCTAGTGTGGACTTTACGTTCCAATTTAAGAAAGACCTTACGAACGACTTGTGCAACTCTACACTGAGGAGGTTTTTTATAACCCAAAGTGTGAGGAGCCGGCTGTCGCCATCTTGGCAGCGCGTCACTCCCGGATAAACGAAAATGGACAAAAAGGCGGGATTAGCTGAGGTGACGTGATGCTAACAGACAGCAGACAAACGACTAGTAGTGACACCAGCGGCAATCTACCTGTCACTCAAGTGGCCACGCCCTTAATTATGCAGAACTTTAAGGCTTAATCAAATTTAAATGGATGCGTTACAAAAAAAATTCACCCCCCTCACAGTTTTCATGAAGGGCAAAATTAGCTATATAGACCAAAACCACTTTTTCTACCAGGCTGTAAACACATTTTTTTCTGCTGTAAAGTTGGGCATTTTAACATGGAGGTCTATGGGATTGACTCTCTTTTGCGGCCTGTCTCTAGTGGCCAGTTGGTGAATTGCAGTTTAAGTCACTTCCGTGTTGGATTCAAGAGAGACAGTGGGAGGTTGTCAGGAAGAGCCAGTTTGGGATTGGAAAGTTCTGATGATGAAAGAATGAAAGAACACAGACGTGGTCGGATCATTTCCATTATGACCAACACAATCTAGAGCAGCGCAAATTAGCATCTAGTTTAAGACATGCTTTTTAGGGCGGTAAAAAATGGTGCAAACACCAGTAAATTGACAAGCGCAAACCTTAGTAAATCAACTTGCATAATTCATTTAAATACTCTTATCCCAAAAATGTTGTGTCTGAAAGGGAAACTCATGCAAATGCATATGCAATAAGGTCAGCCGCAAAAATAACCCTGTCCATGCCTTTTAACGCCAAAAGAGGGTTTGCGGTGGCGAAAGCTGATATTAAATTTGGCCCCAAGTATTTTAATGCTTTAATAGTAAAATAATGATGAGTGGATGGAAAGAAATAATTTGTTGTACAATAATTGAATCCAGTACTAGTAATTGTAATTGTATGACAAGTAAATGTGCTGTAGTAGTAGTATTTCTATGGAAATTGCTTTGTAGTGTGAGAAGTAAATTGTACTGTAGTTATGGATGTCCCCTTCCACTTCATAATAATAATAATTATGACATAAAAAGTTGAAATTGTATTCATTCAAAGTAATATGAATGTGCTAAAAAGTCAAAATTGACATCCTAAATCATAATTAAGAGATTAAAGTCATTCATAGAAAGGCAAATTTTTTTGTCATAATTTCAGCTTTTTATGTAATAATTTTGACTTTTATCCCATAATTTTGGCTTAGTATCTTATAATTCTGAGTTTTTATGTCGTAATTATGATTTTCTGGGGCATTTTTCCGTGTGGCTGAAATGGGCTTCCATATGTAGTACTAGTTAATAGTATAAGAAAAAAAAAAGATGCAAAATGCATAAAGAAAGAAAGTGAATTTTCCATATGAACCGTGGAGATGAGCTGACAGTGAATGACTGCGCAGCGTCAAATGTTTCTCGTCCTGACAGCAGATACACTCCGTGTTTTGTCGACATCTCTGTGCGCCTGTGCTCACTTTCTCCAAATTATTTAATCAGTGTGTGCCTCACGGTTTCCTCTAAATATAGGTCAGCACGCAGAACACACACACACACATACACACATGCGTGGATCTGAAGTAGCTTATTACTCATACTTGGCGAGTGCAGCAACATGACAGCACAGGTGATTTGTGTAAGCTCAGGAAAAATCGAGGCACTTTAGCTGCATTATTGATGAAAATGAGTCCCTGCTGGTGTGTTTCTGTGATAAAGCTACTGAATTAAAGGAAATTGATACATGAAAATACTCCACCGGCATAGTGAGGGAAAATAGGGAATAGGGAAAGAATGAAATGCAGGACTGAAAGAAGGAGAGAATTCCTCTGAGGTTTATCGATGACTCCATTGCGTATCCCAGATCCAGGGAAAAGGCACACTCTAATCCCCAACTGTAAAACACTACAGCAACTCTCATATAAACACACATAACAGCTGCCCGCTTTCAATTAACACATCACGCTGCAAGGGACGGGAAAACAACGGAATTTCTCTTAAATGATGAATCCAGTGTTTTCTAATGGCTTTCAGAATGCCATAAATTGTCTCTCTTTGTATTTCTGTGTTTCTCTTTGTGTCTTTGTCTGGCTGTTGTTAATTGGGTTCGGTGGCCTGACTGCAGGACTTCACGACTGAAGCTTTATTTTCAGAGCGACTGCTCATGTAAATGCGGAATGAGTGTGTTCATCCTATTAAAGACCAGCTCTCACATCCTTCTCTTTCAATCTGACTTTCCTTACATGACCAATGCCGTTTTTCAAAAGGAACACGAGTTGTTTTTTTGCATTCCTATCTTTTTCTTCTCATCCTCCTGCATTCCATATAACGAGTTGCGCTGCAAAAAAAAAATGTTGAGAAAATATATATTTAGCACAGTAAGAAAATGTATTAAATATAAATATAACGTTTTATATTTAACTCTTTCCCCACCAGCGTTTTTTTAAATGCTGCCAGCCACTGCCAGGGTTTTTGATCATTTTCACAAAAATTTCATGGCCCCCAGAATATTCTGTTGTATGAATATCTGAACATGCAATATATCAAAGAACAGAGCCTCTGCTTTTATTCTAGCTTCATGCAATCTTTTTTAACAACACTTGAATATGGGTAAGTTTCATCAAAAAAGCAACATTTTGAGCCTCACCCTAACAGCTGAGAAAATCAGGTTTTTGTCAAAGACTACATCCAGATCAGATTCAGAAAGTAGATCGAGTCCATCAACACCCCCAAACCTTCCCAGTCCTATAGTGTGTCCTGGGTCGACATTTCATGCAGTAACATTATGGCAGTTTTGATTTATATGCTGTTTAATGTCAATGATCACGTTATTTTACATATGCAGGGTTTCTGCACACTTTTTAAAGTCGAATTTAGGGCTTTTTAAGACCTGAAGAAATCAAAATTAATACCGTACATTAGGAGTGCGCAATATTGACAAGAATATATCTGGATATTTTCAAAGTTCCCTTTCGAGGGAACTCGCGATGCGTCGATGACGCTTTGGGAACGCCTTTGCGTGACTGAGTCTGAAGCACTACTGTCAACTAGTCCAATGGAATGAATGAAGCGTCACGGGCGGGTGACGTCATGACCAGGAAGATATAAAAGCACATCCGGTGCAATGCTCACGTTAGCTTTTGTGCCTCAGCCAGAGCCGGTCCGAGCCTTTTGAGGGCCCTAAGCAGAATTTTATTTGGGGGCCCCCTCCTACTACGCGAAGTCACCTGTGCTTGACGATTATTGACAAATGTCACGCAATAATGATACATTATAAATGAATACAGTGAGGTTATGTATTAATACAAAATAAAGACTTAAAAAATAGATACCTACTTAAATAAAAGTTTTAAGTTTCACTTTACTCTTTTACTAACTCTTTGAAACTTCTTAAAACAAACTGTCTCAAAACATATAAAATAAATTATTTGCTAAAATTATGACAAAACTGAGAAATCAGAAACATAATAAGAGCAAGGGCTCAACAATGACAATTATTGTTGAAAACTGTAAAAATATTATTATTTCTCAACTGTCTCAATACAGTGTAACTGTCCTCAAAATCTTTATTATTATTATTATTGTAACAGACTTTGTTAGATTGTACATGACAGAATCCAACAAAGTCTGTTACTATAATACCGGTAATGATGTACTGGCGCTCGTTGTATGTGTGTATGCAATCTATTTTTTCCCTCTGGGCTTGCCGTAGATAGGAATGGCTCGTGCGCACTTGGTACTGGAGTGTCGCGGGTTTTTGGAGTTAGTGATCTGATGTGTGGTATAATAAAGTGGAGAAGAGTTCAAACTGCTATGTTTATTATTTATTCAAACTGCTACCCTTATACCTATAATGTTAATTCCCCTGCGGCTATTTTCTCCAACTTAAACCGATACCGTATGGACAGTTGCGCACGAATTGTCTATGCACTCGCGAGGTGTCTATATTATGCGCATGACTTAAACGCTGGCAGACACAGCAGCAGTTGTTGGCAGGTATATTGATCATGAAATCAGAATGTTCTTGTCTTGAATTATTCATTCATTCATTCATTCATATTCATTCATTCATTCATTCATTTATGTCACTTGTTTAAGTCATCTAAAAAAAAAAAAAAATTAAACTCGATTGGGGGGGCCCCTGGTGGCCAGGGGGCCCCAAGCAGCCGCTTAGTTCGCTTATGCCTCGGGCCGGCCCTGGCCTCAGCAAAGCGCTCTGTGTCAAAACTGTCTGTTAGATTTATTGTTGTCTGTCTCTCATTATATTGTATTATGGCGAAACAACTATTTAAAGCCTGTGCTTCTCCTTGCCCTCGTTATATCACGGGTGGAGATACACATGAGCATTGTGTAGTTTGTTTGGGAGTGGAGCATGCGATGTCAGCCTTCGAGGGGGCTGACTGTCAGCATTGTGAGCGTCTCCCGCTCCGCATGCTCCGCTCCCGTCTGTCCACATTTGAGGATGATGGACAGGCTCGCGAACCTCAGGGTTCTGGACCCGCGGCTGCCGAGGCAGCTCGGAGAAGGCTCACTTGGGGTTCGAAAAAGGATCTCTCGGCGGGGTTGGAGACGGGCTCTGCCTTATCTCCTCCTTTACCCGAGGGATCCATTGCTCTCTTGCCGGTGTCGGAAGCCCGCGCTGCGGCTTCTTCCGCCCGGGAAGAGAGCCCGATGCTTCAGTGCTCTAGCTCTGAGGAGGTAGAGTTACTGAACATTGGTGAGAGTGACACAAACACTAATAAAGAATCAATAAGGGGAGAGGATTCGCCATCCCTCTCCCCAGCATATGAGGAGCTTATTGAGGTGATAACTCGTGCTGTAGATAAATTAAGTATTGACTGGCCAGCAGAAAAAAGAGATTCTCGTCCTAAAAGCAAATTAGACGAGCGTTTTCTCACATCTAATGTTTCTTCTCAATCACGGGCCCTTCCATTCTTTCCTGATCTACATAGTGAGCTATGTAGATCATGGAATAAACCATATTCGTCACGTCTTTTTAGTCCCCATGTTCACACATATTCAAATATAAGGGGGCTGAAAGATTTTGGTTACGGGTCGATGCCCCCAGCGGAACAGACGCTCGCAAGCTATCTGTCTCCTGGGTCAGCATCGTCCCTGAAGGATCCCGTGTTGCCGAATAAACCACTAAAAACCACATCTAATTTAGTGGGTAAGGCTTATACGGCAGCAGGTCAAGCTGGAGCCTGTCTGCACACGATGGCAGTGCTCCAAGCCTATCAGGCAGATCTGCTGGGGGATATCGATAAGAGTGAGGGAGTTAGTCCCGACGAAATTCGAGAACTTCGTCGGGCTACAGATCTTTCTCTCAGAGCTACGAAGGAGACCGCCCGTGCTATTGGGCGGTCTATGGCAGCCCTCGTAGCGACTGAGAGACATCTTTGGTTAAATCTTGCAGATATTAAAGATAAAGATCGGGCTTTTCTTTTAGATGCCCCTATTTCTCCCTCTGGTCTTTTTGGTGACTCGGTGAATTCGGTTGTTGAAAGATTTCAAGAAAATAAAAAACAATCTGAGGCTTTTAAAAAATTCCTTCCTCGCCGAGTCCATCCCCCTGGGGATGCTGGGCGTGAGCATCCCCAGCCAAGCTCCTCGCACCGTGTGCAACAGAAAATGAGTGTTGCGTCTCGTGCTCCCCCGAATAAATCTTGGGGATCGAGCCAACACTCTCAGCCGAAGTCGGCTAAGTCTAAGCCGGATCTGAGGACCGTACTTATGGCTAGGAAGGCTTCGGCTCAGAAAAGGTCCTGACGCTATGTACGTCAGACCATCGAGGACAGCCCCAACCGGGGTGGAGCGGTGTACACCTCAGAATACGGTGCCCGCTCCACTTCGGGGTCCTCATGGGACCGGACTGCCAACCCCGCCACCCTTGGTGCTTCGGGGCGCAGTGGTAATCAGCGAAAGTTCGGAGCAGTGTCAACTCGACATTGCGTCGGACGTGAGCCCTCTGAGGGGGGTTCAAAAACAGTCAGTTTGGTTGTTTCCTGCCAACATGCTTCAGGTCACCGAAGTGGCTGTTCCTTTAACACCAGAGCCCAGTCTCGAGAGACTGGTACCCTTAGTAGATTTTCTAACAGAATGGATGAATCTGGTGAATATATCTCCTTGGGTCCTGTAGATAATAGAGAAAGGTTACAGAATCCAATTCGGTTCTCCTCCGCCTCGTTACAACGGGGTGTTACTCACGGTAGCACATCCCGAGCAGGCACTGGTAATGGAGCAAGAAGTACAGTCACTCTTAGCAAAGGGAGCTATAGAACAGGTGTACTCCCCCGACAGAGAATCAGGGTTTAACAGCCGATACTTCATTGTTCCAAAAAAGGATGGGGGGTTGCGTCCAATTTTAGATCTCCGTTTGCTGAATCGTGCAGTCATGAAATTGAAATTCAAGATGCTCACACTCAAACAGATAGTGACTCAAATCAGATCCGAGGACTGGTTTGTCACGATAGATTTGAAGGACGCTTACTTCCATATCTCCATCCTCCCTCAACACAGGAAGTTCCTGAGGTTTTCTTTCAGGGGCAAAGAATACCAATATCGGGTGCTTCCATTCGGCCTAGCTCTGTCACCCCGCACGTTCACGAAGTGCGTAGATGTAGCTCTGGCCCCGCTCAGGCTGCAGGGCATACGCATTCTGAACTACATCAACGACTGGCTGATTCTGGCAGAATCAGAGCAGTCAGCGGTTCGGCATCGAGATGTCGTTCTCGCTCATATAAAGAAATTGGGGTTAAGACTCAATGCCAAGAAGAGTGTGCTTTCTCCACTACAGAGAACCACTTTCCTTGGTGTGGTATGGGATTCAGTCACGATGCGGGCCACACTATCGCCCGTTCGTGTAGCTGCTATCATCGCAGCCACAAAAGAGTTGAAGCTAGGCCAGTCACGCACTGCAAAACAGTTCGAGAGACTGTTAGGCCTCATGGCAGCGGCGTCCAATGTGATCCCCTTTGGCCTGCTGTACATGAGACCTTTGCAGTGGTGGCTCAGGACCAGAGGGTTCTCCCCGAGGGGAAACCCACTTCGTATGATCAAGATCACGCGGCGGTGCATCCGCGCCCTGATTATATGGAGGAAACGTTGGTTCCTGTCCCAGGGTCCGGTGTTGGGAGCTCTTTGCCATCGAGTTGCTATCTCGACAGACGCTTCTCTCACCGGCTGGGGAGCGGTAATGGAAGGCCGCTCAGCTCAGGGTCTGTGGGGGAACCATCATCTCTCTTGGCACATAAATTGCCTGGAGATGATGGCCGTCTTCAATGCGTTGAGACATTTCCTCCCAGATCTGAGGGGCCATCATGTGCTCGTCCGTACAGACAACACATCGGTGGTCTCTTATTTAAATCGACAGGGGGGTCTGCGTTCGCGTCCACTCTGCAAACTGGCGCACCAGATCCTCTTGTGGTCCCTCGGGAAGATACTCTCCCTGAGGGCAGTGTATATCCCAGGGTACCAGAATATAGGAGCAGACACCCTGGGGCTGAGGCCAGGGGAATGGAGACTCCACCCCGAGGCGGTGGAGCTCATTTGGGAATTTTACGGCCAAGCAGAAGTGGATCTGTTTGCGTCTCAGCATACGACGCACTGTCCACTTTGGTTCTCCCTCACGCAACCAGCCCCCCTGGGGTTGGACGCTATGGTACAGACGTGGCCGAGGCTACGTCTGTACGCATTCCCCCTGTTGCTCTGCTCCCAGGAGTTCTGGAGAGAGTCCGCCAGGACGGAGTAAGTCTATTATTAGTAGCTCCACGCTGGCCGAGTCGAATTTGGTTTGCGGACCTAATTCATCTCCTCGATGGCCCTCCTTTCGAGATACCTGTCAGGAGAGACCTTCTGTCTCAGGCAGGGGGCACAGTATTTCACCCCCGACCGGAGATTTGGAACCTATGGGTTTGGCCTCTGAGGGGGCCCAACTTTTAGAGAGTGGTCTCTCGACTGAGGTCGTTGAGACCATTCTTAGCTCCAGAGCTCCAGCCACGAGGAAATTATATATACTTAAGTGGAAAGTTTTCACGTCTTTGTGTCACCAACAGCAGCGAGATCCAGTTAACTGTTCAGTCAACACAGTACTTGAGTTTCTCCAGTCTCGTTTCACGTCAGGTTTATGTCCTTCTACCTTAAAGGTTTATGTGGCGGCCATTGCGGCTTTCCATGCCCCTGTGGGTATTACATCTTTGGGTCGAGACCCCCTGATTATTCGTTTCCTTCGTGGCACCTTGAGGCTGAGGCCTGCAGTTCGAACTAGGGTGCCGGCATGGGATCTGGCGATAGTTTTGGAAGGCTTGTCTGGGGCTCCCTTCGAGCCCCTAGAGTTAGTTTCAGAAAAATTTCTGACGTTCAAGACTGTCTTTCTGTTAGCCATTTCGTCCCTAAAAAGAGTCGGAGACCTTCAGGCTCTTTCTGTGTCTCCCACCTGTTTGGAATTTGCACCGGGTATGGTTAAGGCGTTCTTATACCCTAAGCAGGGTTACGTTCCTAAGGTGCCAACCAATATTCCAAGGCCTATTGTACTGCAGGCATTCTGTCCTCCACCGTTTACATCTTCGGACCAGGAAAAACTGAATCTGTTGTGTCCAGTGCGAGCACTGGACACTTATGTCCACAGGACTGCCCCGTGGAGGAGATCTGATCAGTTGTTTGTCTGTTTTGGTTCACCTAAGAAAGGTCTTCCTGCTTCTAAACAGACAATCAGTAAGTGGATAATCGAGGCTATTTCTCTTGCATATGAGTCCTCTGGCCAGCCATGCCCTTTGGTGGTCAGAGCTCACTCTACCCGAAGTATGGCGGCCTCTAAAGCCCTGTTATCAGGAGTTTCCCTTCAGGAGGTTTGTGATGCGGCGGGTTGGTCCTCGCCGCTAACATTTGTGAGGTTTTATAGCCTGGACCTGGAAGCTGCCCCAGGATCCCAGGTGCTTTTTACTTAATTTGCTGACAGTTTTATCATCTGGCATTTTGTAATTATGGCGTATAGGGTATTATCGTTCCCAAAGCGTCATCGACGCATCGCGAGTTCCCTCGAAAGGGAACGTCTCGGGTTACGACTGTAACCCTAGTTCCCTGAGAAGGGAACGAGACGATGCGTCTCCCTGCCATACTTCCTGCATCCCTGCGATCGTCTTTGCTTCGGCTCTATAAGCTAACGCGAGCATTGCACCGGATGTGCTTTTATATCTTCCTGGTCATGACGTCACCCGCCCGTGACGCTTGTTTTCACCTATATTTGGACATTTTTTCTAAACTTATTTAGAGGTATGCATCACGTTTTGTCAAATTCTAACATTCAAAATAAATTCTATTAGAATAATAAGACAGTACCACTGTTACCAGTCGAATTAAATCATTAAATCAAAATCCATCTTTGCATTGCCGAGGTGACACAGAAGCGGCATCAGAACTGGCATTAAAATATTTAAAATCCATTTACAATTGCATAAATAAAGCTATGAGATTAGTTTTTTATTCAATATTGAAATATGTAATTTCTAATTTGAACGTTTTAATTAAAAGATAGCTACTTTAAATATGAAACTAACACCGCCAGTAGGTGGCGGCAAGTAACTGTCTTAATAAGTGAGTTGAGGGAGTCATTAATTCAACCGATTTGTTCAAACGGCTGATTCATTCAGGAAAAGCAAGTGATTGTTCATTGAATCGTTAAAATTATTCATTCAAAAGGCAGATTTCAGTCAAAAAAATCATTGTTGTTGTATGTTGCATTGAGACTCTGCTATGGTTTCATTTTGAAATACTCGTCGGCGAAATAAAGGAAAAACAAACAATATTGCCAATATTGTGTGTAAAAGGTAACTCACAATGTTAACTTATTGTTCATTTAACTGCTGTAAAAAGAAATATCACATTTGCAATTGTGCACAGGAAAACGGCACTCTTGCTCTTGTGATATTCTAATATAACAACATAATATGATATAAATATAAGACAAAAAACTCATTTGGGGACATAGCCTACCTAACTGCACTGACACGTCACGCAGTGAAAGCAAGCATGAGAGACAAATTCGATGTCAGCTCGTAGTGCCTTGTACAATATCATCATAGACAATATATATCGCACATTCCTAAGCACATAAAGAATGAACTTTTTAAGACTTTTTATGCCCTTAAATTAAAAAAAAAATCTAATTTAAGACTTTTTAATGATCCGCGGGAACCCTGATATGGGATTCTGCTTATTTTTCGCCTGTGTTTTGAGCAAGAGATTCTGTACTATATCAGAAGATACGTAATAAGACATAATTTTTTTTTTTACAAAAAAAAAAGCATACATTTTCTCACAAATGACAGACATTTCCATCAATGGCTGGGAAAGAGTTTATATAGCGCAATTGGGCTAGTTTTGATTAGCAACTGTGTGTGTTTTGTTGTGTGGATCTGGCAACCCTGAAGTAAACACAGACAGACAGCGCTGGAAGCTGCTAATGCCCATCAGATCGTGTAAATCGTTGAAAGATTAATAGAAATTATGATTGTCTAAAGAAATATGAAGTAAACATATGTAAATATAATCAATATTTATCCAGGTTTGAGCAATTTTTGACTAGGCTATATGCCCAGTGAAGCTATGTGCACACAAATAAACTGCAGCAAATAGCCTATGTTGTTATTCTATTCAAAATATCAAAATTACTGCTTGAGTATTTTGCAATCCTGACATAAATTAAGAAATTAACATCACTGCAACCGAGTTTTATCATAAACAGTGGTCAAATATCGAAGCTGGAGTCTTAAATCTTTCTAATGCTACTCAATTTGTGATGTTTTAAACTGCAGTGATAATAATCTGAGGGCCGCCTGATATCGTTGTGTGTAAAAAGGTTCGATCACCACAGCAACCCTGCTTTCCCGGCGTTAACGTCATCCCTGATGGGACTGTTGATTTCAGCGAGACTGGAGTGTGTATGTGCACGTGGACCCAGAGGTTAACGCAGCCCCCGACAGAACCACTGATTTTCAATTTGCTTTCCATTAGGGATCAACCACATCAGTCCAGAGAGACCGGAGAAACCCTCATTAGTGAGTCTCTCAACGGCATTCCCTTCATCCACATTTCACTTTCACTCACTTTTCCTCCCATTTGCAAAGAGATGCTTATCAGCCACACGGAATGAGGAGTATTATCATAATTGCATACAAATTAACAGCAATAAGCTGATGGAATATTCAGTGCATGACTTCCACGCAACAAAAGTCCCGATGTTATAAGCTGCGGATGATTGAGGAAACCGCCCCTGTCCCAGTTGGCCTGCCAGTGAAATATTGGCTTTTGTGAGGCGATTTGCATGTGGCGGAGGTGAAAGACTCGAATAAAATCAGCGATAGCATCAGTTGACGTGGTTGAGCCTTGCAGGACAGATGGCTGACATGTTTAACGCTCTCATTAAACACTTTGCCATGTAACCACAGCTTGCGTGATTCCTTTAAGCCCTGAGAATGAGCCGTGTGTGTGTCCTGCTGAGCGGAGCAATAGGGAATTTTTCATGGTCACAGAAAGCATTCATTTTATTTTGGATATAATTAGCCCACATTTGTTCTGCTTTGATGCTTGTCGAGTTCAGGGCAAGAAATGAGAGTCTCTACCAGGGAACAAGAGTGTGTGTGTTTTTTAGTTTGTTCCCCTTACTCCTTTAATATGCATAAGCTTCTTCAAAAGAGGTCAAGGTCATGCAAGTGCATCCCGCGAAACAAACACGACCGGCTGTTTGCCGCCTTTCACACATCACTTACAGGACAACAGAATGCCTGTGCACTATCACATTTGTAATTGGGAACCCGTCATCGTGGGATGAACGTGTCTGGCTCGCCCTGATTCTTAAAACAGATTTGACATTAACAATCATCTGTAGATGTAGACGGGATAATATGCTAGTATTCGAACACTGTGGCTGTGTTTGAATATTTGCGTACTGCACACTTATAAACAGGGGTGCACATCACTGTTTTGGTCGGGTTCTCAAGGGAGCACCTGGAGATACTGTTTTGGTTCTCACACTTTACTCGGCACACTTATCCTACAAGCTGTCATCTTCACTTTCCTCTTGACTGCTCTTCTCAATGTCTTCTTTTCTCCCTAACATGGTAAATGATGATGTTTTAAAAAAATATATTGTTGTCACAGACAACAGCAGGAATATTAGGCTGCTGTCACTTTAAGACCGAATGCACCAAATATACTGACACACATCCGGTTTGTTTCTTTCTCAATTGTTCACTTAGGACATAACCGAGAGAATACTTGCCGAGACGGGTAATGTGACATTGAATTGTGTATGTATGTATGTATGTGTCCGTTCAAGCGCAAGTAAATGCGAAAGAGGATTCAATTCGGTGTTGGGTTCAATTCGGTTACATTTTAAAATATATTCAAATATACATAAATGTTCATATTATGATAATATTACTATATATTTGATCAAATAAATGCAGCCTCAGTGAGCATAAGAGACTTTAAAAATTGTACTGACTACAAACTTTTGAACATTTGCATATTTCTGAATATTTTGCTATAATTTTATATATCGTTTACAGTTATAGTCCATTATCTAGTCTTGGACCTCATATACTTTTTGCTTCATTCTAAAGCTTTTAAAGTGATTCATCATCTCAGAGCTGGTTAGTTTGGTTCATGGCTTCGATCTTTTATGAAATGCTTATGGAGAAATGAATAGGAGAAAGTCACTGTTATGAACCGTATTCGAGTCCATCTTTTCACGCAGACTCTAATATGGATATAATATGGCGGACAATTTAATTTGGAGTTGATATTTGCTGTAAGTATTCATCCTGTTGCTGTGCTTTATTTTTCTACGCATTCATCCTGTGCAACATTATCCTGTGAGACAGAGAAACACCGGAGAACAGAAACATATGTGCTCCTCTTTTTTTCTGTCTCTGTCGCTTCCTCTTTGTGTTTTATGAGAGCTGAAATTGTATTTGTGGTTGAAATAAAAATGATAGGCAGAGACACAGTAATTATACATAATGATTTTTCCCAGCAGGCTCTAGGCTGCCCATGCCATTCCAAAGAGACACACTGCAGGGATGTGTGGTGAGAGAGATTCGTAGAAAATTACAGAAAATGCTTTTAATTATTTTACTTCAATAGCATCTGTCTGTTGCCTTCATATAAAAGCTCCCTGGGATACAGTATTGCCGTTTTCAAATCATAATTTAAATGAAACACCTTCCACCCTCTTTATTTTCCTGGAAAACAGAGTGATGAATAGTATTTCTCCATCTGGAGTCGTCAGGCGTTCAGAGCTGTTTTCCGACATGTCTATCCTGTCCCATCATGCCGTGCGCCTCCGCTTTTGCTGCGCTTTTCACGCCGTTGGGTGATATTTTTGGTCAGGTGCAAATTAGCGCGAGACGGGATGTAAAGAGAGAGCGTCACCGTACTCTGAGAAACACAACAGTTTACAAAACAGAATCACTTCTAATTCAAAGGGTTTTTCTGGCTTATTTCATTTAAAGGAATATTTCACCCATATTCTGTAATTCACCTTCATCTTTCTGCTTTTAAACCCCTCAGCATGCTTGAAAAACCACTTTATGATTCTGTATTTTATTTTATATTTTGTTTCATTTTTTTGTTGTATTGATTATTTTTTTCATGCTTTTTTTATATTTTGTGTACAAAATACACAGAAAGGGTGATTCTGTTCCCTATTTTTTATTTTATTTTATTTATTTTATTTAAAAAAATATATATATATATATATATTATGCTAGGCTTTCATTGAAAGTGTTTTACTGTAAATACATTGTCTATTCTGTTTATACAAACTGAGGGACAGGTTTGAAATGATTGTCTGTGTTAATCAACAGCATGCCACAGATGTTGTCAATAGACGTTAAGGGGGAAAATGTCCCAGAATATTCCTTTCATTTACACCAACCTCCCAATCCTGATTTTAAAAATGCTAATTAAGCGGTACAAACATAAGGCAAATGTTTCTCATTATATACAGTGGCTATCTATAATCAAATGAGTATTTTAACAACACACTGGGTCACAAGAGGACTTCATTAAACAAGCTTCTGTCGTCCGTTTGCATGTTAAACAGTTACCACAGACCCCTTAAATCCAGCAGGGGTAATTGGGGTTGTTACAGGCTGATGCATGTTGGCTAAGTGTGAGTGTTTCCTGAGATAAAAGGAAGTAAGCGCTCATTGATCCGGCCAGCGAGGAGCGTGAAGGGCAGGGAGACGCCCGGATTTACGTCTGTGAAGGGAGCTGTTTGGATGGACAGTGAGGGATTTTGAAGGAAAAAGACAAAGACAGAAAGTGCCGAAGCAAAAAGCCATTCAGAGATCAACACAAGACTGAAACTTTGATGGTTTGATGTTGACAAGAAAAACCTCCCTTAGCAGAAGCATACCAGCCAGACTTTTGACCAAATCTAGGCCATGATTGCTTGTTCTGATCAATAACTGTCCATTTAGACTGGAAAGGGCCATGTAGTCCCTCAAAACCACTTTTGGCTTTCATCAAAGTCATGCCCACCTTGTAGTTTATTCTGGACTAGAAACCAGACACGTAGACATGAAAACCCTTTCCTCAAGTGTTCAGTGTTTGTCAGGTTTGCATGGTCCAGTTATACCCTGCTGGTAGACAGTGTTGGGAAAGTTCACTTTCTACATGAACTAGTTCAAAGTTCAGTTCACAAATTGTAAAATTAACAGGTTCAGTTCATAGTTAATACTTAAAAATGTTGAACTAGTTCATAGTTCTTTTTTTCCATATGTTGCTGCAAGCTATTATTTTTCAAAATTATTGCCACAGCCATAGAACCACAGACAGCAATTATTTTATCGGCGGGCAAAGTTTGTACAGAAATGTAAGATTTTTCCCATCCTCACCGACCTTGTCATAAAACTGGATTAAATGATCATCAACGCCTCCTTGCTGCTTTGTTCTGATGACGCATGCGGCGGTGCGACACTGGCGGCTGGTGTTGCCAGATTGTTTTTTTTCCGCTACATATTAAGGCTTGTTTACGGTGTGTTTTAGCCAGTTTTCGCCTGGAAGGCTCTATAGAAATCGGGCACTCTATTGAACGAAGTTAAACTGAGAGAGCGCGCCGTTCACAGACTCCAGAATGAACGAGTTCACAGTAACGTTCATCAGGCAGTAATACAGTACGTTCAGTTCACGTTCAGTTCACGTTCGCCCAAAATATGAACGAGTTCATGAACTATTGTTCAATGTACTTGTTCAGGCACAACACTGCTGGTAGATGCTCTAACTGCACCATTCTGCTGCCAAAAAGTATTCTTCCTTCATGGCCATTCAAAGGTATCTGTGCATTCTTATGAAATATCCATTTTGCAGTGTGCAGATTGGAGCATCTTATTTTAAGAAAGCTCTTGCCATTTTTGTGTGCTGCATGCAAGTCTGCATGGATCTGTGCTACTGGCAGGACTGACCTTATATAGCTGTCTGAATAAAGTGTGTTTTAGAAAGATCTCTGGTCCCTCTGGTTGTTTGTCATGTTGTTAGTTTGAGATGGGGACCCTGGGTGATGCTTTGGTAAATGAGCAGTTTCAGTCCTCTGTGTATGTGAGATTCAATCGAGTCCTTTAATAGGAAAGAAATGTTTTGAGATGGAACCATTGAAACATTTGCTTTCAGTGTCCATCCTATTCTTGGATTCATTACACCTCAGAGGAAAGAGCTGAAGGCAAATGCCTAAATCTGAGCTGCACACCTAGAAACCAATCACTGATGGAGTATTAGATATTATAAATCATAAATGATTTATTCGTGCACATCATTATTATTTTTTTAATTCATGTGGCCTTGTAATCTTTCATCAAAAAAAACTTCCCTTCCCTCTTGCAGCAACATCTCTTCTCGTCTGTGATGATGCGTTTACTTGCGCGAGGGCGGGGCAACCTGTCAATCACATGAGATCCACCAATAGCAAACCACAACCATCCAAACATCCAATCAATTCCACATGGATAAAATCAAGCCCCGCCCTACATTTCTTCTTGTTCCAGAAGCGGTTTCACTCTTATATTCGTCACAATAATCAAGAAAGAACTAGCGAACTTCCGTTTCATGCTGACTTTAAAGTTCATTAAAGGAATAGTTCACTCAGAAATAGAAATTCTGTCATTTGGCGCTTTTCCACTGCATGGTACGGTACGGTACGGTACGGTTCGGTACGGCACGCTTTGGCGCTTTTCCACTGCATGGTACGGTACGGTTCGGTTCGGTACGGCTCACTTGTGGCGCTTTTCCACTGCATGGTACGGTACGGTACGGCTCGCTTCGGCTCGCTTTAAATGGTACCAGCTCTGTTGAGGTTCCAAGCGTACCGTACCGATACTAAAATGTGACGTGGAAGCACTGTAGATCACTGTTTGGTCAGACAGACAGAATCGTCACTAGCGTCATTGTATTTGCGAGACATCAAACCCGCTAGATTTAAATAGCCAGTAAACAGCCACCGCTGTAGCACCTGTTTTAAAACTACTTGCTTGACTTGCTTGAAGAAAAAAAACTTCAAAAAAAGAAATGGCTGAATCGTGGTCAGTGGACGAGAAGCGCAGACGTTCCTCTTGTTGGTTGTCGAGGAGCGGATAAACTATAACGATCATCAGTCATAATCCCACCCACTCTGAAGCGGTACTAACTGCAGTGGAAAAGCAACCGAGCTAAAGCGAACCGAGCCGTGCCGCGCCGTGCCGCGCCGAGTCGTACCACGCAGGGGAAAAGCGAAGCGAGCCGAACCGTTCCGCGCCAAAGCGTGCCGTACCGAACCGTACCGTACCATGCAGTGGAAAAGCGCCAATTATTTACTTTAATTATTCATCTTTTGTATATGGCTTTGAAATAACATGAAAGCAAATAATGACAGTAATTTTTATTTTTTTTTATTTTATAATAAAAAATAATCATTTATTTTTTGGAATAAATAATAAATTATTTTATTTGTATTTTTTAAATTTTTAGTCTAGGGGAACTGTTCCAATATTTTTTTTAATTGTTTTTTATATATATATATATATATATATATATATATTGCTATTAAATATGTAGTTGTCTACATGCTGCATGCGTGTATGTGCGTGATAAAGACCGTTCTCTATAATCATCACCTATAAAATACAGAGGCAATTTACAGTTTAAAGGTGTTCTTTGGTGTGGCTTGTTGTGGCTGGACTGATGTGGTGCAACACACACACACAAAAGCAGAAAATGAAAGTCTTTTATTTAGACAAACCATCTGATGAATGATTGTGAAACGCAGATGAAGATGGAGGATGATTTTATAGAATAGACAAGTGTCTATTTTAAGTGTCAATAGATTTACTCTCAGTATCTGTACACGCATAACTGTGTTGACATGTCCAGACAGCCTTGTGCACTCGTGTGTGTGTTTGTGTGTTTGTATACGTAGTGATTCGTATCACAGCACATGTCAGTTAATGATAATATGAACAAATGAATTCATTTTCTCTCCATATTTCCCTTTCGCACAGATTCATTACAAGCCTCTATTGCTTTTCCTGGAGCGCATGTGTGTGTCCACCGCGTCCATGAGCATCTCTGGTCCCTCATAAGGCCTGTTGTCAGTTTGTCATGACGATGATGGATGGGAGAGCCCGTCCGCTCTGTCTCTTTGACTCGAGTGCGAGTTCATTCATGTTAAAGCAGCGCTGGGCTCTCGGTGGAATTCACATCTCGACTCAGAGAGGTCTGCGTTTAGAGACCAGGTGTCAGCGCACTGCACATCTGTCAGTGCACATCCGTAAAAGACTCGTCATGCACATTGATGCTTATGAAACCTGTGAAATGCTCAAATTTCAGTTTTGCTGTAATAATAAGCAGATGCAAAATATCTAGTTACACACAATATCTAGTGCACCATGCAAGGCATTTATAATTCACTGTGCTATATTTGTATACTCACACTTTTTTGAGTTGCACAATTTCTTTTCTCATTTTAACCTTCTTTTGATGGTTTTTGGAAGGCCTTGGTTATCTCTAATCTCATTTTGAAGGATTTCATAAAGCAGGGGTTATTTTCATGTCTTCGGTTTTGACTTGCATGATTTGGTAGTATCTTTCATAAGAAATTGTATTAGGCCTTTATTAACCTTGCCGTCAGTTTTTTGACCTTTTAGATATTTTTGTTGTCATATGTTTACATGTTTAATGTCTGCACTGAAGTTAAAAATAGGGTATGCAATTTCTGAGAGGCTAGCAATAGCGAACTAGCTTTGAAAGCATGAGATCCCGTCCTCCCTTCAGAGTTTCTCCAAAGCCACGACTCCTTCAAAACACATGAAACACGAACAGCAGAGAGCAAACAAAAGCTCACGAGAGACGGCGTTAAACTACCTCATGTCTCAAAGCACATAACATTACAATAATAATGAACATAAACAACTTAAAGACCGCTGACCTGTATCACCCGACTGCTGCAGATTAATTTCAGCGCTGATAGTGTTGACATGTAAACACATAAATCCAAGTCTGAGGACGTGAACAGCTCCGGGTAGAACGTCACGGGTTGCCATCTCGTAATTAAGGTTAAGACATGGCGTGAACACAGCATAAGCTCATTGTTTTGGTTCAGGAGGAACTGTAAAAAGTGCTGATATTTGTTTGCGGCAGTCGGTGGCTGTTTGTCTACAACTGTAAGGGGATATACAGTCAAAGACCCAGAACCAGATATGAAGAATGAATACCCAGAGTCAGAATTATAATAAATTAATGAAAAGTTTTACTGAAGATAGTTTGCAGTTTCATCAGCAGAAGTCAGCTTCAGTACTCACACAGGAGTTTGTAGGCCGCCAAACTTACAGTTACAAAGTTCACAGCAGTTATACCATTTCCAAGGTCTAAGCTACGTCATTGCTTACAGTTTGAATGATTCTGATTGGCTAAGGAATAGATAAACATAGTAATTTTCCACACATATACAGATAGACGGAACCACCTTCCAGGTCACAGATTTGGGTTGCTGGGCACCAGCATGTCCCAAACAACAACTCAGTCAATCTCCAATAATGCCAGTGGTTCCTTAACCTGTAACCAAGAAGACTAATACACACACACGTAGCCTCATGGATCGCGCTGAGGAACTGTGATGTCTGAGAGAGTAGGTGCACGGAAGTATAAATACATACAGTATGTTATGTTGACAAAGACAGCCAGCTAGGATATCGTATCATTGTGTTCCGAATGCAAAAAAGTTTGATCCTGAGACTTCCACTGAAGATAAATACAGTTTTAAAATATTTATACAACTTCTATTATTGATTGATTTCAGGATGTTAAGAGAGTTTCAGTCTGTTCATGTTCTGGTGGACTCCAATAACGGACATGCAGAAGTTACAGAGCCCTGCACATTACATGCACGAAAAAAAATATGTATATCTTGACCACGATGATGGCTTTATGTATGTGAGCGTGTTAAATTTGGGTGCACAGAATTTACAGCAATCAAACAAACTAATATATAAAATATATTTCAAGATTATTTATACAGTATTGTTATAAAAATGTATTACCATACTGTGGCAGTAGCTATTTCCATTTTCTGTGTCATTTGAACACAATAACAATTGGAAATACCTTATGGAATCTCGTGTAAAAGTGTGTGCATTATAGTTGTATTGTCACCACAATCTCACTCTATTCCCAGGGAGCGGATGGTTTTATATAGTATAATTACACTCCAGCTCTGAGCGGGACCTTCCCAGCAGGCCATCTGAGACGGGAGTGAGTGTGAGTGTGTGTCGGGCTCAGCTGGGGACGAGAGATTGAGCTGATCTTGTTTTATAGAAATCTCGGATAGATTCCTCTGCTAGGATGAAGATTTGATCCTCCTCGGGTCTGAAATGACAGCATTACAGGTGCGTCAGAACATTTGCCATTCTGTTTCTAGTTTCTAGGACACACGCACTCCTTTCTCAAAACTTGGGTTGACAATGCTGACATTTCAGTGGTTCATAGCAATATCAGAAGAACATCAGTATCGAGACCACAGCAAAACTAATATAGAGTTTCAATATAAATATTAACAAATTAATTGAAAGCAATTATAAAAAGCATTCAAGTGTTATTCACTGTAGTAATCTTTGCTTACGGCTTTTTGAAGTCAATTATTCAAGATGACACAGGCGTAACTATCGGTAAGCAGGGTACGCGGTTGCTTACGGGCACGGACCAATCAGGGGCCCGCGTGACTGGAAGATATTGATTTATTTGAATAAATAATGACAACAATATATTTTACTGATCATTGAATACATGTGTGAAACGAACAATGATGGATTTTAGTGTAATTTGTTTCGAATTGGGACTGGGGAATCCCCGGGTCGGTAAGTGAACATGCGTATTGCGTGCAAAACAGTAAAAACTTTGAAATTTAGACAGACAATATTGATATGGAGTCGTCGTCAAATTACAAACACAAAAGTGGCTTTCAAAAGCAAAAACGAAAATAGGAATTTGAGAAATTAATGAGTAAATTACCAAAAATAGGAAGCTTCTTTAATCGACAACTTTGCACAGAGGATAGCCTGGAAAATGCAGCTATAATGTAAGTGAGAATCTTTTTTTATGTATTTGGACCCAGGCCTATGTGTGTGTAGTCATAGCAGTGAGTAACAATGTGTTATGGTGTGCATTCACCAGTGTTTTTTGTTTTTCTTTTGTGGTGTGCTTAGGCTACTCCTTATTTTGTCAGTCATCTCATCTCTTATATGCTGTGTCTCTATGGCTGCGTTTACACTTGGCATTAAAGCAACACCAAGGTACTTTTCCTCTGCGGTCGCCCTACAGGTTGGAAGCTGAATTGTCCATTACCGCTGTCGTAAATAATTTAGCCTACCGCAGCCTACTGTCGCACGCGCACGCTCGCTGTTTATCCAGCACCGGCTTTGGAATCAACAATGGCCACAGACAAGGTAGAGTATGATGCATGATTTTATGAAAGACATCACAAACAAAGGAAAACTATGTATGCCGTAAAGCAGTCGAATTTTGTAGTTCTTTTTGTGCTCCGGTTACTACCCGAAACCCGAAGTTACATAGTGCCAGTAAAAGCGATACAGACCACGTTAGGCTATGGCAGACGTGTCATTTAACCTACTGTAAGTCGATGTACCATCACAAGGGTCTTGGAAATATATTATGAAGGTTGAAAAACTACATAGTGTTACTTTAACATGCGACCTGTATCTGGATGTTGTCCACATACACATTGAAAAGACGAGTGTAAACACGCTTCTGATGGGAATGTTATCCAATCAGCGTGTCCCGGTTCAGAGGACGCATTGTGATCGGATCTCAGCATAATGTAAACGCAATCCAGCCATCGTGTGTGTCTGCATTCACAGGTGGGTGTCACACAAACCCCCCCCCCACTGTCATTATTCCCCTCCTCTCTCCAGGAATTGCTGAACGTAGCTGTGTGGTTTTGCGATACATTCGAGTGCGAAGTACATCGCAAATATACTAAAACTGTTTGCTTTTGTACCCTAAAGTTGCAGAACCATTCATTTTCTGTAAAGAACGCACATTTTTCCCACCACAGCTGGCAACGTTCTCAGATATGTTTCTCTATACCGTTTCCATTACAGCATCTATCCACATTATTAGTACTTGCAGCCTCTCCATCCTCCTCATTATGCGAGATTTGTAAAATGTACCCCGACTGAAAACTGTTTTCAAAAGAAAACCCACCAGTTCAGGTCGACTTTGCACCGGAGTCACCCTTTTTTTTTGCGGGAATGCGAGATCCAATCTGTTATCCAGATACAGAAGCCACTTGATGTGGACAGGTGTAAATGCACCGTGTCCTGATTGGCTTATGATCCGATCTGCTTGATCGGATCACGGTGATCGCATGTTAATGCCAAGTGTAAACGCAGCCTATCATCCTATCCTGTCCTATTCATGGTAGCCTACTCGTGGATATTGCGTCATCACATGCTGTAGTACGGGCCCCGCCTTGATAATCCTGCATAAGGGCCCGGTGTTGGCTCGTTACGCCACTGCGAGACAAGTAAACACCCAGTATAAATTAAGGCAAATTTAAAATTAAGGCAAATAAAAACAACAACAGCAAAGATACTGTTGTCATGTATCCAGTCACCACACCAGCTTTGTCACCTCTACCGCACTACAGTTCCCAGCATCCCTCATGTTTCCCGCCTGCACACCATCAGCCATCACCTGATTACATCAGCACCTGTACCTCATCATCAGCACGCCCTATAAAGAGACACTTCTCCTGTGCTCCCAGGTCTGGTCTCGTCGTTCCCTCAAAGAACACTTACCTGACTCCTTACCTGACTCCTTACCTAACTCCTTACCCGACTCCTTACCGACTCCTTACCTGACTCCTTACCCGTCTACTTACCTGACTCCTTACCTGTCTCCTTACCTGACTCCTTACCCGACTCCTTACCCGACTCCTTACCCGACTCCTTACCCGACTCCTTACCCGACTCCTTACCCGACTCCTTACCCGACTCCTTACCCGACTCCTTACCCGACTCCTTACCCGACTCCTTACCCGACTCCTTACCTGACTCCTTACCTGTCTCCTTACCTGACTCCTTACCTGACTCCTTACCTGACTCCTTACCTGTCTCCTTACCCGACTCCTTACCCGACTCCTTACCTGTCTCCTTACCCGACTCCTTACCTGTCTCCTTACCTGTCTCCTTACCTGACTCCTTACCTGTCTCCTTACCTGACTCCTTACCTGTCTCCTTACCTGACTCCTTACCTGTCTCCTTACCTGACTCCTTATCTGACTCCTTACCTGACTCCTTACCTGACTCCTTACCTGACTCCTTACCTGTCTCCTTACCTGTCTCCTTACCTGACTCCTTACCTGACTCCTTACCCGACTCCTTACCTGTCTCCTTACCCGTCTCCTTACCTGACTCCTTACCTGTCTCCTTACCTTACTCCTTATCTGACTCCTTACCTGACTCCTTGCTTGTCTCCTTACCTGTGTGTAGTCATAGCAGTGAGTAACAATGTGTTATGGTGTGCATTCACCAGTGTTTTGTCATGTGTTATGGTGCGCATTCACCAGTGTTTTATTGTTTTTCTTTTGTGGTGCACGTAGGCTACTCCTGATTTTCTCAGTCATCTCATCTCTTATATGCTGTGTCTCTATGGCTGCGTTTACACTTGGCATTAACATGCGATCTGTATCCGATGTTGTCCACATACACATTGAAAAGACAAGTGTAAACTCGCTTCTGATGGGAATGTTATCCGATCAGCGTGTCCAGGTTCGGAGGTAGTCGAGGACGCATTGTGATCGGATCTCAGCGTAATGTAAATGCAATCCAGCCATCGTGTGTGTCTGAATTCACAGGTGGACATCACACAAACCCCCGCCCCCCCCCCCCCCCCCCCCCACGTGTCATTTAACCTACTGTAAGTCGATGTACCATCACAAGGGTCTTGGAAATATATTATGAAGGTTGAAAAACTACATAGTGTTACTTTAACATGCGACCTGTATCTGGATGTTGTCCACATACACATTGAAAAGACGAGTGTAAACACGCTTCTGATGGGAATGTTATCCAATCAGCGTGTCCCGGTTCAGAGGACGCATTGTGATCGGATCTCAGCATAATGTAAACGCAATCCAGCCATCGTGTGTGTCTGCATTCACAGGTGGGTGTCACACAAACCCCCCCCCCCACTGTCATTATTCCCCTCCTCTCTCCAGGAATTGCTGATTGTAGCTGTGTGGTTTTGCGATACAGTCGAGTGCGAAGTACATCGCAAATATACTAAAACTGTTTGCTTTCGTACCCTAAAGTTCTCCATCCAACGTTCTCCATCCATCCATCCTCATCTGCTTTTCAGAACAGATAAGACCATTATCCATCCAGAACACTATATTCTTCAGTTACTCCCCTGCTTCCATCGTTGCTATCACATACTTCGGCAAATAAACCTGTTGATCACTTTAACTTTGTGACTCCTTCTGTTTCATGACAACTGTATGTTGAACTGTTAACATACAGTACCGATTACTAGCAAGCAATTCAGTATTTTTATACCCTTTATTAATGTTTTGAATGAGCTTATTTTTTTTATTTTTAAGTTGATTTAAAATGTAGTTTAAGTGTTAGTAATTTTATGTACTTTTGTCATTTGTATAGTTTTTATATTTTATTTAGCTTTAATTTAAGTTTAATTTTGTAATTTTAGTACTTAACTTATTATATTTGAGTTAGTTGCCAAAGCAACATTTATAAAAAAAAAAAAAATATATATATATATATATATATGTGTATATATATATATATATATATATATAGTATATATTAATATTATAAACGGTTTTAATAGTTTTAGTTAAAACCTCTCTGTTACGCAGCAGCAAGGACGAAGCAGAGAGTGAATCCAATAGCAAGCACTTTAATAATACAAACAGGTAATCCAATGGACTCAGGACAGGAACACGGAACAGCTACCAGCAACATCAAAACAACGACCGACAAACACCAACTAAAGAACAAGGGTATAAATACACAGACAAACAAGCTTAACAAGATAACAAGGGGGCGTGGCTAATCAGAAACACCTGGGGAAACTAATCAACAGAACGGGGAACAGCAAAACATGTAAAGACAGAGAAACACATGACAGACAAGAACAAGGAACAAAACAAAACACCCACACCGTGACATAGCCGCCCCCGGCTCGGGGACAGACCACACAGACTCTGGCTCGGGGACAAACAACACACTCACTGGTTGGGGAACAGGCAACACACACACACTGGCTCGGGAACAGGCAACACACACACTGGCTCGGGAACAGGCAACACACACACTGGCTCCGGCTCGGGAACAGACAACACACTCACTGGTTGGGGAACAGGCAACACACACACTGGCTCGGGAACAGGCAACACACACACTGGCTCGGGAACAGGCAACACACACACTGGCTCCGGCTCGGGGACAGACCACACTGACTCTGGCTCGGGAACAGACAACACACTCACTGGTTGGGGAACAGGCAACACACACACTGGCTCCGGAACAGGCAACACACACACTGGCTCCGGCTCGGGGACAGACCACACAGACTCTGGCTCGGGAACAGGCAACACACACACTGGCTCCGGAACAGGCAACACACACACTGGCTCCGGCTCGGGGACAGACCACACAGACTCTGGCTCGGGAACAGACAACACACTCACTGGTTGGGGACCAGGCAACACACACACTGGCTCGGGAACAGACATCACACACACTGGCTCCGGAACAGGCAACACACACACTGGCTCCGGCTCGGGGACAGACCACACAGACTCTGGCTCGGGGACAGACAACACACTCACTGGTTGGGGAACAGACAACACACACACTGGCTCCGGCTCGGGGACAGACCACACAGACTCTGGCTCGGGGACAGACAACACACTCACTGGTTGGGGAACAGACAACACACACACTGGCTCGGGAACAGACATCACACACACTGGCTCGGGAACAGGAACAGACTCTGGCTCGGGAACAGGAACAGACTCTGGCTCGGGAACAGGAACAGACTCTGGCTCGGGAACAGGAACAGACTCTGGCTCGGGAACAGGAACAGACTCTGGCTCGGGAACAGGAACAGACTCTGGCTCGGGAACAGGAACAGACTCTGGCTCGGGAACAGGAACAGACTCTGGCTCGGGAACAGGAACAGACTCTGGCTCGGGAACAGGAACAGACTCTGGCTCGGGAACAGGAACAGACTCTGGGCCGGACATCTTGTCCGTAGACACTGGCTCGGAGGCGGCCATCTTGTCCGTAGACACTGGCTCGGAGGAAGTGACGTGAACCGACTCTGGATCGGCCATCTTGTCTGTAGACACTGGCTCTGTAGAAGTGATGTGAAGCGTCTCTGGCTCGGAGGAAGTGACATGAACAGTCTCTGGATCGGCAGACGTGACTTGAACAGTCTCTGGATCGGCAGACGTGACTTGAACCGTCTCTGGATCGGCAGACGTGACTTGAACCGTCTCTGGATCGGCAGACGTGACTTGAACCGTCTCTGGATCGGCAGACGTGACTTGAACCGTCTCTGGATCGGCAGACGTGACTTGAACCGTCTCTGGATCGGCAGACGTGACTTGAACCGTCTCTGGATCGGCAGACGTGACTTGAACCGTCTCTGGATCGGCAGACGTGACTTGAACCGTCTCTGGATCGGCAGACGTGACTTGAACAGTCTCTGGATCGGCAGACGTGACTTGAACAGTCTCTGGATCGGCAGACGTGACTTGAATAGTCTCTGGACTGGACGGGACCAGCGGCGAGGACTCTGGGCTGACAGGAAGTACAGGGAGGACTTCCAGGCATTGCGGGACGTGGGAAGTCCTCCTCCTCCTCCGTCTCCGAGAGCGAGAGAGCGCTGGGCTGGACGGAACCAGCGGTGAGGGCGCTGTACTGGACGGGACCAGCGGTGTAGGCTCTGGGCAGGATGGCGTCAGCGGCGAAGGAAGCTCTGGCTTTTGCTCGAAGACTGGCTCTGTCTCTTGCTCGAAGACTGGCTCTGGCTGGACGTGGCTGACGTGAAGCTCTGGCTGGACGTGGCTGACGTGAAGCTCTGGCTGGACGTGGCTGACGTGAAGCTCTGGCTGGACGTGGCTGACGTGAAGCTCTGGCTGGACGTGGCTGACGTGAAGCTCTGGCTGGACGTGGCTGACGTGAAGCTCTGGCTGGACGTGGCTGACGTGAAGCTCTGGCTGGACGTGGCTGACGTGAAGCTCTGGCTGGACGTGGCTGACGTGAAGCTCTGGCTGGACGTGGCTGACGTGAAGCTCTGGCTGGACGTGGCTGACGTGAAGCTCTGGCTGGACGCAGAGATCAGGCGATGACCTGGCGTACCGCGGAAGGAAGCTCTCCAGACATCGGCCGAGTGCCTCTCTCCAGTTCAGACCCGAGAGATTGGGGAGCTCCCTCGGATCGACCTCCTTAGCCCCTAGCCGGTAACACAGCTTAACCGCCTCGTCACCGAGAGAGCAGGAGGCAGCGAGAGGGGCAAACCCCCAGGTATACTGGAACAGATCGCAGCTATCCAGGGCCAAGGCCGCGATCTGACCGGCGAACTCCCGGCTCATGCTGGGAAGATCAGGTGAGATCTGTGCTGCTGGATTCATTTGGTCGGTCGTTCTGTTACGCAGCAGCAAGGACGAAGCAGAGAGTGAATCCAATAGCAAGCACTTTAATAATACAAACAGGTAATCCAATGGACTCAGGACAGGAACACAGAACAGCTACCAGCAACATCAAAACAACAACCGACAAACACCAACTGAAGAACAAGGGTATAAATACACAGACAAACAAGCTTAACAAGATAACAAGGGGGCGTGGCTAATCAGAAACACCTGGGGAAACTAATCAACAGAACGGGGAACAGCAAAACATGTAAAGACAGAGAAACACATGACAGACAAGAACAAGGAACAAAACAAAACACCCACACCGTGACACTCTATTGCGACCAATTCTACATTTTTCACTGAAATATGAGGCATCTCTAAAATATGACTTGCTTATTTTGCCAGGTAACACTGAAGGAGTTTGGATTCATAAGCATGTTGAGGTTTGGAGATTTTAAGATAACAGTTCCATCTAATTTTGCACTTATTTTATGTCAGTTTGTTTGACTGAAGTTTCATGAGGGATTTATGTTTTGTGGTTTTGATCAGAGGTTAATCTGAGGTTTAAGATTCAGAATTTATGAAATACGCTTCTTTTTTCTCTGCATGTAAAACGCTGACTGTTCTCCTCACAGATTAAAGGTTTTTCTTTCGGTTTCTTTGTCTGCACACAAACACACTCACGAGCCGGTTTGATTTCTGTGTGAAGAGCAGGTTTATACTCCCGTCTCAGTCGAGAACAGACACATGAAGACTTTAAAGTTTGAAATCATGCTGTTCTGCAGATTTGTAACGTTCCACATGCCGGTCGGACTGTCCCGGATCCGCAGCTGAGCTGTGAGGAGTGTGTGTTGTAGCTGTGAGGAGTGTGTGTTGCAGCTGTGAGGAGTGTGTGCTCTCTGTTAAGATTAGGGTGAAAAGGGCAGCTCATATATTTCTGTAGGAGTCCATTGCAGAGTTTTTGATGTGAGGTCAAAGATAATATACAGATGAATTTTGAGCAAATATTCTATACAGGTTTGTCAGACACACATACATAATATATATAGTAATATTGTGAAACATTATTACAATTTAGAATGTTTTCTATGTGAATATATTGTAAAATATAATTTATTCCTGTGATCAAAGCTGAATTTTCAGCATTATTACTCTAGTCTTCAGTGTCACATGATCCTTCTGAAATCATTCTAATTTGATGATTTGCTGCTCAAAAAACATTTCTGATTATTATCAATGTTGAAAACAGTTGTGCTGCTTTATATTTTTGTGAAAACCTTGATGCATCTTTGCTCATGATTCTTTGATGAATAGAAAGTTCAAATGAGCAGCATTTATTTGAAATAGAAATCATTTGTAACATTTAAAATGTCTTTGCTTTCACTTCAAAATACAAAAATCTCATTCTTTTACCGATCATCTGGTGTGATGTCACACTGAAATGCTTTATAGATGAGGAACAGAGGGATGAAGTGTCCGAGCGCTGTTGAATATCTCAGCGTTTCGCTGGAGTCTGTCCGCTGCTCCGTCATCATCAAACGCTGTTTGACAGACTCTAATGTCTCCTGATTTATTAATAAAGGCATTTATTTGATCTGCGGAGAAGTATTCATTTGATCTGCGGAGAAGTATTTATTTGATCTGCGGTGAGTTTTCTGTCAGTCTGAGGCAGACCGAGATTACATACTGAGCCAAACACTGTGCGAATACTTCTCTGAAATCCTGTAGATATTATTTAAATGTGCCGAAAGCAATATTTTTATAGAACAGCATGAAAACGTCCCACAGATATCAGTGAAATAATTGTCCTGAGATCTCACAGCTGTCTGTGTGACAGCCCTACGCCCTGGAAAATACACGAAACACACTATTGTTTAGCCAATCAAAGCGTTGGTCTCAGCTCGTCAGTCATTTTGTATGGAAGCTTGTTTTCGCCACAGAATTAAACAATTTATCTCACAACTCTGACTATTTTTGTCACAATTGCGAGTTTATATCACGCAAATCTGACAACGCGCTATTGCAACTTTATTTCACGCAATTCTGACTTTATAACACGCAATTGTGAGTTTTTATCACACGATTCTGACTTTATAACACACAATTGTGAGTTTATATCATGCAATTCTGAGAACACATCTCAAAATTGCGAGATTTAAACTCGCAATTGCGAGAAAAAATCTGAATTGTGAAATAAAAAGTCGTAAAATTACCTTTTTTACTTTACTTTATTCTGTGGCGGAAACAAGCTTCCATAATTTTGAGTGTTTCAGACTTGCTGAAATGGGATTTTGGAGAGATGAGACAGTTTGTATGAATAGCTAATGCTTAAATCATACTTCACACAAGCATACAGTTCATCGTTAATTTGAACTAGATTGCTCTGCAGGATTCTCTTCATTTTATTGCCACTTTTGGCAACACTGAGAATGCATTTATGTACAGTACTTGCACATTTCATAATGCACTTCAGGCATGCTTAAAGTCACCATGAAATCGAAATGGACAATGATTGTTGGAAAATGGACAATATTACAGAATTTATTACGTATGATTTATCCGTGCACATCATTATTTTCTTTTAAATGTGCCTAGTAATCTTTACTCAAAATAACTTCCCCTCCTTCATCTCTTCTCTTCTGATAATGCGTTTACTGGCATGAGGGCGGGGCAACCTGTCACTCACATGAGATCCACCAATAGCAAACCACAACCATCCAATCAATTCCCCAATGACAAAATTAAGCCCCGCCCTACATTTGTTCTTATTCGAGAAGCAGTTTCACTCTGATATTCGTCACAGAAGAAAAGACTGTACACAACTACTTTTTCATGCCGACTTTAAGTAGAAGCGTTTGCGTTCACTTCTTTTGGGGGTCTATAGATGGTGGGAGCCAACAACAATATCTCCAGATGTTATTCATTCATGTTATAAACTCATCCTACAGACAATCTCCACACACACACACACACACACACACACACACACACTGCTTCTCATTTTTACTCCAAACCTCAATGGCACGTTTTAAACGTGTGTGTGTGTGTGTGTGTGTGTGTGTGTGTGTGTGTGTGCGCGTGTGTGTGTGTGTGTGTGTGTGTGTGTGTGTGTGTGTGTGTGTGTGTGTGTGTGCGTGCGCGTGTGTGTGTGTGTGTGTGTGTGTGTGTGTGTGTGTGTGTGTGTGTGTGTGTGTGTGTGTGTGTGTGTGTGTGTGTGTGTGTGTGTGTGTGTCCTTTATTGCTGAAGAGGTCTTGAACATTAAAGTTCCCTCCGGCACAAAGAAGCACAGCTCAGGACTGCACACGTTTAACTCATTCTTGCATCATATCTCCTTCCCTTTCCCACTTTTTCCCATGTCCTTTCAGCCTCTCCCGCTTCTCCGTTCTCATTTCTCTGATGCCTTTCTCTCAATAATGGATTTTTCCTCACACATTAATGCACATACTCCATAGAAATAAAATTGAAAAATTTTATTTTCAATGCTAGAAAACCTCTTTTGAGTAAATGGTACATAAAGGTTGGTCATCACCTTCCTATCATGATACTATTATAGTTTTTATAGATTTTTTGACCTTTTTTTTTGTTTTTATATTTTCCATTTTCATTTTGTTAATTTATTTTTTCTCATTTGTACTGTATTAGTATTTGTATTATGTATAGTTTTTTGTTATTTTAGTACATCAAGTTAAACTAAATGAAAAGGAGAAATGTTTTTTTTTTTAAATGAGGAAAAAATTGTTACTTGAAATAAAATAAACGTTACCTGACATAAAATATAAAAAAAAAAAAAACGTAAACTTGTTGTATTTCAGCTATCTCAGCTAATAACTTCTATATCTATATCGGTATCTCCAAGAATCCTTCTAAACATAAAAGACTAGCAGAGTCCACACCACAACTGCACATGGAAACAATATCATTAGAATCACATTCGGAACGATTTTATTTTTCCAGCTGATGAACGATGAAAACATAGACATCAAATCAGTCACTTCCTCTTGAGGTGCCGTGTACACGTGTGTAATGCAGATCGCTAGGCTTCGGAGCAGAGCTGGTGTGTGTAGATTGCCACGGACCCCTGGGAGGGAGGGGCTAACAGATTAGACTCATGAATATTCAACATGCTAATGAGAAGCAAATGAAGGGGTCTGTGCGGATAATTAGAACTGTGGCCAGCAGGATCTGGCACGAGAGAGCGAGAGAGACGCTTCAGTGGTCTAATATAAATTGTAAATATGGTGTCTCTGTAGTATGCTTTATTGACGGATAAGGTAATTTATCTGCATCATCAGCAATTGAGTCTGTCTGTCAATCAAAGTGACAGTTCCCGAGAGGAGCTTTTTATTGCTCACAGGTTGCTCGAGAGATTCGATGTTAAAATACTTTCTTCTGTCCCAGCTTATTATGCAGAGACAACTTTTAAGTAAGGTTGATTTCTCACACTGTGACTGTGGTGCTTACAGAACAATGCGGTGTGTTTGAGCATCTCTAGTACAGGAGGCAGGATTAGCTTTAGTTGAAAGTGTTTAGGAGTTGTTCAATTCCATTTGGCTCCACTACTAGTGCTGGAATTGCGCTCTTCGGTTAATGGAGATCTCAGTTATGTTTCATTTAATGTTTCTAAAATTATAGTTCAGTAAGAGTATATAGAGCTATAAAATGAATGTGGAGCAGCTCAGATCATTTGATGAGACATGTCATTTGATTGAGTTTATATTGAGATCCCTGAGCCACTGTTGTTATTGTAAAAAATATTAAATATATACACTGTAAAATATTAAAAATTGTTTTCTGTAATTGAAATAAAGCTGAAATAAAATTATAATAGGTAAATATAAATATTATATTAAAAAAACAGTGAACATTAGAAATGTTGCATTGGCAACTAACTGAAATAAAATACTGCAAGTTTAACTAAAATTACTAAAACTGAAATAAAAATAAAATAAAGAAATATTTAAAAGAAGTTAATAAAAACAACAAAAGCAAAATTAAAAACTAAAACACTGGAAATATAAAAATAAAAGCGAATTCAAAATATTAGTTCAGATGGCAGCGTTCACACTTATTGAAATGAAGCGCACTAACAGAGCAATCGCACCAGGGTTCGTTTTAATCAAACCAAACATTCGTTTTAATCCAACAGATCTCACTGTGGTTTCTCTTTCCTATGGGTTTATTTCTAGAGAGCGCCAGCGTCAGTGAACCAAGCTGAGTTTCTGTGTATTGCCTGTGTGTGTGTGTGTGTGTGTGTATGTGTGTGTGTGTGTGTGTGTGTGTGTGTGTGTGTGAGGTGGTTTCTCTCATTAAAGGCTACAGGTCAGAGATCCGCAGCACTGCAACTCAAATGCAATAGTCTGCAACCGGCAGCACAGAGAGAGAAAGATCTCAAAGACTTACTGAACGCACACACACACACGCACACACACAGATGAGGCAACTTGGATTCAAGGGTAAACAGCGAGGGAATGTGTGTTTGGATGGTAGAAGCGTGTGTGTCGCTGTGAGATGTTTGTATGTATGAGTATCTCAGTGCCGAGAGTCTGTTGTTTTATACATGCTGTGTTGGTGTGTGTTTATTTTTATAGCTAACACAAGCAATGCATCGACAACTAGACTAAAACTCTGGGCACGTATCACACTACAGTTTAAAGATACACTGCAAATACATTGACTTCAAATGGGATTGTGCATGGCAAGGACAAACACAAGGATTTGAGACACTCCAGAAGTTCCCAATCTGATTGATGCATCTGACATCCACTAACCAATGAGAATTTGAGATTGGTGACTGGCCCGAATCTCATAATACCCACAAAATGAATTCTATATAAATATATGCATATGTAGAGAGATAGAGAGCTGGGTAGATTACAAATTGTAGTCAGTGACTGATTACATTTTACATGACAACATTTTTTAGTTAAAACAAAATATAATATATTACAAGTTCTTAATTTTTGGAATCTGATTATGTAATCAGTTACTACCCCTCACTGTATATTTTGTTTGCTACAGCTAAGTGAAAGCTTCACTGTTGTAACACATCCCAGAGGAGAGGTTAGTGAAGGATGTGCAGTCTTTACTGTTTCCATCAGGACCATAAAGTGTGTGTGTGTGTGTGTGTGTGTGTGTGTGTGTGTGTGTGTGTGTGTGTGTGTGTGTGTGTGTGTGTGTGTGTGTGTGTGTGTGCAGGTTTTGGCCTTGTATAGCACTTGATGGCATTTTACTGCTGCTTTATATAGATCCAGCTCCCGTCTGTGTGTCTGGTGTTAGTGTGTTGCTGTATATAGCTCAGTGCTGATGGGGACAGACTCATAAAGATGATAAAGTCTGGCCTGGACACTCAGAGAGTGTGTGAGTGACACGCAAATGCACAAAAGTTCTTTTTAAGCCAGACAGGATTTACAGTTATGATGACAGTAAGTTGATTCAGTGACTGCTCTGATTGATTCAGGACATTGGTTCAGAAAGGTTAATTTGGAGTCTTTTTGATTGATTGATTTAAAGTATCAGCTGAAAAGAGTCATTTGTTCATCCGTATCATTTGTGTGTGTCGGACTGCACTGGTTGTGCGGTATGTTTATTTTTGAGTGCACATGCAACAAAAAGATTAATTATTTATTGTTTGGGGATTATTTGACAATATCCGGGGTTATCCTTTCATCATATTTGATACAATGAATACGATCTCCACTGAAGCCGGCAAAATTTGACTGTGAAAGCAGATCAAATCTGGAATGATACAGTAGAAGTTTATATTCTCTCTTTGTGCTTGTATTTCAGAGGACCGGAAGCTGTTTGTGGGCATGTTGAATAAACAGCAGACAGAAGAGGATGTGTACCGCTTTTTTGAGCCCTACGGAGTCATTGAAGAGTGCACCGTATTACGAGGCCCTGATGGGAACAGTAAAGGTGAGTTGTAGTTCCTACTTTCATCTTTCTTCAGTATTCACAGCAGTTTTTGTGCTTGCTAGTGAATGACAGACTTATTATTTCAGTACTATAGTATTCTGAGCAGTTAAAGAATAGTGACCTTCTACAGAAAAGAGAAAGTCAAAACAAACAAACAGAAAAGCAGTGTTCAACCTTGAGTGCCGTACCAGAAGTGCTGTCGTTTACACATTCAATTTCACCGCGTCAGTCTATTCAAACACACACACGTCAACCCAATGCTCCTCGGAAACACTGTGTGATGGGTTTCTCATTGCTAACACGCCACAGGGTGCCGATATCGCCTGACAAACCCCGGCACAGGCCAGGCAAGAATTATTTACACACACTCCAATCGCTGCGTCCATTAACGGACTGCAAGAGGTAAACGGGTCAGAGAGGTCAATCGTGTTTGAAATGTGTGAAGAGGGAATCGGCGTAAGAGATTTTGAATTCAACATGAAGTCATGAATGTTTGATGATCAGCAGCGCGTCTGATCACATGACCCTCCACTGCACAGATATCATGTGATCAGGGCTTGACATTAACACCTGCCAATCCAACAAATGCGTGTGTATTTCGGCAGTGTCGTGTAACGCAGTCACTCATAGGTGTTTTTGCTGATTGAATTTTGTATATAATATATACATTTTTCAATTGTAAATTAAAGTCTTTTAAAAAGGCATCTGAAAAAATAAACTAAGTGCAATGTAGTGTTGTCAAAAATATCGATTTTGCTATACATATCAAATATCTAAAAACACTCCCAATAATCATTTTCCACAGAATAGATACACAATACCAGCTGCGCTTTCTCTCTCTCTCTCATCTCTCCGACAGCAAGAGACACACAAACCCGCCTCTTTCACTCGTTTCATTTGCTCCGGATGAATATTGTTGCTGTTACAGGGCTTGAATTTCGCCATGGGATTGCATGTATTGTGCATAATTTTACTCATTCCTCCAGATTTTGTGCTCAAACACCCAAAGTGCAGCACATAAAGCCGTCTCTCAGGACTAAACTGAGTTCTTTTGCGCTGCTTATTACAGGTCCTTCTCAAAAAATTAGCATATTGTGATAAAGTTCATTATTTTTCCATAATGTAATGATAAAAATTAAACTTTAATATATTTTAGATTCATTGCACACCAACTGAAATATTTCAGGTCTTTTATTGTTTTAATACTGATGATTTTGGCATACAGCTCATGAAAACCCAAAATTCCTATCTCAAAAAATTAATTAGTTATGTTTTAAGTGAACGTAAACAGTTGAGAAAGAAAACGCACGTGTAACAGTATAATGGATCTGTGCATCAGGTCTTAAAGTGACAGCAAATTATCAGATTTTTATGAGATTTTGTCAGTTTTTCCTTATGGTATGTGGTATAAATTGTGGCCAGTGAAAATGCTGAGTGGCTGGTAACTTTGAAAACCATTAGCCACAGTGGATGGTGAGCAAACAAGTGATGTTTGAAGGTTGATGTTTTTTATTATTATTATTTATACTAAAAGACACTTTGCTTGCTAAAAAAGTATAATCTATCAATCAGACAAGAAGGCATGTAGGAGATTGTGTGCAAAAGGTTTTGCAGCAAAGTTTTGATCATATTGGTAATTAAGAAATGTATTACATATAGCTAATACAGTAGGCTTTATAGGGTTAAAAACACTTCTAAGAGATATCATGGAGTTCTTGTAAGGATAATGTGGTGCTCTAAGGCTGTGTTCACACTTGTAGTTCAAAACACACTTTGCTTGGTTTGTTTGGTCCGGACCAAAAAATATATATATTTTGTCCTGGGATTTTACCACCGAACCTAAAGATACTGAACCTTAAGTCACAGAGATAAGTCACAATCGGATTGGTCGGCTTTTCTGGTGTATATTTTGCGACGGAACTTATCAAACATTCAAAACAATGCTGTGTTCTGGGATAAATGCGCTGGTTGTGTGTGTGTAGCTGCATATGATGGTATTCTGACCAGCTGAGAACTCGTGAAGAGTTTATAAATGTGTAAAGGAGTCAAAACAGTGTCAGGAATCCCTCCATCACACAAACCAAGATCTGCTGTGAGGAGACGCGCTTCTGATGCCTGAACTGAACTGTGATGAGCAACATCTCCACTATGACAGCATGAGCATGCTGTGCTTTTTTAGGATCGAACTTTGTGACATCATGTCCTTTTTTTGGTTCATTTACATTGCTTAAAGGGATAGTTCACCCAAAAATGAAAATTCTGTCAGTATTTACTCTCCCTCATATTGTTTCAACCCCGTAAGACCTTCGTTCATCTTCAGAACACAAATTAAGATATTTTTGATTAAATCTGAGAGCTGGATCACTCCTCCATAGGCTTCTAAGGGATTGAAACTTGTTCCCCGAAAAGTTATTAAAGACATTGTTAAAATAGTCCAAGTGACTACAGTGGCTCAATCTTAAGTTTATCAAGTGACGAGAATACTTTTTGTGCGCAAAAATAAATAAATACTTTATTTCAACTATTCATTTCCTTCTCTGTGGGCCACGAGTCAGTTCACTAGTGTAACAGCGCAGCGCTTCTGTGTTGCACGTCACACGCAGGCTCACTATTGGCCAACGCTGGTCATGTGTGTGATGTGTGTGACGTACAACACAGAAGCGCTGCGCTGTTACACTAGTGAACTGACTCGAGGCCCACAGAGAAGGAAATGAATAGTTGAAATAAAGTATTTATTTTTTTTTTTTTTGCGCACAAAAAGTAGTCTCGTCGCTTGATAAACTTAAGATTGAGCCACTGTAGTCACTTGGACTATTTTAACGATGTCTTTAATAACTTTTCGGGGAACAAGTTTCAATCTCTTAGAAGCCTATGGAGGAGTGATCCAGCTCTCAGATTTAATCAAAAATATCTTAATTTGTGTTACGAAGATGAACGAAGGTCTTACGGGGTTGGAACAACATGAGGGAGAGTAATTACTGACAGAACTTTAATTTTTGGGTGAACTATCCCTTTAAGTCCATGTTGCGTTCATATTTCTTTCGGACTGCATCGTTTGGAAGCGGATCGAGACTCATCTTTTCAGCTTGTTTGGTGTCATCAGGGTTCAGATGATGTTCAACACTTGAACCGCACCAACAGAGAAATCGCACCAGGGTTCGTTTTAATCCAACCAAACATGCCAAGTGTGAACACACCCTTAGAAACACCAGTGAGTGTGAGTGTTTGTGTGCACGTCTTCTCTCTCATCAGTGTTGCAGAGACACACAGTTCTCTGCAGAAAACCTCCACTGCTGTTCCTCATTATTTCTATGCTTGTGTGTGTGTGTATGTCTGTGTGTGTATTTGCAGGTTGTGCCTTTGTAAAGTTTTCAACACACACCGAGGCTCAGTCTGCCATCAGCGGGCTGCACGGGAGTCAGACCATGCCTGTGAGTACAACTACACACATGAAGCTTTATGAGCTCGTATTAAGTGAGAGATGACAAGATTTTACTTTTAGACATTTATTCACAAGGTAAAATTACCTAAAAATACACTTTCTCCAACACATTCATATACATTTTGACCAAAAATGTTGTATGGATATGATATGCGTCAACATATACACTGTCGATGTCGTTTGTGAACACACACGTTTATGTAACAGCGAGCGCACTCACACAGCTGATGTTGAAGCCAGTGAGCTGCTGTAATGTTGAGCCAATATAAGTGCAAATGAGCTGTTGTCATCCTACCTTCTCTTCTGAATGGAGTACTAGCTTACTGCTTACTACACACTAGTACTAAACCGAGACCAAGACCACAATGTGTTGGAACCAAGACAAGAAAAACTTGTTAGACTTTACATCCAATCACATTAATAACATTTAAAGGGATAGTTCACCCAAAAATGAAAGTTCTGTCAGTAATTGACAGATTAATCACCCTCATGTTGTTCCAACCCTGTAAGGTCTTCTTTCATCTTTGGAACACAAATTAAGATATGTTTTATTAAATCTGAGAGCTGGATCACTCCTCCATAGGCTTCTAATGGAGTGTTTCCCAACCCTGTTCCTGGAGGCACACCAACACTACACATTTTCCAACTGTTCCCAATTGATCAACTCATCAGCTTGTTAGTAGAGACTCCAAGACCAGAAATATATGGGTCAGATAAGGGAGACATCCAAAATGTGCACTGTTGGTGTGCCTCCAGGAACAGGGTTGGGAAACACTGTTCTAAGGGATTGAAACTTGTTCCCCGAAAAGTTATTAAAGACATTGTTAAAATAGTCCAATCTTAAGTTTATCAAGCGACGAGAATACTTTTTGTGCGCAAAAACAAACAAAAATAACGATTTTATTTCAACTATTCATTTTCTTCTGTTTCTGTGTTGTACGTCACACGCATCACACACATGACCAGCGTTGGCCAATAGTGAGCCTGCGTGTGACGTACAACACAGAAGCGCTGCACTATTACACTAGTGAACTCACTCGTGGCCCACAGAGAAGGAAATGAATAGTTGAAATAAAGTCATTATTTTTGTGTTTTTTTGTGCACAAAAAGTATTCTCGTCGCTTGATAAACTTAGGATTGAGCCACTGTAGTCACTTGGGCTATTTTAATGTATTTTGATGTCTTTAATAACTTTTCGAGGAACGAGTTTCAATCCCTTAGAAGCCTATGGAGGAGTGATCCAGCTCTCAGATTTCATCAAAAATATCTTAATTTGTGTTGCGAAGATGAACAAAGGTCTTACGGGGTTGAACAACATGAGGGTGAGTAATTACTGACAGAATTTTCATTTTTGGGTGAACTATCCCTTTAACAAAAATCAGACAATACACCGGCAATATTGTGATATCCTCGCATTTTTTTATGTTGACCGGTCTAGAAATAAAATTCAGAGTCCTCTTAGTCTGAGACCAAGTCAAGGCCGAGTACAAATGCGGTCGAGAACGAGACAAGAACAAGACCTTCAAAAAATGTGTCTTGAGTACTACAAGACTACAGCATATACTGCAGTGCATACTGTTTGTTTGTTTGTTTGTTTGTTTGTTTTTGAAAATAACAAAAATGAGAATCTTAATTAGGGGGACTGCATAATATTAATTTTAATAGTTAAAATTGTTAAACAACATTTTAGAGGTAATTTTATTTATTTTACAGTTTGCTAACAAAAAAGTAGCTAAATAAGGGGCAATATCTTTTAAATAAATCAAAATAACAAACTATATAAACTGTCTTAAAATTTTATCTTAAAACTGCATGTTATTATTTATTTATGTTTTTCAGTAATCATAAACCTATGTATTTATTCAAATAAAATATTTAATATTTAACTCGCATATGCAAACAATGAGAATCTTAATTAGGGGACTGCATAATATAAATGTTCTACTAATGAAAAGTATAATTAAAGGGCAATATCTTTTTGAATATATCAAAATAACAAACATCTTAAACTATTCAATATATTCACTATATTATTGTCCAGAAAACATTTTATTTATTTGAATTTTATTTCATATTTAACTTGCACAAACAATGATGATCCTGATTGGTGGACTGCATAATATTAATTTCAATATTTAATAATTATAAATATTCAGTTTCAGCCTGTTTTCCACATCTATTTTATGATTTCAGAAGACTTGGATTATAGCTACTTTATGATGGTTTTGCTTTAATTTCGAAGCGTTACTGCTTTAGTCACAATAGTTGCATTGAAAGGAACTTCTGTTACAACATTTATTTTGTGCTTCATGAAAAAAGTTATACAGGTTGGAAATGTTATACATAGTGGATAAATTATGACAGAATTTCCGCAGAATTTTGGTGAAAAATCTATTTTGCAGAATTCCACAGGTTTTCCGCCAAAATCAGTACCAAAAAAAAAAGCTACAGATTGTTCATCTGGGTATTCCTTTCACAAAGAAAAATGTACAGTATATGTATTACGTATGAAATATAGTACGGGCAGTATGCTATTCTGAACATATCCTTTCTATTCTACAGCTCACACTCTTTTTATCACACTCTGCATGTTTTCCCACCTCTCTCTCTCTCTCTCTCTCTCTCTCTATCTCACTCTCGGAGGTTCAGATGAATAATTCCTCTGCCACACATTGAAAGGACAGATAAAGAGGTGTATTTCTCCATCCCCTGAGAGCAGGACAAGAAGTAGAGAGAAAGAAACGGACAGGGAGGGCTAGAGAAGATCAAACCGAGGGAAAACACACTCTGACAGTGTCTAACTGTCACAGAGAAGGAAGACAGGTAGTGCAGGAATGCTTCTGATGAACCACAGTAAATGTGTGTTTAGAGATCAGCTCAACCTTGAGGATAATTATCCTCAAATTAAACGTTCAAGGCCGTATCTCACACTTTGCATACCGATAATTAAAGCATCTACATAGTCGACGGCAGAATGAGAAATTGAAAGTCGTGTTCCAAAACCTTGTGAGCTGCCTACGTAGGCACCATTTTAAGCCTTAAAGAGGACATATTATGCATTTTTTACATTTTTAACTTTCTTTAGTGTGTAATGTTGCTGTTTAAGCATGAAAAATGTCTGCAGAATTACAAAGCACAGCAGGAGTTATTCTCTTTATCAGTGTCACTGTTTCTGAACTCCCTGAAACGCCTCCATTGTAGTCTTGAGTTTTCTTCCGGGAACAAACACGTCACAATATTCCTCATTTAAATAATTAATTCGCAGAATAAAGGGGCGGGCCTGGTTGAGTTAGTTAGTAGTGTGTTGAAAGCTGCGGTTATAGTAAGGGACGGGACATTTCCCAAACACACCCGAAGCGCTTGACCAATCACAACACGCTGCTCTAGCTGACCAATCAGATCATGTTGTGCTTTTTTAAAGGAGGGGCTTCATAGAGACAGGAACTAAACAGAGCGTTACTGACTGGGAAGAGAAAAGCTGCAACAATGGAGAATAAAATTTTTTAAACATTCAAGCATGAAAACCTGTTCTAGTAAAGCCCGAAAACAAAATCAAGATTTTGTAAAAGATCATAATAGGTCCTCTTTAAAATTTGAATGTGACTAGTTTCCTCAAGGTCAGGTAAGTGCGTTTCACAGACTTGCTTTGTGTCAAACAAGTCTATTTTTCCTGAACAAAATTACAAAGCAAATGACTCTGAGAAATCTAATCCTGTCCAGATAGCGATGTCTGTGATTACGGTATATTGTTTTCACAAAGCTTCTCCTCATTTATTTTGACTTATTGAATATCTGTTACATTGCTGCCTGGTGCAACTTCATTATGGATTTAGACCTTTTACCAAATGTCTGGGTAAGAACAGCTGGCGGGTTGAGCTCTGATAGCATCCCATCTGACTTAAAAAGATAATTAAATCTGATGTGGAGACTAAATGCTCAGAACAGCATTATCAGGTATGATCTTCACTTATATTTACATTTACATTTATTCATTTAGCAGACGCTTTTATCCAAAGCGACTTACAAAAGAGAACAATAGAAGCAGTTAAACTAAGTCAGACAACAATATGCAAGTCCTATGACCCTTCTCAGTTTAATCTAACACAGTATATGTAATTTTTTTTTTATTTTTTTTTTATAATAACAAATAGAATAGAAGAAAAAGTGTTAGTATTACTGGATCAAGTGCTGCCGAAAAAGATGCGTGTTCAACTGTTTCTTGAAAGTGGCTCCGGACTCAGCCGCTCTGGTTGAGTTAGGCAGATCATTCCTCCAGCAGGGAACAGTCGTGGTAAAAGTTTGTGAGAGATTTTGTGCCTCTTTGAGATGGTACCATAAGACGACATTCGCTTGCAGAGCACAAGTTTCTGGATGGCACATAAGTCTGAAGTAATGAGTTTAGGTAAGAGGGAGCAGTGCCAGTGGTGGTTCTGTAGGCAAATGTCAGTGACTTGAATTTAATGCGAGCGGCAACTGGCAACCAGTGCTATTTTGTGAGGAGAGGAGTGACGTGTGCTCTCTTCGGCTCATTAAAGACCACTCTCGCTTCAGTATACTGGAGCAGTTGCAGAGGTTTGACAGAGCAAGCTGGAAGACCAGCCAGGAGAGCATTACAATAGTCCTGGATAGAACAAGTGCTTGGACGAGGAGTTGTGTTGCATGCTCTGATAGGAAGGGCCTGATCCTCCTAATGTTGTGCAAGGCTAATCTACACGACCGGACAGTTCTAGCAATGTGGTCTGTGAAGTTCTATTGATCATCAATTACAACTCCAAGGTTTCTGGCTGACCTTGATGGAGTTATGGATGATGACCCTAGCTGAAAGAGGAAGTTGTGATGAAGTGTTGGGTTGGCCGGGAGTTGGGACCACATACATACAGACGGTTGGTCTGGGAACGGCCCGTCACGTGATGTGAATTTAGCCCGTGGGGGAAAACATTGCCTTGGCGCTCATTAAAATACAAGCGACAATCATGTCAAAGAGGTGCTGTGTCGTTTTCTGTACCGCCAATAAACAAACAAATTATGAATTGAAGTTCTACATCCTTCCTAATAAACACACAGAACCGGAAAGGAGGACAAAATGGCTACAAGCAATAAATAGTTGTGTAATACTTCTGTGATGTTCTGTAATACCTCTATAGTACTTCTATAGTATGTCCCAAAATACTATAGTATTCCTATAGGATTACTATAATATTTTGTCCTAAAATACTACAAGATTCCTATAGTTGTTTTTCATAAGGGATGTCTCATTCACATTAGCGTTATCAGCTGAAGGCTCGCTTGATAGGCCAATCGCTACGGTCTACACTCAATACACACTGCAGTCTGTAAGTTAGGGATAACTGTCAGCACAGTCCCTCGACAACTTCGTACTAATGATCACCGTTTTACAAAAGGATTAATAGTTTGGAGTGAAGCATACGTACAATTGGTAAGTGACAAGGTTTTATGGAGTTATAGTATGCAACATATACGAAAGTTGATTGAGTTATAGGCTAATGTTACCGCTACAGCTACCGCGATGTCTTACCTGGAGATTCAACCAGATAACAAAATATGTCTGGAAACGACACCTCTGGCCGTTTGGTTGGGTCATTGACCCAGTTTTTAATTAAATAAGGGCAATCATAACCTATTGCAGTTAATTTTGCAATGTACCGTTCCCGGTCGGCAGGCGTCAATGACTCACAATACGACATTTTTGTCATTCAAATACACACGACGTTCGCGGTGTTTTCCCCCACGTCGACCACGGCCCCAACTAAGACTAGTGGCCGACTGTATGTATAGCTCTGTCTTCGCAAGGTCGAATGTTATATCAATGTTTTCTTTTTGTATATATGATGCTTTATACATTTATATTTATATATGTTTTCATATATATATATATATATATATATATATATATATAAACCACAGACTCCTATTCAAAGTTTGAGGTCAGTAAAAATTCAGCAATTATGCATTAAATTGGTCAAAAGTGACAGTAAAGACATTTACAATGTTACAAAAGATTTCAAATAAATGCTGTTCTTTTGAACTTTCTATTCATCAAATTATCCTGAAAATAAATGTATTGTGGTTTCCACAAAAATATGAAGCAGCACAACTGTTTTCAACATTGATAATAACCAGAAATGTTTCTTGAGCAGAAAAACAGCATATTACAATTATTTCTAAAGGATCATGTAACACTGAAGAATGTTCAGCTTTGCATCACAGGAATAAATTGCATTATAAAATATATTCAAATAGGCAGCTACTTTAAATTGTTATAACATTTCACAATATTACTGTTTTTACTGTATAATGCAGCCTTCTTTCAAAAACATTAAAAAATCTTACAGACCCCAAACTTTTGAACGTAAATTAAACAATCCCAGGATGCAATGCGAGAAGCTTGTTGAAAACATCCATCTGAGATGACAGACAGAGCAAGGGAAACTTTGATTATAATTTACATACAGCAATTTATTTTGATGCAGTTGCTGCTAATGTAGTGCATTCAAAACTGGTTACTTTTGAAATTCCATTTTAGTTGTGAAATTCCATTTGAGTAAAGCTGCATGTGAAGGCAGTAGACAGCGAAGCAGCTCACAAGGTTTTGGACCAGAGCCAGTGAGAGAGTGTTAAGCAGTACTGAGTTTCAGGGACATTTTAATAGTTCCTCATTACACATTCAGAGCCATGCGTTGAGTTAGCAAAGGCCTCATTAACAGCTCAGCCTTACAGTTTGTTTCAGCCCTGCAGAGCGAAACTTTCCACCATACCAATTTTAGTGCATTAAAATATTTCAGCATCATTTTACAGCTTGTCACAATGATGTTCAGTGTCAGATCTCAAACCTGTCCTGACAGTCCAGCTTCTTACAGAGTAGCAACCTTTACAAAAAATACTTTATTTGACGCTCATGTTTCTTACTACTTCTAAATATTTTAGGGATGTAACGATACAAAATTGTCTGATACCGATGTCCGATTGTTTAGAATGACATCTGCTGCTACAGATACTGATAGTTTGGTGTTCTGCTTTTAAAGGGATACTCCATTTTTTTTGTAAATAGGCTCATTTTGCAACTCCCCCAGAGTTAAACTGTTGAGTTTTACCGTTTTTGAATCCATTCAGCCGATCTCCGGTTCTGGCGGTACCACTTTTAGCATAGCTTAGCATACATCATTGAAGTGGACAAGACCATTAGCATTACTCAAAAGAAAAAATGACCAAAGTGTTTCGATATTTTTCCTATTTAAAACTTGACTCTTCTGTAGTTACATCGTGCACTAAGACCGACGGAAAATGTAAAGTTATGATTTTCTAGGCTGATATGGCTAGGAACTATACTCTCATTCCTGTGTAATAATCAAGAAACTTTACTGCCGTACCATGAGTGCAGCAGGCGTAATGATATGACGCAGCGCAGTTGACGGAAGGTAGCCTATTTTCAGGCGCTGCGTCATATCATTGCGCCTGCTGCACTCATGGTACGGCAGTAAAGTCACTTTGGTCATTTTTTCTTTTGAGAAATGCTAATGGTCTTGTCCACTTCAATGATGTATGCTAAGCCTTGTAAAAGTGGTACCGCCAGAACTGGAGATCGGCTGAATGGATTCAAAAACGGTAAAACTCAACAGTTTAACTCTGGGGGAGTTGCAAAATGAGCCTATTTCCAAAAAAAGTGGACTAGGCTAATCCCTTTAATACCTTGTTTCAAATTAAAGCTACAATATGTAATTTTTCTCTCCGCTAGGGGTCGCTAACCTCTTACAATAACAAAAGCGTAGGTTGATGACGCATAAGCGGAATTATGGAACTTGTTATCATGCTGATGGATCTAATAATGTTTATTCCTGCCAATACATTGATGTTTTTATCATGACTGTGGCATGAAGCAGGACGCTAATGAGAGACAGATATCAGTGTCACATGCGAGTCCTGCAGATATAAAGGAATGAGGACATTTCATTCTACCGAACTACACGCAAGTGCTAAATTACTACTCGCACAGATCAGTTTATTAAACGAATGAAACTTGTGAGGTAACGCAGTGCTGTTTCACTTGGTCTACACTATCACACTAAACTGCATTTGAGTGTGTTGAAAGTGATGTTATTCTATGTGTTAGTTTGTTGGCTGTATGAGACTAGCAGTAAGCTAGATCAACATTAGAATAACATACTGATCATATTTTAACTTTTCAACATGTTGAGCTATATAACATTGATTAGTTTTATGTACATTTGCTCACCTGTCTAATAAAGTACATGCAAGAGCGGCGTCTCTGTCAAGTCGTGACTCGTGAAGCTCTGTCAAGTCGAAGTTAGTCGCGGACGCTAGCTCTCGGCATCTCGAAAATGCCACGCTGATATTGATCCTCGTTTTAGCTCTCCTTTTGTCCCTAAATCTGCTTGCCATGGTCCATAATGTTTGAACGAAACAACAACACCGTGAGCGTGCCGCAAGACGTAACGCAGTTGTCCACGTCTGTCGCCATGGTTACAATGGCAGTACGAAAACCAGGGATAATGCGGATACATCATTGACAAGCGACAATGACCAGGGACGAGCCATTATTTAAAATAGGAATTTCTCTGAAATTAGAAATCTTTGGGAACTTTTGGGATATTGTAAGTACACAACTGCAGGAAATATATCACATTGTGCAAGTGATATTTGGATATTTTATTGTACCTTTAATGATTAATGATAATGATTATTTTAGAAAATTATACTGATAAACTCACATTAACTAAATTCTGAACATTAAATTAAGATTTCTAAATCTTTTGGATGTTCTTAATTCACAATGACATGAACTGAATTCTAAAATCCTCCTGTTTTGCTCACAATCACTCATAATTTCCCTCGATTAAAGGCACAGTAAGCGATTTCTGAGAAACTCTGTTGAAAGTGGATCGGACCGAGAAGCACAACACACTTGTGGCCAATCAGCAGTAGGGGGGGTGTACACACATGATGGGGGAGGAGAGAGAGTGAACAAATCAGCAGTAGGGGGTGTGTCCATTCATGATGGGGTAGGAGAGAGAGTGAGCCAATCAGCAGTAGGGGGTGTGTCCGTTCATGATGGGGGAGGAGAGAGAGTGAGCCAATCAGCAGTAGGGGGTGTATCCACTCATGATGGGGGAGGAGAGAGAGTGAGCCAATCAGCAGTAGGGGGTGTGTCCACTCATGATGGGGGAGGAGAGAGAGTGAGCCAATCAGCAGTAGGGGGTGTGTCCATTCATGATGGGGGAGGAGAGAGAGTGGGCCAATCAGCAGTAGGGGGCGTGTCCACTCATGATGGGGTAGGAGAGAGAGTGAGCCAATCAGCAGTAGGGGGCGTGTCCACTCATGATGGGGGAGGAGAGTGACCCAATCAGCAGTAGGGGGTGTGTCCACTCATGATGGGGGAGGAGAGAGAGTGAGCCAATCAGCAGTAGGGGGCGTGTCCACTCATGATGGGGAGGAGAGAGAGTGAGCCAATCAGCAGTAGGGGGTGTGTCCACTCATGATGGGGTAGGAGAGAGAGTAAGCCAATCAGCAGTAGGGGGCGTGTCCACTCATGATGGGGAAAGGGAGAGAGTGAGCGAATCAGCAGTAGGGGGCGTGTCCACTCATGATGGGGAAAGGGAGAGAGTGAGCCAATCTGTGTGCGCGATCTGCATGAGCTATGTCTATGTATGTGCACTATGTGCGTTACAATGCAGCAGCGCATTAGTTTAGAGCGGCTATTAACTTGTGTGTACAATAAGCGGTCAGGTTCTCATCGGTCATTTCTGACCGGAAAATGTTCTGTTTTTAATTTCTACTGTCTTTGTACAATCTACAAATCGGCCACGATGCAGAAAAAAAGTGCTCAGCAATAAAGGGGTGAAACCCTAAAACATCAAGAGTGCAAAACAGACACACCTGCGCACACACGCGCGCACACACACACTCACACACACACACACACACCAATTAATTGTGATCGAAAAATGTTCTGTATTGAATTTTTAAAAATTACAACTTCATCGGAATCTCACGAAACTTGGTGACTTTTATGGCTTTTTTATTTGGAATGTGAACACAAAAAAAATTGAGGGCATGATTCCAGCAGGCTAAGTGTTCATAAAAACAAAAGTCACACTTGCTCTATGGTCAAGACCGACCATAGGAAATTAATGGGAAATCGAAAAAAACACAAAAATTCTCTACAAATTAGCCACGATGCACAAAAAAAAGTGCTCAGCAATGAAGGGGTGAAACTCTAAAAAATCAATAGTGCGAAACAGACACACACACACACAAACACACATATACACAATTATAAATACAAATGGACTGGTAGGGCTATTACCAATTATCATACAGCATAATTGAGTCAGAAGACTGAAATAAGATGTTGAAATGAGATCAGATCCAGATGGATTACGCTGTGATAAAGCATTCATGTTAATTTCTGTACATTTTTTATTGAATTTGAATGTTACGTGTAACAGAATGCTTTCTCTGTATTCAGGTTTGACTGTAGTAATAATAATGCCAAAAAAACGTGTACATTTCACATCAAAATAGTATTATTTGAGAATTTCTAAATAAAATACATTCAAATCCACATCCATATCCAAATCCACAAAGTAATTTTGTCCGAAAACTACTAGAGAATTCACAAGCCTCTTCATAGAGAGCTATACAGGCATCTAGTGGTAACACCATGAAATGAAATGTTTTAATTTATTTTCTTTCAACAGATGGCACTAATCTGACTTCAAAAATTGGATTTAAAAGGCCTAGTCTCTATATTAACCTGAAATATTGCATTAATTGAAAAAACATTTAAAAAATTTAAAAATATATATTTTTCGTATTATTTTCAATGGCAAAAATTAACCATAATTATTGCATAAATATTAATAAGTACCATCAAATCCTCTCAAAATAAAAAATAACAAAAATTGAACAAAAATAAATTACATTTAGTCATTTAATTTTTAGGTTTCATTTTTAGATGTCCGGTCACTTCTGACCGTGAAGATAACAAGTGCTACACCCGTGAGGAGCACCAGAGGGTTAAAACATGCATTCTACCGATCTATTTAGAGCATCCAGATGGTATAATCAAACATGTCTTGTGGAGCACTGTTGGAACTTAACTGTTGGAAACTGAGTGTAAAAGTGGACTTTTAAGATTTCTTATCTTGTTGCACCCTCTATAGGCCAGGAAGCATAACCGTAAAAGCATTATGATTTTTTGTAAAGAATAACTCACAGCAGTCTACTGAATTAGTAATACCACACGAGAGACATTGTCTTCACACACAGCATGAGTTCCAATGCATTTTTCCACCTGCTTTTGATTGACAGGATATAATCGGTCCTGTTTTTAAGCAATCGGCTGATGTCTGATCATAGTGAGGATAATTTCTTTTATCAGCCAATACTGATTATTGGCCCATATATTGGTGCATCCCTAAAATAAATGCTAATTCACAATAAAGTGGCAGTGGCGTGTGTCTTTGTGTAGGATACACACATACAGTACGAGACATTAATGGCCTGCGCCCTTCAGAGTGCTCACTTCAGTGATGCTCACTCTCACTCATAATCTGCATTGAAGTGCTTGTGTAGACTTATGATCAGGCATTACAAATCCCCAGAGGTGCAGACCTTCAGGGTCTCTCTCTCTCTCTCTCTCTCTCTCTCTCTCTCTCTCTCTCTCTCTCTCTCTCTCTCTCTCTCTCTCTCTCTCTCTCTCTTCTCTCTCTCTCTCTCTCAGATGAGGGGAATACTCTGGCCTTTAGGGATGAAAGGTCAAGTGGTGCAGTAAATCATCAAGAGCCTTTTAATGAGTCCGTGTGTGTGTGTGTGTGTGTGTGTGTGTGTGTGTGTGTGTGTGTGTGTGTGTGTGTGTGATTGTGTGATGTTGCCAGGGCCGGTTCTAGACATTTGGAGGCCCTAGGCAATATTCATGTTGGAGGCCCCCCACCCCCAATAAAAACTCTTGAAACAAATATGATTCCTAACCTTTTAATTTATACAACATTTAATTTTAAATGTTTTTACTTACACAGTACATAAGTTTGGACACATTACTATATTTAATGTTTTTGAAAGAAGTCTCTTATGCTCATCAAGCCTGGATTTATTTGATCAAAAATACAGAAAAATAATATATTATAAAAATTTAAAATAATGGTTTTCCTATTTTACTATACTTTAAAATATATTTATGTGATGCAAAGCAGAATTTCGTGTCACGTGATCCTTCAGAAAACTTTATAATATTCTGATTTATTATCAAATGTTAGAAATGGTGCTTAATATTTATTTTATAACCTGTGATACTTTTTTTTCAGGATTTTTATTTTGATTATTAAAAAGTTGTTTTAAAAAAGTCTTCCCTATCACTTTTTATATATTTAACACATCCTTGCGGAATATTCCTGTTTTTTTTTGTTTTTTTTTTGTATTTTTGATCAAATAAATGCAGGCTTGTAGAGCATAATAAAAAACTTCTTTCAAAAACATTAAAACTAGTAATTGGTCCAGACTTTTTACCAGTAGGCTACTGTATGTGCATATTAATCAAACTTCATCTAAGGTAATCTCTTTTTTGTTTAATGAAGATGTTATTGTTATTGTTATTTTGCTGTTTTATTCAATTTATTCACAGTTCCAGAATACCACTTCAGTGATATATGCTTTTATCATTTTTTTCATAGCTGCGGTATGGGCAGGATTTTTCCCTCCCATTTAATCAATATTGACTGCAGATATTGTCATATTATTAATATAAGTAATATGATATTATGCATTGCATTGCTACCTTAAATATGCTATACACAAATCAAGTGGACGAGAAAGACACGATCGCTACTGATTAGAAAAAAAAAATCTAAACTGATATTATTGGCGATATTATTGGCGTAAGTAGGCTGATGTCAGACATGGTATAATCTAATTATCAGGAGAATTTAGAAGATAAACCCATGAGATCCTTTATTTGAAACATTTAAAAATGTTGTATTGTGTTGGCTTTTTAACTTTGAATACAAACGTCTTGACTTTTACTTTTGTAGCGTTTTTAGTCAGCTCCCGACGCGATGTTATTCATTGTACACGCAAATTCAAAGCGTCGCGTCTGGGCACGTTAATGACGCTCGCGCTCTTTTAAACTCGTAATAAAGCGGTGAATGATTTTTCCAGAAATGACGCTGATCTACAGTACAAGTTTATATTTAGAATACATTGCAATCACTCCAAAATAGATGACTACAACGCACACACCTGCATTACGAGCTGTGCTTCTTTGCGTGCCTATTTAGGCTTTTGCTTCGCAGCACCTGATGGGCTGGCGTTAATGTGACGTAATGTAACATCAAAGATAAACATCGTCACTATTTTTAGTTAATTAATAAATATTGAAATAAATTGTAGGACATTTGTACATTTTTTTATTTTTGTCCCTCTGTCTGGGCCCCATCCCGCCCATCGGGCCCTAGGCACGTGCCTAGTTTGCCTTTGCGTTAATCCGGCTCTGGATGTTGCACTGCACTTTTTATAAGCGCCAAGAAAGTGAAAGAAAAATGTAAACGATGATTACCTGAATGATTTTCTTTCTGTGGAACATAAGATTTGATCTGGTTTATGGTCTTTTGGATGCAGTTACAACAAAAGAGGACTGATGCTTAGGGTGACCACCATCAAACAAACCAAATGTGGGACGATTATAAGTTTGTGTGGGACATGCACGATCACAGCTGAGGAGGAGGGTCTTATCTAACGAAACGATGGGTCAAAAAAAAAAAAAAAAAAAAATAAATATATATATATATATATATATATATATATATATATATATATATATACTTTTTAACTACAATTTTTCGGCTTGAGCTGATCTGCAACGCGCCGGGAACTACATCATCACGTCGCCGGCACCTGCGGAAGTACCGTCCCACTGTTTACAAAGCGACCGTGCGAAGGAGGATAGTTCAAATTGTATTGGTTGCTTTGTCCTGAGAAGCTTTGTAAAACTAACGCAAAGTTTTGCGAGCGAACGCAAAAGCATTGAAATATGTCTTTTACTCCCATCTCATATTTTTTTCCATCATCATGTCCTTTTAGGGGCTCCATATGTTGCAGGGTTATCCTAGTGCATTTTTTGCCTAAAATATTAATCAAATTTCATGCCACATGGTTTTTTTCATGCAGATATACCCCCACTTAACACAAACTTTTCAACCACTTGACAGGCAAATGCCCCAATCGTGTTTTCTCAACCTCACTTGAAATAAAGTTTATCTATATATTTCTAAATTAGCAATTTGAAGTATTAGTATATACATTTACTTATTCTCTTTGACATAAAATACAAATTATTGTGATACATATTTAAATTAAAGTAGTTAACGTCCCTCAAACCCCAGTCCACTCTGTTACATTGGTGCTATTTGCCCTTTAAAATTGTAAAGGCATATGCCCTAAATCACATGACTTGCTAGAGGTGACATCATTTAATTATAGGGAAAGCAACTCAGTCATAAAGTTCTCTCTTCTCCCCATTTTTAGGAGACTTATCGGTCCCACTTTATATTAAGTGGCTTTAAGTACTATGTACTTACATCGAAAAATAAGTACAATGTACTTATTGTGTTGATGTTGTATTGTGATACGGGTGAGGTTAGGGACTGGTGTGGTGGTATGGGTCGGTTTAAGGTGTAAGGGAAGGGTTAACTGTAATTACAAATATAATTTCATAAATTAATCACAGCTGTAATTACTTGCAGGTATTTTGAAAATATAAGTACAATGTAAAAACATGTATGTACACAATAAGTCCATTGTATCAAATTATTAATTTCAATGTAAGTACATAGTACTTAAACCCACTTAATATAAAGTGGGACCAAATAGGGTAATATTTTATATAAAATTCTCCCTAAATGTTAATCATCTGCTTGCATGTTGTTCTTTCCTAGCTAGTAATGGGCTTCATAGCTCAAAACGTCCACCCTGTTACACATTGTACTGTAAATATGGCATGTAACGTGTGTTTGTATGATTCTCCCTCTGACAATTGCATTTTTACAATGTTTCCAGCTAACCTGCTCAGTCCAAAACCCACCAAACTGTAGAATGACCCTGCAATGTTACTGATATGAACTGTTCTCATGTCTCTCGCAGGGAGCTTCGTCGAGTTTGGTGGTAAAGTTCGCTGACACCGATAAAGAGAGGACCATACGCCGCATGCAACAGATGGTGGGTCAGTTTGGCATATTCAACCCCACCGTGGCCCTGCCGTTCAGCACCTACAGCAGCACCTACAGTACTTACACACACGCGGTGAGCACACACAACACGCATTACACAATCAAAGTCTAACAGCCTCGGATTAATGAACGCTCTCCTTGTCTCGAGACGTTTTTCACTCTGCTGAATAATGCATTAACATCATTTCAATTCCTGACCCATGAATACTTGCAGAAAAACACACGAGTTCCTGGGCAATTTGAACTCTTGCTCCCATCGGACTCTTCAGAATATAAGTAACAGGAATCATATTGAACCTGAGTGCCGTTTTTACGGTTTATTTGCATTTTGAATATTTGGCTTTGATTATAAAGGACACTCTCATAACCTGTGGTTTTGAGTTCGTGGGATTGCTGTAGAGCTGAGTGAATATATTTAAGGTGATTTATGAATATAAGCAACATGCACTTTTTATTTGGCCATTAGGTTCCCTAAAGACAATGTCAAACTTCCATGTCCTGTGACTTATAAGTATTAAGTCCAAGTTTTTAATAGCTTTTCTTATTTAAACTTTAGTAAACATGGCATTAGAGTTGGTAAATTTATTTCATTTCTATATAAATCAGTTCAAATGGTCAATTCCAGTGAATCAGTTCAAAACTCTGATTCAATAAATTGTTTGCTTCAATCAATCAATCAATTAAAAAAATGCACAGAAGTCTGCATGTAGCAGTTTTTAATGGACTTTGTATGATTATTTGGGTGCATATAAATGAAAATGATTAAATATCTCTCTTCCTTGTGTCGTTTGGTGAAAAACATGATTATTTTTAATGTTGTTTTACTTCTTACGTTAATCATTTAAATCAACTTGGCAACCACGACTGTTTCATTGAAATGATGGTTCCTTTTAAGCCATTTCAGAGAAAATAAATAAATATAGAGAGATATATATCAAATGTTATCAAAAGGCTGAAAAATATCAAGATGATTTTTATTAGCTTCATCATCCTGGCCTAGTTCGGCACTTTTAGCGTGGTTGGAAAAGCCAAACGCGTCTTTGAGTAATTCATCTTCTTTAGATGAATCCCAGTTCATTTACGGAATGGATAATGTATTCAAAGCACATGGATTTCTGTGCATATTCATAAGCGTATTACTTGAAACGATAACGGCATTAGATACAGATTAAGCCTGTGATCTGATAGTGTGGAAGTTAGCCGCTATTTTAAATACTTTTTAGCTCATGCATCTCACAGAAAGTGGGAAGTTTGAGGATCCGCATCACGTGTCATACGGGCTCTATATATAGCATATACCCTGCAGGCCTTCGGTTTTAATTACACTGCGCTGAAGTGTGTGCATATGTGTGTGTGACATTTCAAATTACAGCTTTGATTTTATAATCCATATGATCCTTCGCCACAACCGCGTGCGCCTCCTCGCCATGTTAGCAGCTTGCTGCTTATTATCCTGTTAGTGCGTGAACATACTGGGATATCTGTGTGCAATTTCTTCTGTGACGTCTAAACATGGAGCCAACAGAAGGAAAACCCCCAGGTATCCCATCATCCACCTGTTCTGTGTCCCTGTACACAGTAAATACAACCACACATGTATAAACACACACAAAATCTGAATTGTGCACACAGATAACTAAGGCATGCTGTCAACTGCATGAACACAAATGCTTTCCGTTGCATCACAAAATGTGTCCGAATTCGATTCAGTCTTATTTTACTCATTAAAATACTATTTAATTTTTTTAAATTATTTTTTATTTTTATATTTTCTGGTTTCATTTGAATTTTAATTAAGGTTTTACTGATTTTGTTGTGTTCATTTTTTTAAATGACTATCATTTTTATTAAGTATTAGTTTTTAGTTTTAGTTATTTTGGTACTTCAACCTAAAATAAACGAAAATGAGAAATATTGTCTTGGCAACTAGCTGAAATAAAATTAGTTTTTTTGTATTTAATATGAATATTAATATATTTATATTAATATATAGATTTAATATTTAAAATAAATATGACTATACTTTTTTAAGTATTAGTTTTTTGTTTGTTAAAGTTTAAGGTTGTTTTATATGTAATATTAATATGTTAATATTATATTTAATATAAATATGACTTTTTTTATTAAGTATTAGTTTTTAGTTTTAGTTATTTTAGTAATTCAGCCAAACTAAGTGAAGAGAGAAGTATTTTCTTGTCAACTAGCTATTTAAAATGTAAAAATATTTATTTATTTATTTAATTTGAATATTAATATAGTCATTTTATATTTAACATTTAAATTAAATATGTCTATATCATTGTATTAAGTATTATTTTTTTTTAGTTTGTTTTTTTATATTTAAAATAAATATGTAAATGTAATAATTTTATATTTAATAAATATAAAATGGACTATATAAGTTTTATTAAGTATTAGATTTTAGTTTTTAGTTTTACTTATTTTAGTACTTCAACCTAAAGTAAATAAAAATGAGAAATATTGTCTTGGCAAATAGCTGAAATAAAATTGATTATTTTTTATTTAAATGAATATTAATATATTAATTTAATATTTCATATAAATATGTCTCTATACTTTTAATAAAGTAATATGTTTTTTGTTTTAGTTTAAGTTTATATAAGTTTTATATTTAATATAAATATATAAATGTAATATTTTATATTTAATAAATATAAATTGACAATATATCGTTTTTATTAAGTATTGGATTTTAGTTAGTTCTTGACAACTAGCTGAAATACATTTTTTTTTTAAGTTTAAGCTTTTTTATATTCAATTTTATTTCTTTTTTTTTTTTTTTTTGGGGGGGGGGGATTAGTTAAGGATAATAACACTGGAAGTTTTTTTCTAAGGCGAGTTTTCTCTTTCAGGTCAGCTACTGTCAGAATCTGAGCAACTTAACATTAGTTAAACTGACAATACCTACACCAATAGTAACACATCTGGTGTAATGCCACAGATCATTCACGTGTGCATGCAAGCATAGAGTATGTCCATTCTAGACACACGAACAGTACATTACAGAGCACATACACACACAAGTTCTCTCAGCAGGTTCAGACTCTTGCTAGTAACCTGACTGATTTAAATTGCATGTGGATTATTTAAATGGCAATGAGTAGCACTTCAAACATTGCCTTAAATCGTGAAATCCTACCCTAGGGGAAAGAAACAAACACACACTCTCTCTCACACACACACACTAAGTGAAATAGACTATTCATTTTGGTCATAGTGTGATACGGCAGCACACAGGAACTGTTGGGATTATACATCCTGCCAACAGCATTTGCATAATGGCATGAGAGCTTTTTAGGAAGATTTCCACACGGTCTGCAATCATGGTTCTTCTTGTCAGCGGTTTGGGTTGAGTTGGTTGAAAAGTGTGCTGTGGTTTCAGAACCGTTTCATAAAGATTGCCAACTCTGACTCAGTGAAGGGTGCAAAAGAAGACAGCATAATATAGAGTAGAATGAACAGATCCGCATAGAATTGGACAGAACCATATAGAATCTAACAAAGCAGAGTCACAGAATACAACAGAACAGAAAATAACCATTTACACCAGGGGTGTCCAAACTTGATCCCAGAGTTTCACTTCAACAGGCCAGTTTCTATATGCCTAGTAAGAGCTGAGCTGAGTCCTTCAAGGATGCAGCCTGTGAATTGGGACACATCTCGGAGCTAAACTCTTCAGGACAGTGGTCCGCTAGGATCAAGTTTGGACAGCCTTGATGTACATTAATCGCCCACTCTATTAGGTACAGATGTTCAACTGCTTGTTAATGCAAATATCTAATTAGCCAATCACATGGCAGCAACTCAATGCATTAAGGCATGTAGAGATGATCAAGACGATCTGCTGGAGTTCAGACTGAGCATCAGAATGCAGAAGAAAGGATTTAAGGGAGTTTGGACGTGGCATGGTTGTTGGTGCCAGACGAGCTGGTCTGAGTATTTCAGAAACTGCTGATCTACTGGGATTTTCACACACAGCCATCTCTAGGGTTTACAGAGAATGGTCAGAAAAAAAGAAAATATCCAGTGAGTGGCAGTTCTGTGGGTGAAAATGCCTTGTTGATGCCAGAGGTCAGAGGAGAATGACCAGACTGGTTCAGCTGATAGAAAGACAACAGTAACTCAAATAAGCACACGTTCACCGAGGTCTGCAGGAGAGCATCTCTGAACACACAACACGTCAAACCATGAAGCAGAAGAGCTCTAGCAGCAGAAGACACACCATGAAACCTCCAGGAAAAGACGGGCTGATTTTTCTGAAAAGTCCATCCCAGGCAGGGCGCACCTCTCCTGGGCACGAATAAAGCTCAAACGCCCATGAAGAAAATGGTGTCACTCCTGTCAGCTAAGAACAGAAACTGAGGCTATAACTCGAACAGGCTCACCAATATCGGACAATAGAAGATGCATTTCAAGAGTCTCCATTTCTGCTGTGACATTAAGATGATAGAGTCAGAATTTGGTGTAAACAACATGAAAGCATGGATCAATCCTGCCTTATGTCAACAGCTCAGGCACAAAGCTCACATCATCTGAAACTGGTTTCTTGATCATGACAGTGAGTTCACTAAACTCAAACTGCCTCCACAGTCTCCAGATCTAATAGAGAATTTTTGAGATGTGGAGGAACGGGAGATTCACATCATGGATGTTCATCCGACAGCCGATCTGCAGAAACTGTGTGATGCGATCATGACAAGATGGACCAAAGCCTCTGATGAATGTTTCCAGCACCTTGTTGAATCTCTGCCATCAAAAATTAAGGCAGTTCTGAAGGAAAAAAAGGGAGTCCAACTCTGTACTAGCGAGGTGTACCTAATAAAGTGATCGGTGAGAGTAGAATGAAGAAGAAAAAACGGCAGAATAGTATGAAATTGTATGGAATGGAATGGTATGGAATGATATGGAATGGAATGGTATGGAATGGTATGGAATGGAATGATATGGAATGGTATGGTATGGTATGGTATGGTATGGTATGATATGGAATGATATGGAATGGAATGGTATGGTATGGAATGGAATGGAATGGTATGGTATGGAATAGAATGGTATGGTATGGAATAGAATGGTATGGAATAGAATGGTATGGTATGGTATGGTATGGTATGGTATGGTATGGTATGGTATGCTATGGAATGGTATGGTATGCTATGGAATGGTATGGTATGGTATGGTATGGTATGGTATGGTATGCTATGGAATGGTATGGTATGGTATGGTATGGTATGGTATGGTATGGTATGGTATGGTATGGTATGGAATGGTATGGTATGGTATGGTATGGTATGGTATGGTATGCTATGGAATGGTATGGTATGGTATGGTATGGTATGGTATGGTATGGTATGGTATGGAATGGTATGGTATGCTATGGAATGGAATGGAATGGAATGGAATGGTATGGAATGGTATGGAATGGTATGGAATGGTATGGTATGGAATGGTATGGTATGCTATGGAATGGTATGGTATGCTATGGAATAAAATGGAATGGAATGGAATGGAATGGTATGGAATGGAATGGTATGGTATGGAATGGTATGGAATGGTATGGTATGCTATGGAATGGTATGGTATGCTATGGAATGGAATGGTATGCTATGGTATGCTATGGTATGGAATGGTATGGTATGGAATGGTATGGAATGGAATGGAATGGAATGGAATGGTATGGTATGGAATGGTATGGAATGGAATGGAATGGTGTGGAATGGTATGGAATGGAATGGTATGGTATGGTATGGTATGGTCAAGTTAAGTCAAGTCAAGTCACCTTTATTTATATAGCGCTTTTAACAATATGGACTGTTTTAAAGCAGCTTTACAGTGATAATAGGAAATTAAAGTAACAGAGATTGTTTTGGCTTTACAGCAGCTCTAGAATAAATTTATTGTCCAGCTAAAGTTAGTTTTAATTGATTCACTTCCGTCGCAACGATCATTAGTTATTAACTTAGGGGCCGCTTACACGACACCGTTCTAACAGAAATTCTTTAATGCAATCCGGCCGCTCATTTGCCTAAAACAGTGCCAGGTGGCTCTGAAATTTTTTATTTTTATCGCTTCCGCTTAGCCACGTGAACCAGAATTATCCCGACAACGGAATTCAATGGTATGGTATGGTATGGTATGGAATAGAATAGAATATTTAGTGCCATGCAACCAGTGTTGGTGGATTTGATTCTGCAGTTTGACAGTGTCTCTATAGAATGGTGTCATGAAATGAAGTAATTTGAACCTGTAGTCCAGCTGGCTAACGGTCACAGCTGTGGTTTCTGCTCATTGCTACAAATGGTAGGTTAATCCTAAATACCAGTCTGTGGTTGTTTTTATTTGTCGTTCATGCTCCGAATGGATTGTGAATCGCATCTCTATTCTAATTTCATATTTACTTAATTTGAAGCAACAACAAACAAAAAAATCCCCACGTAGAACCTCTTAGAAATCCCCATGTAGAATTAACACAGGAGGCATAGCATCTCAATTTGCACACTAAAATTATGATCAGTGTATTACAAATCATAATACACTATGTTAAAAATAGTGTTCCATAGTTTCCAGCATGCATTTTTGAAGTGTGTATTCATGCATTATTTTTCAGCTAATATTGCCTATAACTTCTTTCAGATGAAGAGTTTGCAGTGGTTCTTATAGACTTTTTCTGTTTTAAAACAGAAATTATTTTTCATCAATGCTGCCACAGCAGTTTTGAGAGGTTTGAACCTGAAAATAGGGTCGTTTAGTCCTCCAGAAACCTAAATAGATTAGTCATGTCTAGTAGTTTATCTATTTTTTTAATACTTTTGAGCAGCAGTGCAAAAATTAAAATGATGAATTATCTAAATATACATACACAAATGCAGTGTGGTAAAGTGAGATCATTTGAAACTGCACTAGTAAGGATTATTTGACAGTGCAATGGAACAAACAGGGCACTGACTGTACTCTATATCCCATAATGCCCTGCTCCAGCACCCTCTCTGGCACTGCACTGATGTCTCAAAGGCCTGGCACTGGAATAGACAACACAAATAAAAGCTGCAGAGGATTGGAGGCTGTAATGTTCCAGTGCGCTCTGCTCAAGAACCAAAGCACGAGGCGTCGAGCACTGAAGGGCATTTCAGAAACCTTTCTCAGTGCAAACAAAGAACAAGCCACAAATCCACTACATTCGGTGCAATTCTGCTGTGTCACGCTTCAATCGAAAGGCTTTTACTTTTGACCATGAAGGGAGTTAGTGCACACTGATGATGTTCATTTTGTGAACAGAGCTCCAGACTGATGAAAACATGCTGTAGTTTGAAAACACTGTGAGTGGGTGTGTTGTGTTGTGATTGAGAAGATGTTGGTGGTTTGCGGCGCCTCCTGGTGGACCTCGGCACAACTGCACACATGAACCGCCTGGCTCCTGCTCAGACTCTCAGCTTTTGCAAATCATAAGCAAACAATTCAGATGATATTAACCTGACGCAAGTATTTGTTATGCTAATTATTTGTTCTCCACATATTTGCTGTTTGATGTGATTTTTCTGATTCTAATCCATTTGTGCCTGCTTTGTTTGACTAGAGCACACAAACAAACCAGCAATGATGAAACCAGGCAGAAATTTTATATCACGGTTATTATATCACTTTATTATTAATTTTGACTGGAAATTTTATCTCAAAATGTTTAAATGCTGTTTAAATGTAAAATGTTTAAATGTAAAATGTTCACCTTTATTAATATAGGGCTTTTTACAATACAGCTTGTATCAACGCAGCTTTACAGTGATGACATGAAAATACAACAAAGTTTGTTTCTAGATGAAAATGTGTTTCATCGTCCACCTTAAGTAAGGCAGATCAATAATATTGTTGAATAATGTCCCCAACTACAGTAAGCAAACCAAAAGCCAAGGCGACAGTGGCAAGGAACAAAACTCCATCAGGAAACAGAATGGAGAAAAAAAAACTTGTGGGAAACCAGGATCAGCTCTCCTCTGGCCAATGAACAAACAGTGTATGATTATGATTCAGGCAGCATCTGCCTTAATCATAATCATGATGATTAATTATAACAATTATGCTTAAAACAATAAAGAATTATCCACCAGTGGAGTCCGAAAGATAAACTTAATTCATAGGGAAAACAAGATTATTTTTATTATGCTGACACTGGCAGATAATTCATGTTTTAAGCAAAAACTTTTTTTTAAGCAAAAGTTTTTTCTAGGAACTGAGATATTTGCATGGTAAGAAAATAATTTTTGCAGTGCACAAACCATCCAATTTTTCATAATAAATTAATAAATGAAGAAATCTGCATGCTACAGTCGTCTGCTGGATATAAACGCCACAGCAGGATCGGTTGACACATTTCTATCATGGCACTGAGACCGCCCAACCATTTAAACTACAGCTACAGTCTGAATGAATGGCAAAGCAAGTAATTATTGTCAGCGTTTTGGACATCTCATTTCTTCATGCACCAAACACTTACATTTTCCCAACCCGTCCCCCCCAAGACGTGTCAGCGTCCTCACAAACATGCATAAACATGCGTGTCACCCCGTGAGCGACTGGAGGCTTTGCATTGAGCTGTGCCTCTCGAAGCGCCTCTACACCAGTAATTGGCCCATGATGGAGTGCTGATTGCCTCAGAGTACCTGGGGAGTTCAGCACACATTAGCATTCAATAAAATCGCAGATGCATACACAAACACACACGCTCCTGTAAATGAGTTTATCTCCGAGGCTTTCTCCTCGTCTTTGTGTCTCAAGGCTGGACGGGAGTTTATTTGCCATGTGAATTTGGTCAGCAGAAGTGTTGACAATTCATTTAAACTGAACTAAAGCAGCACTACTGATTTTCTGTACAACAGTTGCATTTATATGGACATTTTTATAGAGTTTGCTGAAATTAAATGTGGAAATAAAGTGAGCACGCTTCACTCTTACAGGTGTATACCAAGTCTATTTGATAATTATTAATAAACAGCGTGCCACAGATGCTGTCCACAGAGTTATGATAACCTGAAATCATTTGTTTTTATTATATTCTCCGCTACTAAATGATAACCATAATTCATGCACAGTACTGTTCAATGGATTTGCATCATACTTTTCAGAGAATACCATGAGAATGTTTTATGTATGTGTTTGCTAATGTTTCAAATGAATGTGGATTCTGTGTTGATAAACCATCTCTTCTTCCATCATCATGGCTAAACAAAGTAACATCATTAATAATGCATGCTAATGGTTAACCCAGTAGATCAGTGTGGTCTGTATTGATGCATGTATGGATTACACTCACGTCGAGCTGCGGTCAGGGGGTGTATGTAGTTACAAGCGTCTTCTAGAAGGCTAATTTGCATCAGTTCCACATAAACAAAAACTATTGTGTATATATATATATATATATATATATATATATATATATATATATATACACACACAAAAAAGAACAGCATTTACAGTCTTCAAAATATAAATCTTTTCTTACAATATACATTTTTACTATCACTTCTTATCAATTTAATACATCCTTGTTGAATAGAAGTACTAATTCCTTTCAAAAAAGAAAGAAAGAAAATTACTGACCCCAAATTTTTGAACGGTAGTACATAATGATACAAAAGATTTCTATTTTAAATTAATTTTGTTATTTTTTTATACTTTTTATTCTTCAAATAATTATGAAGAAAGTATCACAGGTTACAAAAAAAAACATTAAGCAGCACAACTGTTTCCAACACTGATAATAAATCATCATATTAGAGTGCTTTCTGAAGGATCATGTGACACTGAAGACTGGAGTAATGATGCTGAAAATTCAGCTTTGATCGCAGGAATAAATTACATTTTTAAAGTATATTCAAACAGAAAATCATTATTTTAAATTGTAATAATATTTCACAATATTACTGTTTTTTCTGTATTTTTGATCAAATACATATTACTAGCCAATATCCTCGTAATATGAATGCTAATATGCAAATATGTAAATTTCCTGCAACGGGGTCATTTCAGGACTCCAGCACATATTAGTTACTCTACATGTTTGTTTTGTACTGTTGCGTTTTCACAGATGGTTGTCGCCATAGTGACATAATTACAATAATTAGCTATGCTACAGTGCATTTGTGTTCGTTAATTCATTTTAGGAATGTCGTTTGATCCAATTTATTTGAACACCTACAGACACATGTTGGATCTCCGACAGGGTCAAGTTATTATAACTAACAAGTACAGAGAAGTGCCATGCTGCTTTTATTTGTTTTTAACAAGATACCATGATAATATTATGTTTTTGAACATATTTCTTAAAGTACCCTGGAGGACCATGTAAATATCATTGTACATAAATATGGGAATCTTTCAGTAGTAATTACCGTGTAAGTAAGTAAGTACCGTGGTATTACCATCACTGTCCTGTAGTGCTTTTTTGTAAAGAATCCTTCATTTTCAATAAGATCAGATATATTTGTTTTTGTATTTAATATAATGTAGAATGTTTTGTAACATAACTCTTTCTTGTTTGATTGGTTCAGCTGATGCAGCAGCAGGCGGCGATCATGGCAGCTTCTCACGGGGGTTATTTAGCGCCCAGCGTTGCGTATCCAGCGACACAGATTCACCAGGTGGGGGCGCTCAACATGAACGGCTTGCCTCCCACCTCCATGACACCTGTTTCAGGTGAGTCTGATCACACACTCATTTACATGTCAACTTTGTTTCAGATGTTCTTCATAAAGTGTCTTACAATTTAGCAGAAGTGTTCAGAACTTTAGTAATGTGACATGGTTTGTGAAACTGGTTATTCAACACAACACAAATTGTAGGGTAAGAGATATTTTTATCCATTAAAAGTTCTTATAAAGTGATTTTGGTAACACTTTACAAAAAAGTTCCATTTATTAAATGAATTTATTATCCATTTATTATTTATTAAATAAATAAATGAATGAATGAATTAACATTAGTTAACTACATTAGTTAGCAATAAATAATACTTCTACATCATTTATTATTCTTAGGTAATGTTTATTTTAGCATTTACTAATACATTTTGTTAACATTAGTTAGTGCTGTGAACTAACATGAATGAAAACTGATCAATAATATTAACTAACATTTAAAGGCACAATATGTAGGATTTTTGGATAACAAAAGAACTTGTTTAAAAACCACTAGAACAATGTTATACATTTTGTTGACTTGTGTACTTACTTTTTCCAAATGTTTTCTAACAATATTTAAATCTAGAGAAATCTTGTGTCATTGCGTCACCTGTCAATGATGTCATATCTGCGTTACCGTCGATTTCCGGTTTTACTTCCACAGAATCCATGGAAACACCAAATACGCTTTGATATGTAATGCATTTTATTAGACAGGTGAGCAACTGTTTGGATACTTTCAACAACAGAAAACTAATCATTTAAATATACAGGGGTGCACATAACTTTTTTGGTCTGGTTCTCAAGGGAGCACCTGGAGATACTGCTTTATATCTCACTTTACACGGCATATACAAGCTGTCGTCATCGCTTTCCTCCTGAATGATCTCCTCACTATCTTCTTTTCTCTCTAACATTAGATAACATTAACGTTAATGACACAGACAACAGCAGGAATATTAGGCTGCTGTCACTTTAAGACCGAATGCACGGACCAAATATACTGACACGCATCCGGTTTTATTCTCAACTGTTCACTTATGACATAACCGAGCAAATACTTGCCGAAACGGGTATTTTGACATAATTTTGTATGTACAGTATGTGTCCATTCAAGTGCAAGTAAATGCGAAAGAGGATTTAATTTGGTGTTCAAGCGCTGTCTGAAACACGCCTCTCTCTCTCTCTCTCTCTCTCTCTCGCTCTCTCTCTCTCTCTCTCTCTCTCTCTCTCTCTCTCTCTCTCTCGCTCTCTCTCTCTCTCTCTCGCTCTCTCTCTCTCTCACTCTCTCTCTCTCTCTCTCTCTCTCTCTCTCTCACTCTCGGTGCGGGTGCTTCTGGTGTCTGCGGCTGTGCGTACAGATAACAGTGTGCGAGTCCCGATTTTCGCCTCTTCTTCCTCATTTAAAATGTGTAAATTGGCAAGACAAAACACGTCCAAATGATAAACTTTAACTCAACAATGATTTTAACTAGGTTATAAGATAAAGGTGTTATCTACGAGCAGCTAATCCGCGAATCACATGCGTGCCTTAGTCTTATTTTTTTAATATTTTGTTTTCTTGATTTACCGCGAGTAATATAATTTTACTAAAACTTTTTTTGTAGTAACAGTAATACAGCATTTTCTCTCCCATACAATATATTTCAAAACTAATTGCATGTCATTTAGCAACACAAGTCATCCAGCTTTTATAAATATGATATTCTAATACCGACCTAGCTTACTGCAGCGTGCAACAAATTATAACATAACTGTCAACACACTCAAATGTATTTTTAGTATGATTGTTTTAACCAAGTAAAACAGGGCTGCGTTACCCTACAATTTAAATTTGTCAAATAAAGTGACATGTATAAGTAGTAATTCAGCACTCGCGGCTGTTTCATCTGAATGAGATAAAATAATGTAAATTCAAGTGATCAAACGTAACTGCTACAAAGTTTAAGTTCAGGGAAGAAGGAGGTGGGAACCGGCAAAGTTAAACGACACTTTAATCGTAAAATAAACATGAACAACAAAACAACTGTGGCATATATGCACAATAAAAGCTCCATGGGACTCGAGACCGGTGTGTCGCGCAGGCGTCTCTCATTAGCATTCGCTCCAGTGTCCTCGTCCCGCTCCCACGGCTCTCGGCCCCGCCCTGTTTCACACCACTGTAACGTTAATAAAACTTCGATACATTAGCTTACCCATTTCTGCCTGAGTCCTGTCGGATTTCTTTCCATCGGCTGTCGAGATGAAGATGACAACTCCCATGATTTCATGCTCATTTACGGTGTCATCAAGCTGCGCCTTTGTTATTGTTTTGAATAAGAGACCTCTAGTGGCGAAACTTACATACTGTGCCTTTAACAAAGATTAATAAATGCTGTAGGAAATATATTGCTCAGCAAATAAGACCTTATTACCTTGATTTCTTTAAAAGTACATTTTTAATGTATGATTTTGTGCGTGTAGATACACTGAATGTTTTTTTTTTTTTTTTTTTTTTACAGTGTAGTGAAAAGTCAATTCTGTGAAACTAGAATATGCTGCATTTTTGTTACATTATGTCAGTTTACTGGTTGTAAATATTCATGATTTACACTCCGTTTGTACATCAAACCGCATCTCATGCCGAATATCAGCTTTCACTCCCAACTCACCTGATCAGTGTCATGGACTGGAACACGCTAGAGATTCGTATTGATCCATAGGAATCAATGCTCTGGATGTGAAGCGCATCTCACGGATGCGTTTCAGATGGTGACCGCTGGTCCCGCGCGCGCACACACACACACACACACACACACACACACAAACACAAACACAGCTGCAGGGTCTTGCTCTTTTTAGCAAACGTTTAAAAAGGAGATACAGGATAGTCCGCTGGGTCCAACATGAAAACAAGCTCTTGAATTTGAGAAGCATTTAAAATCCATCCGCTGGTCATGATTTAGACTGTAGCTGTTTTTGGAATGGAGGTTTAGAAGATACATTGCAGATATCAAGTTTATTTTGACCATTTTTTAGGAGTAAATAAGCATATAGTTGACCTTAAAGCTAACACACATGTACTAATACTCCAGTTTTGATTTCATATGGTCTTTAATTATGTTTATGGAGCTCCCAAATAGGCACATGGATTTTAAGCGGCCACATTTGTTCGAGTCTCCTGTAATTGCAGGCTGTTGGAAATGCCAGGACTTTGAGTGACAACCGTAATCATCTCACGCTCGAGCGATCTGTGCCCACACAGAACAGATGCTTTCATCTGTGCAGAGGATGACCTTTAGTCTGGGTGCTGTTCTGGGCTCAGGGTTTGCCTTTTATACCCTAATGAAACTAATGATGTGACCAGCAGGAAGTTGATCTGAGACCAGTGCGCTCTGATGCTTTATGCAAATGTGTCCGAGGTCACTTCCCCTCCGACAAACAGCTACTGATCACAATTAACTGAGTTTAAATCCTTCTCTTCCCCTCTTGCTTTGATTTATTAAAACTTTGCGTAGATTTGTATAATTAGTATAATTCTAATTATACTGATATTATATGATATCAATATTAAAGTTATGTAATATTACAATATCTAATATTATATAATAGTAATATTAATATTATTTGAAATGTATATATATATATTGAGAGAGAGAGAGAGAGAGAAAGAGAGAGAGAGAGTATATATATATATATATATACATGTATGATCATTTTACTGACATATATATATACACTCTCTCTCTCTCTCTCTCTCTCTCTATATATATATATATATATATATATATATATATATATATATATATATATATATATATAAATTTCAAATAACATTAATATTACTATTATATAATATTAGATATTGTAATATTACATAACTTTAATATTGATATCATATAATATATATAATATAATATATTTATATAAATATACATGTACGATAATTTTACTGATATATATATATATATAATTGCTACTGTAATGCATACATGCAGGCCCTATATATGCATCTTTCATGGTGTGTGTAGCGTGTCTTGACTTGGCATAAGACATTCATACTGCACAAGTGTCTCCCCATAAGAGAGAGTGTGTTACAATACACTCTGTTTCTCCTCACTGACCATGTTAGATACTAGGTGAAAACACACACACACATTTACAGGTCCTTCTAAAATTAGCATATTGTGATAAAGTTCATTATTTTCCATAATGTAATGATAAAAATTAAACTTTCATATATTTTAGATTCATTGCACACCAACTGAAATATTTCAGGTCTTTTATTGTTTTAATACTGATGATTTTGGCATACAGCTCATGAAAACCCAAAATTCCTATATCAAAAAAAAAAAAATTAGCATATCATGAAAAGGTTCTCTAAACTAGCTATTAACCTAATCATCTGAATCAACTAATTAACTCTAAACACCTGCAAAAGATTCCTGAGGCTTTTAAAAACTCCCAGCCTGTTTCATTACTCAAAACCGCAATCATGGGTAAGACTGCCGACCTGACTGCTGTCCAGAAGGCCATCATTGACACCCTCAAGCAAGAGAGTAAGACACAGAAAGAAATTTCTGAACAAATAGGCTGTTCCCAGAGTGCTGTATCAAGGCACCTCAGTGGGAAGTCTGTGGGAAGGAAAAAGTGTGGCAAAAAACGCTGCACAACGAGAAGAGGTGACCGGACCCTGAGGAAGATTGTGGAGAAGGACCGATTCCAGACCTTGGGGGACCTGCGGAAGCAGTGGACTGAGTCTGGAGTAGAAACATCCAGAGCCACCGTGCACAGGCGTGTGCAGGAAATGGGCTACAGGTGCCGCATTCCCCAGGTCAAGACACTTTTGAACCAGAAACAGCGGCAGAAGCGCCTGACCTGGGCTACAGAGAAGCAGCACTGGACTGTTGCTCAGTTTTGCATGTCATTCGGAAATCAAGGTGCCAGAGTCTGGAGGAAGACTGGGGAGAAGGAAATGCCAAAATGCCTGAAGTCCAGTGTCAAGTACCCACAGTCAGTGATGGTCTGGGGTGCCATGTCAGCTGCTGGTGTTGGTCCACTGTGTTTTATCAAGGGCAGGGTCAATGCAGCTAGCTATCAGGAGATTTTGGAGCACTTCATGCTTCCATCTGCTGAAAAGCTTTATGGAGATGAAGATTTCATTTTTCAGCACGACCTGGCACCTGCTCACAGTGCCAAAACCACTGGTAAATGGTTTACTGACCATGGTATTACTGTGCTCAATTGGCCTGCCAACTCTCCTGACCTGAACCCCATAGAGAATCTGTGGGATATTGTGAAGAGAAAGTTGAGAGACGCAAGACCCAACACTCTGGATGAGCTTAAGGCCGCTATCGAAGCATCCTGGGCCTCCATAACACCTCAGCAGTGCCACAGGCTGATTGCCTCCATGCCACGCCGCAATTTCTTTCTGTGTCTTACCCTCTTGCTTGAGGGTGTCAATGATGGCCTTCTGGACAGCAGTCAGGTCGGCAGTCTTACCCATGATTGTGGTTTTGAGTAATGAAACATGAATTTTGCAGGTGTTTAGAGTTAATTAGTTGATTCCGATGATTAGGTTAATAGCTCTTTAGAGAACCTTCTCATGATATGCTAATTTTTTGAGATAGGAATTTTGTGTTTTCATGAGCTGTATGCCAAAATCATCAGTATTAAAACAATAAAAGACCTGAAATATTTCAGTTGGTGTGCAATGAATCTAAAATATATGAAAGTTTAATTTTTATCATTACATTATGGAAAATAATGAACTTTATCACAATATGCAAATTTTTTGAGAAGGACCTGTATAAACACAATAACACCATACACTCGCCCAGCATCCACTCTCCATATTGATTTGATGTTTACTCTGACCGCCTATTGACCTTTTGTAGCTTCTAGTGTGTGTGTGTGTGTGTGTGTGTGTGCTTGTTTGTGTGTTTGTGTGTGTGTGTGTGTGTGTGTGTGTGTGTGTGTGTGTGTGTGTGTGTGTGTGTGTGTGTGTGTGTGTGTGTGTGTGTGTGTGTGTGTGTGTGCGCGCAGTATCTTTGAGTCTCTGGAACAGACAGTAGTAGACATGGCAGACTAATTTATCATTGCTGCATGGGACCACAATGCACAAAGCACTGCAAAAGAGACAAAAGCTCTCCTGGGCCTGTGCTGTCCCACACACACTCAGTGCACATGGAGATTTCTGCTCCATAAACAGTAAATATTTGGCTACAGCTGTGCTGTGATGTGACTTTCTGCAACATTGAATGCAAATACAGTCATTACCTGTTTAGCTAGCAGTCAAGTCCTGTATGTACACAATACCCTGAGCGCCGAGTTTTGTAGGGCAGAATTTCACAGCTTCTTTTTTTTTCATCTAGTCTTGCGACTAGAGAAGACTTTTGACTGTCAGCATAAAATTTTGTCCTATTTGCAGCTTTTTCGGTCTAAGAACTGCACTCTACAGAAGTCTTTGCCCAAGTGACTTAATTAAGTTGCATGATTATCGTAGGTATAAAAAAAAGGTTTTTGTCTAGGTGTTGTCACAAACAGGGTAATTCACCCAAAAAATTTAATTTTTATAATTTACTTACCCTCGTGCAATTTCAAACCTTTATGGCCTTCGTTCTACTGTAAAACACACAGGGCCCTGTTTTAATGATCTAAGCGCATGGTCTAAAGTGAGTCCGAATCCACTTTTGCTAGTTTAACGACGGGAAAAATGGTCGGTGTGCCCAGCGCAAGGTCTAAAAGGGTTGTCCCTATTTTCTTAATGAGTAATGGGTGTGTTTTTGGCCGTAATGTGCAATAAACCAATCAGAGTCTCATCTCCCATTCCCTTTAAAGCCAGTTGCGCTCAAGCCATGGCGGATTCATTATTTACATGCCGGAATTTGCAAGCGGAAAAACTGAATGAGGAAACGGATCTGCTCGTGCGCGAGGTTAAAGCGCGTAAGCAGACCATATACGGGACAAAGTGTACGCGCGTTGTGGACCCGCCTATAGGCGCATATTAATAACAACAAACATTTTTTTGCCATTGACTTAAGAATACGTGGCGCAGGATTTGAAAATGATAAGCGTCATAGGCTTAAACTAGCAAAAAACACTTGTGTCACGCCTGGCGCTGCATTGCGCCGGATGTGTGATAGGCCCAATGTCTCTGGGGTTTTTTTCATACAATGGAATTCAATGGGGTCCCATGTTATTTTGGAGCCCATTGACTTTTAAGCTATTTGAACAGCTAAGACCTTCTTCAAAATATCTTCTTTCATGTTTCACAGAAGTGTGAAAATGATACAGGTTTGGAACAACATAAAGGTGACTGTTGTTATTAACTAAAACTAAAACTATTTAAAATTGATATTAGCAAAGGATATTGGGCCCTATTTTTACGACTTTTCAGAGTGAAGTATTATTTATATACTATTTTAGTATTTGTCCATATTTTTAATTAGCTTTTTTATATATATATTTTAATTTTTGTTTAAGTTTTAGTAATTTTGTATTAGTTATTTAATATTTCTATTCAGATTTATTTCAGTTGTAGTAATTGCAGTACTTCAAATACTTCTTTATTTCCTTTAGTTGACAGTAAGTAAAAACATTTCCTATTTACATTTAAGTTTTTTTTTAGCTTTTAATTTTAGTTTTTTTATTAAAGCTATAGTATACGATGTTAAAAATCGGTCGAGAAAGCCTGAGACGTTAGGGAAGTTTTAAAAAACTCATCCCGCCCCTCCACACACACACCCCTCGCCTCTGTGCTACCTGATCCCTCCCACCGGGAAACGAATTGAACAACGTCACTCAGTCAAGCTGTGATCACCGGTAGTAAACATCGGACACACATCATATGTAAAATTGCCTTTAGACACTTGAACTTAGTTGCTTCATCAACAATTCAATGTCACGTTTGAGTTCACGTCAACGCAAGATTAGCAACACATGAAATGTTCTAAACTCCCCACCACCATTAGTATAATACTACTAGTATTGCTAAGGTTTTCAGTAATTGTTATTGCAGCACACAGCGCATCTTGTTCAAATTTCGATCGGCTCGAACAGAAACCCGCTAGGCTACTGAAATATATTCAAGGACTTCAAGAAATATAATTACTTTGACCCGTGATAGGCGATGCTAAACGGCTAACATTCCAATGCCGACCGGCAGCATGAGCAAGTTGTCAAACTGATAAAAAGCTATTTATGTAACACGTCACACCATAAAAGTATAAATAAATGTTTACCTGCTCAACAAAAAGTCAGCCGTGTCAGCGTCGGTCTTCAGTCCCAGATCTTCCTGAAGCTTCCTCCAACGGTCAATGGTGGACCCTATATTCATCCTACTCAAAGTTCGGCGTTCTTCACATTTTTTATCTCTGCTCGTTCCTCTAATGGATTAGCTAGCTACCATAGACTGTCAGCTGCTTATGCGTGCAATTTCATGTCGCAGGAGGGGGCGGGGGCGGGTGCGGTGGGTGGAGACGCGAGCGCCAGGCGGAGTTTCAAGTGTAGCTGGTAATTGGATGAGAGCAGTTGACCAATGTAAGTTGTCCGGCCGGACAGCTTACATTGGTCAACTTCTCTGCGCCTGTACAGCCAATAGAGTGAATGGATTTTTTTCATTCTTTTTTCTATTCATATTGTTAGGATTGTACTATATAACCATAACCAGCATCTAAACGAGGATATTAATAATGAACAATCTTTGAAATCGTATACCATAGCTTTAACAAAAAGAAGGAATTTTCTGTTTTCATTTGCACTGGTGTTTAATCACGCGTTTCTTTGTTTTTTTTACACATATTTTTCTCACAGTGTAAAATAGCACTAATTAAGTAAAAAACAAAAAACAGACAGAATCTCTTTAAAACATGAACAGCTGGCAAGCCTCTGTACAGTAGCATGTGCTGGTCGTGTGTTTTGAAGCATAAATGAGCACATTGTGTGTGTGTTTGTGGTAAAGGCCCTCGAATGAATCTGTCTAACTCTGCTGGTTGAATTTCATGTTTTACATAAGCGTAAAAGAGTAGCTCTTCCCTCCAGCAGTCTGATTTATCTATGTTTCACTGAGCGTGTGAATTCACGTTCAGTTGCTGTCAGGTGTTTGGATGTGAGAGCCGCTCTGTGTTATTAACACTCTCTGACTCACTGTCACACATTTCTCTCTACGCTCATTCTATACTCATCCTTTATCACTTTCCTTTTCTCAATCCTGCTGGAAATGCAGCTAAAACCAGATTGGCGATAGGCTAGCTGCATTGCGTAGCACTACATAATAACCGGTTCCCTTTCAAGGGAACTCGAGCTGCGTTGAGACGCGGTGGGAACGCTCTGCGTGATTGCGTCGTGAAGCACGTGTATAATCAGTCCAATGGAAGAGCTAGACGTCATAGGCGGGTGACGTCATAGACCAGGAAGCTATAAAGCACCCCTGAAAACAGACCACGACAGCTTCTGCGCCTTCAGCAAGCGATCTGTGTATTCTGTCCTTGTCATATTTATTGTTGTCTGTCAAGTTGCAATATATATATATATATTATGGCAAAAGAGAGCAAGCAGCTTTGTGTTGTTCCCTGCCCACGTTATATCACGGGTGGGGACACACACATCAGCTTTTTGTTACTAATGGGGAGTGGAGCATGCCACAGTCAGTTCTCGAGGGGACTGACTGTGAGCATTGTGAGAAGCTGTCCGTGAGGACGCTCCGCTCCCGCCGGGCGTTCTTCGAGGAGGACGTTTCGGTTCGCGCTCCCCGTGCGGGTCCCGCTGTTGCCGATGCACGGCGGCGACTCGCATTTTGGGGTTCGCAAACGGATCTGACAGCGAGAGTTGGGACGGGCCCCGCCCTATCTCAGCTTTCACCTGCCAGATCCAGTGCTGGCGATTTCCAGTTCCGAGGAATTGGTATCGTTAGTGTTTTGTTTAGAAAAAGAGAACAAAACAAATAAAGATATTAAAAAAGGCAGATGTTTGAGTTTTCAATAAATGAATAAATAAGTCAGCTCATAACTCTGTTGAATAAAGAGGAGCTTTAAAAGGAGGTTTATCTAGTGCTGTTGCTAGTTAAGTATTTTCTGGCCAGCTGAACATTATGAGAGTAAAAAGAGTTTATTAGATGAAATATATCTAAAAACAGAAAAACTCTGTATCTCAGCCTCCTCGTCGGGGACTGCCGTTTTTTCCCTATCTCCACACCACACTGAGGTGTCGAGATCATGGAATAAGCCGGTTTCTATTTTATGTGTTTAATGCCCAAACGTCTAACTATAGTAAGGCTATGGGTATTAAGTATCATGGTATGACAGTGCCTCGGGTTAAAGAGACGCTTACTAGCTTTCTCTCTCCCGAGTCGGCGTCATTATTTTTAACCCCGACGTTACCCAGCGCAAAATAAATTATAAAGACATGGATGAATGTGAGGTTGTCAGCACTGACGCTATTCGAGAATTGCGTCGTGCAAAAACAAAGAAAGAGATAATCTATACTGGGAGGGACGGTTTCGAGAAATCGTTTCTCCTCTGCGTCCTCTGGGGGGCGACTCTCTGAGGAGGGTCGCAGCACGGCCAGTTCGGTTGTTTTCCTGCTGGTGGCCACGGAGTGATATATTTATATATATATATATATATACATACGTTTTTCTGATTTAAAAATAAAGAAAAAACTAAGAAATAAACCATTCAGCGGCGTTCCAGAGGTTTCTTCCTCACCAATCTAATGTTCCTGAGACTGCTGGGCGGAGCAGTCTCGGTCTACTAAGCTCCTCGCAGCACAGAGTGCAAACGAGCATCGCCATTTGGGCTCCTCCACAATCGGGGGACTTGGGTGGCGGTAGCAGTCTAGCCAGTTAGAGATATGCAAGATCTGAGGACGTTTTTATCTCTAAAAAAGCTTGGACAAATAGGAAGCCCTGACGCCGAGGCTATCAGGCTTCTAAAGGGTGGTCCCCTCCGGGGGTAGGGATGGTTTTGAGAAATCGTTTCTCCTCGGCGCCCTCTGGGGTGCGACTCTCTGAGGAGGGTCGCAGCGCTGCCAGTTCGGTTTTCCTGCCGGTTCGCCGTTCAGGGCACCAAGGTGTCAGTGTCCCCAAACGATCCTCTGAGGGGGGTCGTAGAGCAGTCAGTTCGGTTTCCCTGCCGGTTCGCCGTTTCAGGTTGCAGAGGTGCCTGCTTTTTCCAATGATCCTCCGAGGAGGGTCGTAGGAACTAAGTTATTTAGAGGTAGGCAAGATCTGAGGACTGTCGTCATCTCTAATAAAGCTTAGACAGGAAGTCCTGTCGTAAAAAAAAAAAAAAAAAAACGAGGCTATCAGGCTTCTGAGGGCTCCTCCGGGGCAGGGACCGTTTTGAGAAATCGTTTCTCCTCGGCGCCCTCTGGGGTGCGACTCTCTGAGGAGGGTCGCAGCGCTGCCAGTTCGGTTGTTCCCTGCCGGTTCGCCGTTCAGGGCACCGAGGTGTCAGCGTCCCCATACGATCCTCCGAGGAGGGTCGTAGAACGGTCAGTTCGGTTGTTCCCTGCCGGTTCGCCGCTTCAGGGCACCGTAGTGACTGTTCAACCAAATCCAGAGGCCAGTCTTGAGAGACTGGTTCCCCTAGTAGAATTTCTGGCAGCGTGGAAACTACTGCCACATATTTCTCGGTGGGTCCTGCACACTATAGAAAAGGGGTTCAGAATTCAGTTCTTGTCCGCACAGATTTCTAGGGGTCCTCCCCACTGTGGTGGACCCCGAGCAGGCTTTGGTTATGGAGCAGGAAGTACTGACACTTCTGCAAAAGGAGCTGTAGAAGGGGTTCCTCCTCCCGGCAGACAGTCAGGGTTTTACTGCCATTACTTCATTGTTCCGAAAGAGGATGAGGGGTTGCGTCCTACTCTAGACCTGCGTCAATTAAACAGCAGGTCTCAGAATCTTAAGTTCAAAGTATGCTTACGCTAAATATGATTGTGTCACAGACTCAGTCCGAGGACTGGTTTGTCACAATAGACTTAAGGACGCTTACTTATCTATCCATCCTCATCACAGGAGGTTCCTAAGGTTTGCTTTCAGGGGCGAAGCATCCCAGTATCGGGTTCTTCCATTCGGCCTAGGTATCACCCCGCACCTTTTACAATATGCGTGGATGCAGCTCTGGCTCCTCTGAGATTCCAGGGCATTCGCGTATTAAATTATATCGACGATTGGTTGATTTTAGCTCAGTCCGAGCTTTTGGCAGTTCAACATCGAGATGTCGTTCTGTCCCACATAAGGAGGTTGGGGTTGCGGCTCAACACCAAAAGAGTGTACTCCTCCCAGCTCAGAGGACCACTTTTCTAGGTGTATTATGGGATTCGACAACAATGCAAGCACGTCTGTCTCCTGCACGTATTTATGCGATTCTCACAGCCGTAAAGAATGTAAAACTAGGTCAGTCACTCACTGCAAACAGTCTCTGAGACTGTTGGGGCTCATGGTAGTTGCGTCCAACGTAGTTACTTTTGGCCTTCTGTACATGAGACCCCTGCAGTGGTGGCTCGGGACCAAGGGGTTTTCTCAGAGGGGAAATCCGTTTTCGCATGGTCAAGGTCACGCGGCTATGCCTTCGTGCCTCGGTCATGTGGAAGAAACCTTGGTTCCTCGCCCAGGGCCCAGTCTGGGGGCTTCTTGTCGACACGTCACGCTATCGACGGATGCTTCCCTCACAGGATGGGGGGCGGTCATGAGTGGCCGTTCGGTGAAAGGCCTTTGGTTGGGGCTCAGGGCAGTTGCGTCCAACGTAGTTACCTTTGGCCTTCTGTACATGAGACCCCTGCAGTGGTGGCTCAGGACCAAGGGGTTTTCTCCGAGGGGAAATCCGTTTTCGCATGATCAAGGTCACGCGGCTATGCCTTCGTGCCTCGGTCATGTGGAAGAACCTATGGTTCCTCGCCCAGGCCCAGTGTTGGGGGCTTCTTGTCGACGCATAATGCTATCGACGGATGCTTCCCTCACAAGTCGGGGGCAATCATGAGTGGTTGCTCGGTGAAGGGTCCGGACAACACACTGATGGTCTCGTATATCAGAGCAGATATCCTGTTGAGGCAGGGGCTGTGGCCCGGGGAATGGAAACTTCACCCCGAGGTGGTGGAGCTTCTTAGGGAGAACTTAGGTCAAACTCAAGTCGACCTTTCGTATCGCTTGTACAATGCATTGCCCTTTGTGGTTCTCCCTCATGCATCCAGCTCCGCTTGGACTGGATGTGATGTATTAGGTGTGGTTCACGCTACAACTGTACGCATTTCCCGATATCTTTGCTCCTGGGAGCTCTGGATACTGTGGGCTCGGCCTCTGAGGGGGCCCAGCTCATAGACTCAGGTCTCTCGACCGAGGTCGTGGAGACCATACTCCAGTCTAGTGCTCCCTCCACGAGAAGACTAAATATGCATTGATATGGAAACCGTTCTCTGACTGGTTCAGAGAACGCCTTCTGAATCTTGTTTCTGCCCTGTTGGTACAGTACTTGATTTCTGTAATGAATGTTTCTTTGCTGGGTTATCTCTGAGGAGAGATCCTTAATTTCGTCTTCTCCGTGGTACATGAGGCTGAGGCCTGTACGTACTTGGATTTGCACCTGGTATGGTGATAGTATTTCTTCACCCCAGGTCAGGTTGTATCTCTAGGTCCCTACTGAATGTGCGGGTCATTTGTGCTGCAGGCCTTCTGTCCTCCACCATTAATACCCCAGATCAGGAAAAACTTAATCTGTTATGCCCTGTCCGGGCTTTGGATGCATATGTCCACAGAGCTGCTCAGTGGCTTATATCAGAACAATTATTTGTCTGCTTCGGGTCACCTAAGATAGGTTGCCCTGCATCTAAACAGATGATGAGCAAGTGGGTAGTTGAGGCTATCTCACTTGCTTATGAAGCGGCCGGACAGCCTTCACCCTATGGCTGTTCAGGCCCATTCTACAGAAGTATGGCTGCCTCTAGGCTTTAATTTCGGGAGTTTCCCTTCAGGATATTTGTAATGCGGCAGGCTGGTCCTCACCACATACATTTGTCAGATTTTATGACTTAGACCTCTCCACTCCTGGGGCTTGGTTGCTTGCTTCTTAGTGTGCGCAAGACTTCACACAGAACGGGCATTTGTCTTTATGGCGTAGTGGGTATGGGGTTCCCACCGCGTCTCAACGCAGCTCGAGTTCCCTTGAAAGGGAACGTCTCAGGTTACGTATGTAACCCTGGTTCCCTGAGAGGGAACGAGACGCTGCGTTCTCCTGCCATACTTCCTGCATGCCCTAATCGACTTGCTTCAGGCTTATCAGAAGCTGTCGTGGTCTGTTTTCAGGGGTGCTTTATAGCTTCCTGGTCTATGACGTCACCCGCCTATGACGTCTAGCTCTTCCATTGGACTGATTATACACGTGCTTCACGACGCAATCACGCAGAGCGTTCCCACCGCGTCTCAACGCAGCGTCTCGTTCCCTCTCAGGGAACCAGGGTTACATACGTAACCTGAGACGTTTCTATCTGACCAGGGTTTGTCATTAACTCCTTTAAAGGAGCATTGCGTAGGTTCTGAAATTTCTAACCGTTACTGACACTAGTGGCCGTTAGAGAAACTGCAGCCAGTCTCATGCTCGTTCTCGGTGCGCACGCTCGTATGAGCACGACCACAGCAACCAGAGAGTTGTAACTATGTCTTACCTTTGCAGTAAAATGAAAGCCAGCTCGGGTCTGTTTTTATACCCAGCGCTGACCAGTGCTCCCTCCAAGAATCAATGCCGCTCCGATGTTGACTCTTGTCTTGTCTTTGCCCGACGCCGGTCACTCTCTATTTTGGCCGCACTAGATAAGGCTTTTTTTTTTTTTTTTTTTAACTTACGAGGGGTTTCTGTGGGTGTCTGGATTGTGCTTGTGGCTGCTCGCTTCTTTCCATCCGCAGAGTCCATTTGAAACACTAACGTTACTTACTGCTAGCGATTGCTGGATGTAAGCCCAAGTAGACGAGAACGCGCATGATGTCACATTTTGTGAATTTTCGCGCCAATTCGGACCCGACTCCACACACAATTGAGCCTACAGGCTGATAGAGGCAACCGTGGTGGACATTAAGGTGTCATTCTTTCTATTACATTATGGTTGGTTCATAAATGTACAAATGAAAACTCTATCTTAAAGATTTTTTTAAGTAAAAAGCTATGCAATGCTCCTTTAATGACCTTGTTTGAGATCCATCAATCAGAGAAGTTTCTCGGGAATAAAGCTTCGTACATGACATAATCAAATGAGACATTATATCAAGTTTGTATTTCTGTATTTTCAACAAAAAAAATTGATGTACACTACCATTTAAACATTTGAGGTCATTAAGATTTTATAATGTTTTTGAAAGAAATCTATTATGCTCACCAAGGCTACATTATTTGTTTAAAAATACAGTAAACACTGTAAAATTGCGAAATATTATTGCAATTTAAAATAACTGTTTTCTATTGTAATATATTTTAAAGTGTAATTTATTCCAGTGATCAAAGCTGAATTTTCAGCATCTTCAGTGTCACATGATCCTTCAGAAATCATTCTAATATGCTGCTCAAGAAGCATTTCTGATTATTATTAATGTTGAAATCAGTTGTGCTTCATATTTTTGTGGAAAACATGATGCATTTTTTGTCAGGATTTTTGACAAATTTATAAATATAAAATGTATTGTCACTTTTGATCAATTTAATGCATCCTTGCTGAACGAAAGAAATAATTTATTTAAGAAAATCGTATTGACTCCCCTCTGATTTATCTTATATTCACAGTCATAATTGATCAAAATAAAAAAAAATCATATTGCTTTTATTCTTTTCTTAACAATTTCTTCAGACCCTTCAGGCTATTTGAGAAGGATCTCTAGTTTAAGAAATTAGCTAGGATCTATAATATTCCTTATAATGACCTGATTTTTCCAGCAGGACCCTTAATCAAGATGATCTGCGAGTTTAACCAGGTCCAGATACTCAGTGACTTAAACCAGTTTGGACTAGAAACCGGCTACTATGTTCCAAAATACAGCTACCATTTTAAGCTGGTTTTCTCTGTATTTTCCAGCAATAAACAGGAGTGTTACGTAAGACCAGACAGCACAGAAATACATGATGTGTTTGATTTAACTCGGACTCGGATGCTTTTTTCTTTCTATTCGACTGTAGATCAGACATTAAAGAGCCCAGTCCTCAGAGAGACCTACACACACCCTTCAAAGTCTACAAATCACACTGAACACTACACAAAACACAACAGTCAGGAGAGATGATGATGTTTTTCTGGCTCTCTCATACCTCAGCATTTCTCTGTGATTTCATCATGAGTGCTCTATATCCAATTTAACACCTGAAACAACTTCCTTGAATGCAAAACAGAAGCTCTGACATTCTGAAAACATTTAGTGTTTCACAGAAGAAATGCAGTAAATTACAGCAAAGGTTCATTTTCAAGTGATCTGTTTGTTTTTCTAACCACCTGCTATTCCACAGTTTGACTGACAGTAAAGTTGAAGCGTGTTGATTTGTTCAATATTAGACACAGCCAGCAGCATATTCATAATCACGCTTCTGCATCACACGTCTACTGTACTGCAATGTTATTGTGTTGAAACCTGTCAGTTAAATCAAGTGTTTTGCGCATGTTTCTGTGATGGAGGGCTTGGGTTTGGCAAAAGTGCGTGCGTGCGTGCGTGCGTGTGTGTGTGTGCAATTCACTTAGAATTCAGTCTGAACACATGGGTGTGTAGAAACCCCAGATCATGACTGAATTTGTCCTCAGGCATAAACTGGTTGCATTCACAGTGTGCAGAATCAATATCAGCTGTCAGCACATTCTGACATGGAATCAATTACGATGTAGAATCAATGTGGAAAAGTGAGTTGAAACAGCAAAATATCATTAAAACTGCAGTAATTAAAAGTGATTCCAGCTTGTGAAGTTCAGTTTCAACATGACGCTAGTCTCGGATCAGTGATTTTTGTGTCCGTCTCAGGTTTGAGCTCTCCTCCGGCTAATCTGGGCTCCTCTGGCGTCCCGAGCATCGTGACTCCCATTGTTAACGGATTCAGCGGGATCCCTCACCAACACAACGGTCATCCAGTCGAGGCCATGTACACCAACGGCCTGCCATCGTACTCCACCCAGAGCCCGAGCGCAGCCGACACGCTCCAGCAGGCCTTCACCGGCGTCCAGCAATACACAGGTGCGCACACTTTTGAGATCTCAGTTATGTTTCATCAAAGTGTCAATATTTCCCCTAAAATTCCTTTGAACACAAAAGAGTCCTGTAAGAGTATAGAGCTTAAAGGTGCATTGTGTAATATTTCTGAGGATCTATTGACAGAAATGCAGTATAAGATCCATAACTATGTTTTCAGTGGTGTATAAAGACCTTGCATAATGAACCGTTATGTTTTTATTACCTTAGAATGAGACATTTATATCTCCATAACCGCGGCCGCCCCCTTCTATGGAGGTCGACATATTGTGTCGTCATATTTCTACCGTAGCCGACAGCGAACACACAGCGCTACAGAGCGCGTTTCATCACTACCTTGAAAAAGAAGTTTTCAGTGGTGTATAAAGACCTTACTTAATGAACCGTTATATTTGTATTACCTTAGAATGAGCAGTTTTACTGAATACTTAAGTAAGCATAATTTCTTAATTTATCTTTGTAAAGAAACCTCATTGCTGAACTGGCTACTCTCTGCTGTCTCAGACGATGACATATTTTCCTGTCGGCCACCGGAACTTTTGTTGGTTGCAGTTCGTAACCTCACCACTAGATGCCGCTAAAATCACACACTGCACCTTTAAAACGAATTTGGAGCAGCTCAGCTCATTTGATGAGAAATGTTTGAGTTCATATTGAGATCTCTGACTTTTTCTTTCCAAATTTGAGACATTGCTGAGAGCTCTTCTGAGACTCTAGAGGAGACACATGTGAGATTACTGGGCTCTTTTTCTCAGGAGAATCATCTAAAAAGCAGGAGACTCTCAGTTTGTTCTGCAATTAATCTCAATGTCTAGGAGAAAGTATTGAGGTTTATAAGATATTACTATCTTTAGATATTGCAAATCTGAGAACAGTTGAGATCTCTTCTGAAACTCTGAGTCTTTTTCTCAGGAGAAATCTGAGTGGCAGGAGACTATCAATTTGTTCTCCATTTAATAGGTATTTAGGAGAGACCTATCATGTTTGAAATCTTTCCAAACCTGAGCACAGTTTGAGACATTTCTTCAGAAACATTTGCTCTCCATTTAATCTGCTGTTTAGCAGAAACAACTGAGATGTTATAGAGATGTTATCTGATTTGTGGTTTTTCCATGCAGTCGATATTTTCACAAATGTCACTTTCATAGAAAAAAATAACTTTGCTCATGGAGTGTTATTGCTGGTAGGTGACTTTGCTGTGATTGAAACCTCGGGTTGTATTTGAATTTCCTAGATATTACAGCTATCATACGGATGCCTAGAGATCTGTCATTTTAAATCAGTTTGATATATGATGAACGTGCTTTCAGATTTCATTGCACTGTGATCCTGTCATATTTCATTAGCATATAAAGGTCAACCTTCGTCTTGTCCTAATTCTTGCCTCATCTGTCCCCCTCTCTCTCCCTCTCTCTCTCTCTCTTGTATGATTATGCTTATGACTTCAGCCATATATCCTGCCACAACACTGACCCCTATAGGTCAGACACTGCCACAGCCTGCTCAGATCATCCAGCAACAGCAGCAGCAGCAGCAGCGGGAAGGTTAGTGACAGATATCACAGATATCCTTCAGCAGGGCTCTCAAGTGTCACGCATTGAGCGTGACAGTCACTCATTTCCGTCTTTTGTCACGCACTCCCGCCACACATTGTATTTCTTACGCGGAAAAACTATTTATAATATATTTAATATGCCGCAGCGCCCAAAAGTTCTCTGGCAGCCCCGTTCTCACTGTGGACCCGGCAGGAATCAAGCGCGTCTCCCCTGTTGCCAACTAATTTTCAGGGGAAGTTGCTAAAGGCAGATCGATTTGTTGCTAAAAGTTGCTAAATGACGTTGTGACGCCATTGCGCTATGACGTCATTTCGTAATCGTAAAATTACGTGAAACTACGCCATTATGTAATACGTAGATATTATTTGAAATGCTAATTTAGATTTGTTTGTAAAAGATATATATATATATACATATATAGATTTCTTATATATATATACATATTTTTTTTTCTTTATAATATATATATATATCTTTTACAAACAAATCAAAATTATCATTCCAAATAATATCTACGTATTACATAATGGCGTAGTTTTACGGGGCTACATAAGGTCTATATATACAGGCACAGAGGCTGCGGGCATATATATATATATATATATATATATATATATATATATATATATATATATATATTTCTTATATATATATACATTTTTTTTTTCTTTAGTTTGTATATATATATATATATAGTTTAGTTAGTTTCTTCAACTTAGTTTCGCTAGCTTGTACGCGTGTTGTTTGGATTAGAGTCACTTTCCAAAAGTTGCTAAAAGTTGCCAAATAAATTTAAAAAATGGCTAAATTTGTTGCTAGGTGCTTTTTGAAAAAAAAAATTGCTAAATTTAGCAACAAAATTGCTAAGTTGGCAACACTGCCCCTGGTGTTCTTAGTCGAGCCCACCACTTATCAGCCAATCAAAAAAAAGAAAGGGCTACAAAATAGCCAATCAGAAAATAGCACAATTGTATCTGGGTAAGATTTAACTACTCGGTTACTCACGTAACCTCAGTTCCCTGAGTTAGGGAACGAGTATTGCGTAGCTATACGCAGTGGGGAAACTCCTTTTCCTCGATTTACTGAAGCCTTTATGTAAAGCGCATTTGCAGCTGCACAGCTAGAACATGAGCGTCTGGCTCGCTCATAGGCTGCGCTGCGGCAACTGCACATCCAATGGCGCGGGCGCCTCTGACGTGCGACCAATGAGATTACTCTGCGTCATACACGTCAGAGCCCGCCAAGGGGGCGTGACCTCAGTCTATAATAGTCCCCGAATTCGCCATTATAGCAGGTTTAACGACTGAAGCGACAACTTGCCATGTTACCATAGTGCGGCCGGCTACGCAATACTCGTTCCCTAACTCAGGGAACTGAGGTTACGTGAGTAACCGAGTAGTTCCCTTTCGAACGGTCACTTCGTATTGCGTAGCTATACGCAGTGGGGACGCCATGCAAAACGCCGCACTGAGTAACTGGCTGCCACTGCAACTCAGGCCCCTGAGCATACAGAACAAGCCATAACCGCACCATTATGCATAAATAGACCAGACACCGTCCGGTCTAAATAGTACGCATCAGTTAGAATAACCCAACATACTACACCAACGAACCCAGACACTGTCGGGGTTATTAGTATATGAACGTATACCCAGACAAGTGGGTTTATACATGAAATTATAACCGGCCAAAGCGGGTTTTATATATGTATGGAATATAACCGGCAAAAGCGGGTTTTATATCATATAACCGGCCAAAAGCGGGTTTTATATATGTAATTATAACCAGCAACAGCGGGTTTATATATATATATATGTGAATGTGATTGTGCACAGTAATATATGACAAGACCGGCCACAGACGGGCCTTAATCATACCGAAAGCACCTTCGCCTGCAGGGAAGGCACTTCCATATTATAAAAAGTCATAAATGTGGAAGGCGAGGACCAGCCGGCCGCATCACAAATATCACTTATGGGAATGCCAGATGACCAAGCCCATGACGAGGCCATACCTCTGGTCGAATGGGCCTTGACGCCTATAGGGCAAACTTGACCTACTGCGGTATAAGCCATAGAAATAGCATCCACTATCCATCTAGACAGTCTTTGCTTAGTGACTGGATCCCCCTTGGATCTACCACCAAAGCAGACAAAAAGCTGTTCTGATTGCCTAAAAGACGCAGAACGCTCCAGATAGATTCTCAGCGCTCTGACAGGGCAGAGAAGATTAACCTCTCCATCCTCTGCAGAAGGAGGGAGGGCTGATAACGTCACCACCTGTGCTCTGAACGGTGTTGAGAGCACTTTAGGGACGTAACCATGTCTGGGCTTGAGGACGACTCTGGAGTCATCCGGACCCCACTCCAAACATGCAGGGCTCACAGAGAGCGCCTGCAGATCTCCCACTCGCTTGATAGATGCCAAAGCCATAAGGAGAGCAGTCTTCAGCGAGAGGGGTTTTAGATCAACCGATTGGAGCGGTTCGAAAGGCGGACCTTTCAGAGCCCTCAGGACCATGGAGAGGTCCCAGGACGGCACAGATGGAGGTCTGGAGGGGTTCATCCTCCTAGCACCTTTAAGGAATCTCACGACCAAGTCGTTTCTTCCCAGTGACTGGCCTGCCACCAGAACATGATGTGCTGCTATGGCTGCCACATACACTTTGAGCGTGGACGGGGAGCGACCCGCATCCAGCAGCTCCTGTAGGAATGAGAGAACCACAGATATCTCACATGACCCTGGGTCAGCCTGATTTTTCGAGCACCAGCTGGAAAAACCTGACCATTTTGAAGCATAGAGGCGCCGAGTCGACGGGGCCCTGGCTTCAGATATAGTGCTTAAAACCTTCTCAGGAAGGTCTTTGGGTACCCGTTGAGGGGCCACACATGGAGGGCCCATAAATCGGGTCTCGGATGCCACAGTGTCCCGTTCGCCTGTGTGAGGAGGTCTTTCCTCAGTGGGACAGGCCATGGGATTGTGTCCGATAACTGAACCAGTTCCGGGAACCACGGTCTGGTTTTCCAGAGAGGGGCCACCAGAAGGACTGGGCACCCGCTCTCTCTGACCCGTTTGATGACCTGTGGGATCATCGAGACGGGGGGAAAGGCATAGAGGGGACGGTTGGGCCAGACATGGGCCAGCGCGTCCCTGTCCTTCGAGAAGAACCACTTGCAGTGGGTGTTGATTCTCGAGGCGAACAGGTCGATTTCGGCCTCGCCAAACACCTGCCATATCAGACTGACCGTCTGTGGGTTCAGGGACCACTCGCCGAGGGGAGTGTTGCCCCGTGAAAGCATATCCGCGCCCACATTCTGGACGCCCGGTATATGCGCTGCTCTCAGAGAGCTCAGGTTGGTTTGTGCCCATAAGAGGAGGTCTCTCGCCATCGCATGCAGGTTTCCAGACCTGATGCCCCCCTGGCGATTTATGTAGGCCACCACTGACATATTGTCTGTGCGGACTAAAACATGGTGACCTCTGAGGTTCGACAGAAACGCCATCAGGGCCAATGCAACTGCTTTCATCTCCAGACAGTTGATATGTAAGCTCTGCTCCGTGCTCGACCAGAGGCCGGATGCAGGCATGCCCTCGTGCAGCGCTCCCCAACCCAGGTTGGACGCATCTGTAAGAACCACTTTCCTCCTGGAAATTGTTCCCATTGTCACCCCCTCGTTGTACCAGCTCTGAGCCCGCCAGGGAATCAGGGTTCTTAAACAACCGTGATTTACCACGATGCGCAGTTTGCCCGACTGCCATGCGTGAGTTGGCACACGGCGCTTCAGCCAATGCTGCAGCGGGCGCATGCGCAGTAATCCCAAGCGGAGTACTGGCGATGCTGCTGCCATGAGACCGAGCAGTTTCTGAAATTTTTTCAGCGGCGCGTGCTCGCGCGCTCTGAAAGTGCCTGCAAGCGCTCGCACTGAGAGCGCGCGCTCTGGTGTGAGACGCGCTGTCATAGCTCTCGAGTTCAGCACTGTGCCCAGAAAAATCACGCTCTGGCTGGGGGTTAGTTTGCTTTTTGAAACATTGATTGTGAAACCCAGGCATTTTAGATGGCCGAGAATCAAATCCCTGTGTGTTAATAGCTCGATTCTCGACTGTGCCAGCACCAGCCAGTCGTCGAGATAATTTAACACACGCACTCCCTGATGTCTCAGAGGAGAAAGCGCTGCATCCACACACTTCGTGAATGTACGGGGCGCCAACGATAGACCGAACGGCAGAACGGTGTATTGATAAGCTTGGCCCTCGAAGGCGAATCTCAAGAATGGCCTGTGACGAGGGTTTATTTGAATGTGAAAGTAAGCATCTTTCAGATCCATTGTGACAAACCAATCCCCCGGGCGCACTTGCGCGAGGATATGTTTGATAGTTAACATTTTGAACGGCCGTCTCATGAGAGCTTTGTTCAAATGTCTCAAATCTAGAATGGGTCTGAGACCGCCGTCTTTTTTCGGAACCAGAAAATAGCGGCTGTAAAAACCCATCTGTTTTAGCGCGGGGGGGACTAGTTCTATCGCCCCTTTTGCTAATAGATTCTGTACTTCGGTGCGAAGCACGTGACTCACGCTGCTTCTCACCGAAGTCTCGAGAACCGCCTGAAATTTTGGGGGTCTGCGAGCGAATTGGAGCGAGTAACCTCGCTGTATAGTGTTTATGACCCAACTCGACACACCGGGGATAGCTTGCCAGGCTAGAACCCGTGTGGCTAGGGCTTGACACACAGATTGGGGCTGGTCGCCTAATGTAAGGGGACCTGATACCCTTATATTGTGATTTGTGCATACATTGAATATTGGACTGACTGTACAGGCATTCGCGTGTGGGGAAGTCAGTGATACAACAGGGGAGGGGCCACCTAGTGAAGGGGGACCTGATACCCTTATATTGTGATTTGTGCACACATTGAGTATTGGACTGACTGTACAAGCATTTGCGTGTAGGGAAGGCAGTATTACAACGGGGGAGGGGCCGCCTGGTGAAGGGGGACCGTGAACCCACGTGTTGTGTTTGTGAAACATACTCTTTTTGTGCTTTATTTGGGTCGCCGTGAAAACGGCGTTTGTTTGCAAGAACGCGCTTACTGTTGCGGGCCTGTTTGCAGTAATAAAATCCCCAGCCGCCTGAACTGAACAGGGGGCTGTGGGAAGTTTTGTTGACTTCTTTGAGGGTGGTCCGGCTAGTGCGGGACCCGTGCCCTCTCTCTTCCTCTTGCATGCTAGGACGACTTAGGCGGCGCTGTGTGAGGCGCGGCGCTTGGTCTGGGGCCTTGGCGTCGAGGAAGCGGGAAGCGCTTGGTTGCTCTCGGCTGGCGCTGGGCTTCAGCCGCAGGGCGGGGCTGAGAGGCCTGTTTCGCGGGCTTTGCTTGCCGAGGCGTCGACGGGGCTAGCTTGTGAGCACTCGACGCCGAGCTAGAACGTTTTGGCAGGAAGTGACGCATGGCCTGGGACGCTTTCTGTGCCTCGGTGTATCTCTCCGAGAACCCCGTCACCGCCGGGCCAAAGAGGCCGGTGCTGGATACTGGGGCGTCGAGGAACTTCGTTCTCTCCGCGTCCTTAATGTCAGTGAGGGTAAGCCAGAGGTGGCGCTCGAGCACGACCAAACTCGCCATGTTCCTCCCGATAGCCTGCGCTGTGGCCTTGGTAGCCCTCAAGGCCAGGTCCGTGGCGCTCCGCAGGTCCCGAAAAGCCTCAGGGTCCGGGCCAGCCTCGTCCATAGACCGGAGGAGTTTGGCCTGGTAAACCTGCAGCACGGCCATCGTGTGCAGGGCCGATGCAGCCTGACCGGAGGCGGAATACGCGCGTCCAGCAAGGGCTGAAGTGCTACGGCACGGCTTGTTGGGATGAACAGCTCTAGTTCGCCAGCTAGCAGCTGTGTTCGGGCAAAGATGAGCGGCCAACGCCTCTTCGAGGGGCGGCAACGACTCATAGCCTTTTCCCGCTGCTCCGTCCACGGAGGAGAGCGTCGCGTAAACTGCGGGGCCTCGTGTAGAATAAGGAGAGCGCCAGGCCTTGGTAAGCTCCTCGTGTACCTCAGGAAAAAATGGCGCTGGTTTGTGGCGAGGGGCCTGTTGGTGCCCTGGCAGAAACCAGCCGTCCAGCCGACTTCGAGGGGGTTCAGCGGGCGCGGCCCACTCGAGCTCGAGGTCCGCTACGGCCTGCGTCAGGATCCGAAGCATTTCCGCGTCGGAGTTAGTCCTGGTAGCTGAGGCGTTGGGCGTCGGCTGGGAAGCCATGACGGGGTCGAAAGAGCCCGGCCATTCTTCCTCAGACGCGGCGATAGACAGGCTGTCGTCGTGCTCGCTAGGCCCACCGAAGGAGACAAGGCCCGCCACGTGGGGGGGGCGCAGATCTCCCTCGAACAGGACCGGAGATGAACGGGCTGGAGAGAGTGAGGCACGCGGGGACGTGGCCGGCGTGCGTTCACTAACATCCATGCTCTCCGGATGCCGTTGGCTGCGGCGCTTCTTCTTCCTCGGTTGAAGTAGGGCCGGAAAAGGAAGCGCGGGAAGGGCGGCATCACCGTCACGGGAGAGGGCTAGCCGAGATCGCAGCACGGAGATAGGCATGCTCTCGCAGGCCGCACATCCGCCGGCAGACAGTGCATTCTCAGCATGGTGGAGTCCCAGGCATGGAATGCATTTAGCGTGTTGGTCCGCCTCGTGCAGCTTGCATCCGCACGTGGCGCAGGTATTGACACGAGGCATTTGAAACAACGCTCGTAACAAATAATACACACTAATATACAATTGTGGTGAAAAGGATATCGCCGGATAGCCACAGGAGAGACGGCGTCAGGAGAAACACGATGAATAGTGTCGTCTGCTGAACTGTAGCTCGCTCAGGCTGAAGGCTTGTTCGACGGCGAAGACTCAATAAATGGTCAGAGACATGAAGTTTGTCGCTGAAGGAGTAAAATCTGCTATAATGGCGAATTCGGGGACTATTATAGACTGAGGTCACGCCCCCTTGGCGGGCTCTGACGTGTATGACGCAGAGTAATCTCATTGGTCGCACGTCAGAGGCGCCCGCGCCATTGGATGTGCAGTTGCCGCAGCGCAGCCTATGAGCGAGCCAGACGCTCATGTTCTAGCTGTGCAGCTGCAAATGCGCTTTACATAAAGGCTTCAGTAAATCGAGGAAAAGGAGTTTCCCCACTGCGTATAGCTACGCAATACGAAGTGACCGTTCGAAAGGGAACTCAACAACCAATGAAAAAAAAAGCATGTACTGGAATTGTTCACGTGATTCTGCTACAACATCTTCCGAAAGTTTCGTTCACCCACAGAGAAAACCACTGGAGCTCCAAACATCACTTTGAGCAGAGTAACTCATGATCTCCTGTTTTAATGTTACAACAAAAACTTGTTTGACACAAACAATGACAACTTGACTGCTGTTAGAGAATGTTTGCCAGATAATTAGCATCAGTTTTTCACGAGTGTCTGTAACTTAGCCAACAGTTTTACAGCCTGTTTACTGACAACATCTGCTCAGAACAAGTAGTCTAGGCCTAGTCATATTTTCGTTATCACACGATGACTGACATATTGTCATGAAACACCCCAATTCCGGCGACCCGTCCAACCCTTTGGGTCACTCTTGCCTGTCTTCAAAACTTGAGAGCCCTGCTTCAGTCATTTCACTAAACTACAATGAGTCAATGAAATTCAGATTACATATTTCTGTCAGCATTGAAGAGTCAACAGCTTTCCTGTGAAGATTTTACAACTGAGTTCATTTTTAGAATCTTCATTTTTAGTTACATCGCCGTCAGCTGTTTCCTGATTGGCTCGTCACATTTGAACTTTGTAAATGGCACAAATCCTAAAAGATGAAAAGAAATATCTCAGTGGAGCATGCTATGATTTGTTTAATTGTGTTGCCTGTGTAAAATGCATTTTTTGCCTATTTCACTGGTGCACTAAATAAATAATAAATCTTACAGTTAAGTCATACATTTCATTTGTGTTTGAAATACGAGTTCATGTTATCCACGGTGTATTAAATATGTGTGTGTCTGTTTCAGGTCCCGAGGGCTGCAACTTGTTCATCTATCACCTGCCGCAGGAGTTTGGTGATAATGAGCTGATGCAGATGTTTCTTCCGTTTGGGTCCGTCATCTCGTCAAAGGTGTTCATGGATCGAGCCACCAATCAGAGCAAATGTTTCGGTCAGACACTGCTTTCTGCTTACAAACACACTCTAGATCTATATATTGACCTCTTTCTAATCAGTTGATCAGATATCAGGGTCCAATACTGGCACTTTATACTTTTTTTTTCAATTTTATATATATAATAGGGGTCTAACAATATATTGTGTCACAATATATAGCAATACAAAAATGCAACAAATATGTATCGTGGAAAGTGCACCCAAAATGAAAATCACTGTGTGAAAAAATTCAAGTTTAGTGTCAGTACTACATTAAACTATATAATGTTGAATATAATGTATAAAAATCCAATGGGGGAATATTTGTGGGTCCTTATAATGCCAAATGTCTGATGTCACCAGTAAAAAGTGGCCTACATTATTTTAAATATATCTAGCCAGTGACAGAGTGCAAGCATATTTGTCTAAAATAATTCTGTATTTTCAGCTTCAGAATCATGAATATTTTTATTCTGGTGTCTCTATTGTCCTGTGCATTGAGTTTCCAGCACCAAGTCCAAACCTATTCAATTTACACCCACAATGTAATGTTTAGCATTTTAATCAACAGTTAATTTTTTGTTAACATGTTAACATATGTCTTGGAGTATCACAATAATATCGCATCGTGAGTTCAGTATCATGATATGTATCGAATCGTGACATGAGGGTATCGTTACACCCCTAATATATATATATATATATAAACATATAAACTGTTGCTTATGTTTTTGTTTTGTTGTCATGCAGAGTTCTGTTTATTAAAACAATAAAAACACACATATGGCAATTAACCCCTTTTATTTGCATGCCAAAGACATTTTTTTTTTTATGCATTCAGTGTATGCCAAATGTTAATTTTTTTGGACCCAGGGTGCCAGGGCCCGTGTGTGTGTGCATGCATGCATGCGTGCGTGCGTCTACTGAGTTTAATGGAGGTTTATTGGTCTCCTCACTCACATCGAAAACCTTGACTGTCTGGAGTCACATATATTTATATTCATTCTCCGCACACACACACAGGCAGCTCTCGGCGCAGAAAACAAGCCGCTTCTCTCTCTCTCCCTCCCATTAGTTTAATTTAATTCAGTCTTCTCAGTCTATTTGTTTCCTTGAGGATTTGTTGTCCATTTTTTTCCACATGAATTAAAAATGTGGACGTGGCGTAGTACCGTTACACCGCAGGGACCGTAATATACACACATACACACACACATAAACGGCACAGTCTCATCCAGACTCTGTCTTCTCTGCAGGCTTTGTGAGCTTTGATAACCCCGCCAGCGCTCAGGCTGCCATCCAGTCCATGAACGGCTTCCAGATCGGCATGAAACGCTTGAAAGTGCAGCTGAAACGGCCGAAGGACGCCAGCCGTCCATACTGACCACAACCAGGGATGCACACGTGCACTCTCAGCCATTAGGAGAGGTAGGCCGCAGCACACGCATCAAAAAGTCAATATTTTACTGATGCCAGAGCTGTCCATCATAACATGTTTGGCTTTCCTGACTCATCCTGTGTAGAGTATATCATTCCTCTCTTGCAATAAATTAGTTATGCTGATCTAAGTAGGCCTAACTATACTAAAATTGACACTAGTCATACAAATTCAGTCTTTATTAAAATATTTTGTTCTCCAGTTGTACATTGGCTTTGCAAAAAAAGTATTAATAGTGTTTATTTTATAGTAGTCTTTTCTCTAAGAACTGTGGAAGTTGCTTTTGTTCATTTGCAAGCATTTTAACGTTTTGTTTAGATATTAATGATTTTGAATTGAAAGTTATTATTATTATTATTATTATTAATAATAATTATATCAGCCATTCTAATGGGCCACAATAAGACATAATTATCAGTTATTATTATCAGCCAGTCTGTATTGCTACTTCACAAATCTTGAGTATAAGGCTGTGTTCACACTTTTAGTCCGGTTCACTTGGTTCGTTTGGTCCGGACCAAAAACAAAAAAAATTTAGTCCTGGTCCGCTTAGCGTTCACACTGACATTTTAACACTGAATCTAAAGATACTGAACCTAAAGATACTGAACCTAAAGATACTGAACCTAAAGATACTGAACCTAAGATACTGAACCTAAAGATACTGAACCTAAAGATACTGAACCTAAAAATACTGAACCTAAGATACTGAACCTAAGATACTGAACCTAAAGATACTGAACCTAAAGATACTGAACCTAAGATACTGAACCTAAAGATACTGAACCTAAAGATACTGAACCTAAAAATACTGAACCTAAGATACTGAACCTAAAGATACTGAACCTAAAGATACTGAACCTAAAGATACTGAACCTAAAGATACTGAACCTAAAAATACTGAACCTAAGATACTGAACCTAAAGATACTGAACTTAAAGATACTGAACCTAAAAATACTGAACCTAAAGATACTGAACCTAAAAATACTGAACCTAAGATACTGAACCTAAAGAAACTGAACCTAAGATACTGAACCTAAAGATACTGAACCTAAGATACTGAACCTAAAGATACTGACCTAAAGATACTGAACCTAAAGATACTGAACCTAAAGATACTGAACCTAAAGATACTGAACCTAAAGATACTGAATCTAAGATACTGAACCTAAGATACTGAACCTAAAGATACTGAACCTAAAGATACTGAACCTAAAGATACTGAACCTAAAGATACTGAACCTAAAGATACTGAATCTAAGATACTGAACCTAAGATACTGAACCTAAGATACTGAACCTAAAGATACTGAACTTAAAGATACTGAACCTAAAAATACTGAACCTAAGATACTGAACCTAAAGATACTGAACTTAAAGATACTGAACCTAAAAATACTGAACCTAAGATACTGAACCTAAAGAAACTGAACCTAAGATACTGAACCTAAAGATACTGAACCCAAGATACTGAACCTAAAGATACTGACCTAAAGATACTGAACCTAAAGATACTGAACCTAAAGATACTGAACCTAAAGATACTGAACCTAAAGATACTGAATCTAAGATACTGAACCTAAGATACTGAACCTAAAGATACTGAACCTAAAGATACTGAACCTAAAGATACTGAACCTAAAGATACTGAATCTAAGATACTGAACCTAAAGATACTGAACCTAAAGATACTGAACCTAAAGATACTGAACCTAAGATACTGAACCTAAAGATACTGAACCTAAAGATACTGAACCTAAAGATACTGAACCTAAAGATACTGAATCTAAGATACTGAACCTAAGATACTGAACCTAAAGATACTGAAACTAAAGATACTGAACCTAAAGATACTGAATCTAAGATACTGAACCTAAGATACTGAACCTAAAGGCATAGAGATACGTTCACAACCTGATTTGTGGGCTTTTATTGTATGTATATGTATATTTCGCGACGGAACTTACCGAACATCAAAACAATGCTGTGTTCTTGGCTAAATGCGCTCGATGTGTGTGTGTAGCTACATATGATGGTATTCTGACCAGCTGAGAACTCGTGAAGAGCTTATAAGGATGATTGGTCAGAATTAACGTGTGGGAAAATTCCAACGGAACTCCCGGAAGTAAACAAACAGAGGACAACACTCCACTTTTGTAAGTCATACTATGGAAAAGACGACAGCGATTTCTGATTCTGATTCAAAAGACTGATTGTATCCCTGGTCTTCATATACTACATAGTTTGTATACACCACTTTAGGCAAACTATACATTTCGAGAATTAAGTATATAAATAATGTTTTAATGCACTGCAAACGGCGAAGGTGCATCGCAAGTCACTTCAGGAGGAGGCGATCATTAAAAACTGTGACATGCTCATTTTCCGAAAATATTACCAACGTAACATCAGGTAATGTTATGCCCTCTCTCTCTTTAAAACACACAGCACAGCTGACTGCGGAAGCTGGTTTAGTCCAAAGTTTAGTTTGGTTTAGTGCAGTTCTTTAGGCAGTTGGGTCTGTTCGAGGTCGGATCACGTACCAAGACCAGCTCTTCAAGGAAGTCTCAGTACGCTTGTTTGGTGCGCTTTTGGTGCACACCCGAGTGCGATTGCTGCATTCACACCAGCCCAAATGAACCGTACCAAGAGGGAAAACAAACTTTAGTGCGGTTCTACCAAACTAAATGAGGCAGGTGTGAAGGCACCCTAAAATGAGTCAAAAAAGCGTCAGGAAACAAAGATCTGCTGTGAGGAGACGCGGTTTTGATGCCTGAACTGAACTGTGATGAGCAACATCTCGACTATGACGAGAAAAAACAAGCATGCTTGAGCATTCTGTCCTTTTTAGGGTCACATCTTGTGACATCATGTCCTGTTTTGGTTCGTTTACATGTCTTTGGTCCATGTTGTGTTCATATATCATTCGAACAGCACCAGAGTTTGTTTGGAAGCGGATCACGACTCATCTCTTCAGCTTGTTTGGTGTCATCAGGGTTCAGATGACAGCGTTCACACTTATTCAAATGAACAGCACTAACAGAGCAATCGCACCAGGGTTCGTTTTAATCCAACCAAACATGCCAAGTGTGAACACATCCTAAAAGAGTGTGCTGAATGAAGTAATCTTTCCTTTAAATCCGCAAACGTCTCCGATAAACTCTCCCGGCAAACAGTCAAATGTTTTGTGGATGATGCAATCTATCAGCACACCTGCATCATGTCATCTCTCCGAATCCTTCTATCATGTTGAATGTGATGTCAAGAGCGCAGGCCTGAGTTTTAGCTTCACACGGCTCTGGCTGTGACTGATGGCTCCTGGTTCCACATCCAGGTATCAAGCTGTCAAGCCTGTCTCCCGAGTCAAACTCATCTGACATCTCTCTCTCTTTCTCTCTGCCAGGTTTTGAACAGTTGCATTCTTGACGGTTTGACGGATGGAAACTTTTCTTGAAAAACTAACACACGAAAAAAAAATAAACGACACAAAAAAACACACGAAGAGGCAAACAAAGGGAGTTTTGAGAAGCATATCGCATTTAACGAAAGCGTGTGTTTCCACAGCGATAAAAGACTGGCGTGCCGGGGGCGAAGACGAAGACGAAAACAAATAAACTGGAAAATGCTATATACCGAACACTTTGAAAGAACAGTGCATGGCTGGGACTGGTAGAGTTTCTAAAGCAAAAGACGGATCCATGCACATATCAAGAGACAGTCGTAGCTTTTATTTGCGAGGAATAATGAGGGTTTAATGGTAAAAATGTGTATATGACACTGACGCAGTATAACTCTCTCTCTCTCTCTCTCTCTCTCTCTCTCTCTCCCAGAGGACCAAATCTTTTTAATCTCTGTCGGTACCGTAACCATGTACAATATTACCACGATCGATTATCTTACGCTACATACATGCTACTTCATATAATATGCCAATTAAGAGTTAGACACAATTAATTCAGGGTGTATAGTGTAGGTATACGGGGACTTGAGGTGTGTTTTATTGAAAACCTTTTGCGAAAACCTAGTTTCCAGGTTTTCGGTGCAAAAGCGTTTAAAGGACATTGATAGATGATGTTTAGTGGGGTATTTTAGGCTATTGTTATAGACTATGAAGTGTGTTGATATTGAATTGGGCTGTTCATCTCCACGTCTCGTTTCAGAAAGCTGCCGGCTGGAGAAAAGGGCATTTGATCCTTCGTGATATCATTTAACTCATGCACATACTGTAAACAAATGACCACAGCGAACATATACAGTTACCAGATATTTTTGCCAAACAACAGCTCTTGTTTCTGAGCTACACTGTTTCACATGGAAATATCTCTCTAGTGATATTTTCCCATTCACCACCAAAACTCCCAGTGGCTGTTTTTAACATTGTATCTGAGGATTTCATAAAGCCTCAATGATCTTTGGATTGTTATTGACTGGATCAAATTAGCTTTTATAATTATAATTATTTTCTTTTTTTATTTGTCAGCTTACCGAGTGCACTGCGGGGCTTACGTTAAAATTACTGTTTATTTTATTGTACTTTTTTGTCAGCAGAGCAAGGCTTACATTAACATTACTCTGAATTTGATTTAGCCTATTTATTTATTTAATAGCAGGGCTTACATTAACATTACTCAGTTTATTTTGTGTTTTATTTTTAATCAAATAAAATTACACAGCAAGTCATACTTTAACATTACTGTCAATTTATGTTTGTTTTATTTTATTTGACTTTGCTACATTGTATATTAGCTTACTTACCGCCAATGTGCGTGTTGCATTAAATATGCATAGTGCTGAACATACAGCTATCACTATTTCAAACTATTGAACTGAATTGTTGCTCTAGTTACTTCTGTCCTGAACATGTGAAAACATCAGAAGATAACTGAGGCTTTACTGAATCCCCCAACACGAGGTAAATCAGCCACAGAAAGATGTTTTGGTGGTGCGCGCTGCAGTGATGTTTCCACTGTGAAAACGGGCTGTTTTCAGATAGAATTCAGGAAAATCTTTCATTTAGAAACAGCCTAAAATCGTGCCATAGTTAAGCTTTGAATTTGTTTCAGTGGCTTACACTGATATGCTGTTTGCCAGAAGGGCCTTCTAGAACATTTATATTAGACAAATCAAACCATTTTACAGCGTAAAACACAGCACACAGAGATATCACGTCTCGGAAAACCACGAGAGACACTTTTAAAGACAGTAGTTCTCTTCTATTCATGCTTTATTCAGGTATTTCATGCGTTATTACACTTAAATGAACTTCGTAATTGCTCATAGTTACACTGTATTGTGCATGCCTATGTAAACGTAGTACTAATGTAGAGCCAGGTCACAGTTACGGCCTAAACGGCCAAGAAAAATGAGAGAAGTGATGTAAAGAAACAAAAAATGTATGAAAAATAGTGTTTAGAGGTGAAAACATATAGAAACAAACCAGCGAGGCCACATCACCACCTGCGAAATATGGTAACATTAATTTGAAGTCAACATGAAATACAACGGGACCCTGTTTACTCTCTTCATACAAGTTTCTAGTGTTATTTTGAATGATTCACCAGTGCACACAATTGCAATCAAATTAAATGCCGAACCCCACATTTCATGTTCTCTAGGAAGTATGATTAAACCTAAAATAGGTTGCAAAAGCCCTGTCATGTTGACTTTCACTTCATGCTTGGTTGTTTTGACCCACAGAAACTGTTAAAACTTTTTGGACCAAATCCGTTATATATCAGATTTCTCTCTGTCTTCACACACAGTCTGCCATGATCAGTCAACCGTGCGAATGTGCCACGTGCCACACTAGCACAATTTCCTCCAATCAAAACAAGTCATTTGCAAGGGAAGTTGCTCTCTGTGCCATCGTACCATTAATATTTTGTCAGGAAAAGAGAGCTTGTCTAGGAGTTAAAGCTAAAATGACTGGACTGCACATTTCACTCTGGAACCTGGACAAAGTAGATTTTAAGTGCTTTACAGCTCAAAAATAGTACATAATTTAATATTAAGGCAGAAATGAGCAAAGTTTTGCAGGATGGATGATGTGACTGATGTGTCAACGCAAAACATGAAACTGTTATGAAAGGTTTCCCTGTGTTTCCCTTCAGGAATGGATGAATCTCACCAAAACGAGTTTATATATATAAAATTAAAATGATGTTAATCTCAACATGATAACAAAATAATGTCAAACATTTAAATTATATATATATAATTTAAATGTTTGACATTATTTTCATGACAATTTAGCACATTTTCCTGCCAGGCAAATTTTCATTACTGCAAAGCAAAAAACATCCCATCATTATTATTATAATTGTTGAGATTTATAATTAATACCATTCTTAGTTAGATTATTATTACTGTAACAATATCCTAAATAAAAAGTTAAAATAGCTGTAATATAATGGCTATTTAATTTAAATCAGAATAAATTAGCAACAAATATTATAATGATGTATAAATACTTGACTTCATTTCTTTTTTTAAATGAATTAAAATGAGATTATTCACAATGTTAATTTTTTATTATGTTAATGAGAATCTGGGAGGGAAATGTCCTTATTTGCCATGAAAATTGTCAAAAAAAGGCAAAAAAAATCTTAATGGTCTTAAAATAAGCTTTCTTTTTTCATCCATATTGCAGAATGGATCATAAAAACTAGTTTTAAAAGGCCTCGAACACGCAAATGTACAGATAATAGTTGCACAAACATTACTGTGGCTCAAGCGGGACGCCTGCCATCTGTCTGTCAGAACTGAAATTAGTAATCAGGGACAGAGCAGGTTTTCAATTAAACATCAATCAGATGATCGCAGTGGAAGGTGACTATATAATCAGCATTCAAGGGCACTTCTGTTCACTTCTACACCTTCCATTCATTCAGTTTTTAACACTGTGAAATTGAACTGTTAAATTGATCATCATTCTGAGACTGGACCCAGTGAATCATGGATATGTTTGGAACAGTGTACTACCATACTCTTTTCGCAGTATGTCTGTGTGCTGTTCTTTTCTGTATCTGCTACATTTGTCGAATGCACAGTATGCAACAAGGTAAAACCCTAGCAGCCACACAGCAGCCCATTAAATTCACACAGAACACACTAGCAAACACCTTACATTGGTATCACTTACATTTTTACAGATTGACAGTAGGTAGTATGCAGTGTGCATTACGCAGTATACAAGTATTCTATTCTGAAAAGTGCAAAATTGATTTTCTCACTAAGTATTTTTGTCTTGTTTTCCAGTACAAATATCTCAACATTCTTAAATCAAGATACATTTCCTTGAGAAGCTATTAAATCTTGTTTTCTGACAAATTAATCAAAATTAATTGCGTTTTTGCGTAAAACAAGAAAAATATCTGTGAAATAAAAAGAATCAAGAAAGTTGAAGTAAGACATTTTTCTTACTCCACTGCCAGCCATTTTTTCTTCTTGTTTTAAGCGTAAACACACAAAATTTAGATACATTTTTCATGAAGCAAAACTTAATATCTTAAAGGTGCTGTATGTAATTTTTTGACTGTGCTAAAGCATACAAATACCATACTATGGTTACTAAATAAAATACATGATTAAAACCCTAAATTAAATTGTTCATCATATAAACCGCTCAATTCATATGGATTAATTTTACGATCTCTTTATGAACTTTTTGAAGCGTCAAAGTCGTAGTTGCTCAGACTGTCAATGGAGGGACAAAAATCCTCAGATTTCATCAAAAAGATCTTCATTTGTGTTACAAAGACGAACGAAAGAAAGTCTTACAGGTTTGGAACGACTTGAGGGTGAGTAATTAATGACAGAATTAATACTTCTTAAGTAGCTAAATGTATCTTGATTTAAGAATGTTTAGATATTTGTAGGCTACTGGAAAATAAGAAATAAAATACTAAATAAAAAATGTTGCGGCGAACATGCAACCGAACATCCGTAGCCGTGCGGCAGCCGTTCCACGCAGTGGCACATGCAATTTTTTTGTCTGGATGTTTCTAAACCTGTGGCTCATACTAACATACATGCTGTACAAACGTGAATTCTCATGCTCTATTTCAATTTTTATTCTATTTATTACCAAAAAAAGAGAAAACTAGTTCTTTCATAGCTTGCCCTGCCTATAGTTCTTTAAATCACTCTTTGTGCATGCTAATTGCTAGAGACGTAAAAAGACATTTTTATAGTAAAAGACATAGAAAACATAAAACTGCACCATTTTTTGTTTTTGGTTTTCAGCCAATACCTCCACGGGTAACAGTCGAAGCTTCAAGGCTACTTAGCGGAGGTTGCGGTTTGAGTTTTTAGCGTGTTATCATGCAGTAAGGATATCATGGAAACATAGCACTGCGCAGAGCGTCCAAACCAACACCGTGTGTTTGGACTCGCTGGACATGCTCTTCAGGGTTTGGGCTATTTTGGGAGTATGTTTTACAAACTGTGTTTATTTTTTATTTTTATTATTCATATGATGTTACTACCTGAACTAAGCCATGCCCTCTTCCTTCATACTCCCCATCTACTGCCATAGTCCTCTGCTAGAGCAAACGCTGCATACAGTATCAAAACATACAAACCTCAAGCTTTCAATCCATGTTTGCTTTCTTTCCTGCATTTTTGATAGAATGATTTGTTCCAGCCAACACTCGGAATGTTTTGTACAGAAGAAAATGGTTTGATTTAGGATGTTATAGATGAATCTACTGGTATGACATTCCTATGAATGGTTGGACTCTTTATATAAATATATACAGTATGTCAAGTTATTGAATGCATAGGGATGGGCTCATGAAATCTGTCTTCTGTATTTGTTGGGAATATTGATAGCACAGAACGCTTCTTTCAGGTACAATGGGGAGTCATGCAAAAGCTCCTGGGCGTTTTCAGTCACGACTGATCCAGGATCAGCTCTACATATGAGAACAACACAAGACCTGGATCAGGACAGAAAACAACTCGGGTCGGCTTTGCTATATGGACGATTGTGTTATATCTTAGGGTTTCTTAGCACAATATACAAACAGATGTAAGCTAAATAATGAATCTATGTTTAAATGCTATGGAGGGAAGTGTGGGACACAACCAGATGTTCCCGTAACATCTGCACGACGAGTTTAAGAGGTGTAAAGGAGAAAACCTTCCTTTTGGTTTCATTTCTGAAGAACAACAGACTAGTTTTGTCCCATTATCTTCCCTCTTGAACTTGCTGCTTTGACAATTAAATGTGTAAAAGGTTTTAATTACGGTGTTCTATTTATTGTTTCGGTCATTAATTTATTTGATTATTTTTATTATTAGAATTTGATCATTTGCATTTGTTTATTTATATATTTATGTATGAACTCTAAGTTTATAATTTCTGACATAATGTGTATAAATGATGCTTATTGGGGCTTTTTCTGTCTTTCTTCTTTTTTCAATTTTACAATAAAAATGATAAATGCTTACCAGCACTCTCGGATCATTCATTGTATGTATATATGATCGATAAATCATGACAACATATGTAAGTTATACGAGATTCAACACGATTTCAGTTTAAAATAATTTAAAGGGGATGTAGAATTCAGAAACCCTTGTTATTAGCGACACCGGTGGCCGTTAAGTGAACTGCAGCAGCACTTACTGCTCGTGCTCGCACTCGTGCTCACGTAACTTACAAAAGACTGAACTGAACGTGATTCAATGACCCGATATATTCACAGCGCATTTCTTTTTTGCTCTTTGCTTAAAAGTAAAAATAAGTTGGAAATACCTTTGCAGCGATATAGGAACATCCAAACGCCGTCCACACTATATTTAGATGAATAGGCCTTAAATGTGCTGCATGCTTTCCTCTCAACAGAAATGACAGAAAACGAATCGGTTACCTAACGTAACCTCGGTTCTCTCTAGAAGAGGGAACGAGTATTGCGTAAGCTAGCTTACGCTACGGGAAAGATTCATCTTTGCTGAGAGTTTGAAGCCAAAAATTATTTCATAATTTGTATCCATTGACAACGCAGTTCCTCTGCGGCAGACCTAGAGCGGGCTAGCTAGCAACTCATTGGTTCGCTCAGAGAGAACTGCTTAAGCCTATGGGAGAGCGGGGCTGAATCCGCTACCAATGGGAAGCGCCCGCGCGCTCATTGCATCATAGCCCGCCAGAGTGGGCGTGGCTATGGTGTATAAAACAGTCTCTCCCAGGCTTATATGTTGATTTATTTCAGCGTGAAGCGAAGCGCTAGTAGCGCAAGCACGGCCGGGAACGCAATACTCGTTCCCTCTTCTAGAGAGAACCGAGGTTAAGTTAGGTAACCGATTCGTTCTCTTACGAGAGGTTCTCTCGTATTGCGTAAGCTAGCTTACGCTACGGGAACACCTGGTCAACGCCGTGCGCGCTAAGAAAAACACTCATGAATCCCAGGGTGATACCGGGGGAATAATGAAATGTGGAGTGAATGTACAATGAAGCCGGCAGAGCGGGCACATAGTGTATACATAAGCATCTTAGGGGAACACAAGGGGCGAACCGGTTGTGTGAGGGATTCCCAGTGATGCAGCTTCTTAGGGAGCTGGTTTTTAGACAGCTAGTAGTTTTGCCTGCAAGGCGGGAACTTCCAAATTGTAAAATCTGACAAAAGTGGACGGGGAGGCCCATCCCGCGGCCACACAAATGTCATGAATGGAAACTCCACAGGACCATGCCCACGATGAGGCCATGCCTCTGGTGGAGTGCGCCCTGATGCCCAAAGGGCAGGGCAGGCATTTTGATGCGTAAGCAGAGGCGATCGCGTTCACTATCCATCTAGACAGTGTCTGTTTAGAGGCGGCCAGACCTTTGGTGCGCCCCCCAAACGACACGAAAAGCTGCTCAGCGCGTCTGAACGCGGCAGCGCGCGTAGTGTATAATCTCAGAGCCCGAACCGGGCAGAGGAGATTAGCGTCGCGTTCACTATCGGATGGAGGCAGAGCCGATAGAGAAATAATCTGAGCCCTGAATGGGGTACCAATCGCCTTCGGGACATAGCCATGCCTAGGTTTGAGAATGACGACTGAATCATTCGGTCCAAACTCGAGACACGCGGCGCTGGATGAGAGCGCGTGAAGATCCCCCACGCGTTTTACTGAGGACAGAGCCGTCAGAAAAACGGTTTTGAGCGAGAGGTATTTTAGGTCCACAGACTCGAGCGGTTCGAACGGGGGTGCTTTCATAGCTTCGAGGACTATAGAAAGATCCCAGATAGGAACCGACGGGGGCCGCGGAGGATTCATCCTTTTAGCTCCCCTGAGGAAGCGGATGACTAACTCGTCTTTGCCCAGGGACTGAGCGCGCCGGGGTTCAGAGAACGCCGCGACGGCTGCCACGTAAACCTTGAGAGTGGAGGGGGACCTGCCCTTGTCCAGCATCTCTTGAAGGAAAGTTAGCAAAGACGGTACCTCGCATGACCGTGGGTCCAGATGTTTTTCGGTGCACCATTTTGAGAACACAGACCATTTAGACGCATAGAGCCTTCTCGTGGAAGGTGCTCTAGCCTGTATGATAGTGTTTCTTACTCCCTCTGGCAAATCGACGAATAGTCGTTGATCACCCATGCATGAAGCGCCCAGCGCTGTGGATGGGGGTGCCAGATCGTGCCGCGAGCCTGAGAGAGGAGATCTGCTCTGACTGGGATGGGCCACGGGGCTGTCTGTGACAGCTGAGTGAGCTCCGGAACCCAGCTTTGACTCTCCCAACGCGGAGCTATGAGGAGCACCGAGTGGCGTGTGTCCCTGATCCTCTGAATTACCTGATGTAACAGAGCGATCGGAGGGAATGCATAGAGCGGGCGGCGAGGCCATTCCTGGGCTAGCGCGTCCTCGCTCCTCGTAAAATATATTGGGCAGTGAGCGTTCTCTTCTGACGCGAAGAGGTCTACTTCTGCTCTGCCGAATAGCCGCCACAGTATTTGGACCGTCTGTGTGTTCAGGGACCATTCTCCTATGGAGATGAGGTTCCTGGATAGTATGTCTGGACCGTCGTTCAGATGGCCCGGCACATGCGTCGCTCTGAGCGAAAGCAGGCGGCTCTGGGACCAAACTAGAATGCGGTGCGTCAGAAGAAAGAGATTCTTGGATCTGACACCGCCCTGACGGTTGATATAGGAGACCACAGCCATGTTGTCCGAACGGATCAGGACGTGGTGTCCCCGAATGAGCGGGAGGAAGCGTGAGAGCGCGTTCTCGACCGCGAGCATTTCCAGACAGTTTATGTGTAAGGGGCTTTCCTGAGTCGACCAGAGGCCGAAGGCCGGTGAGCCCTCGCAGACTGCACCCCAACCCCTGTTGGATGCATCTGTCGAGATGACTTTTCGGCGGGAAAAGGTCCCCATCGTGACGCCCTGCCGAAACCATTCTGCTACTGTCCATGGCTGCAGTGCCGTGAGACATGTCTGCGTAACCCTGACCAGCTGGCGGCCTGTGTTCCACGCGTGGTGGGGTACACGGCTGTTTAACCAGAGCTGAAGCGGGCGCATGTGCAGAAGGCCCAGCTGAAGCACAGCGGAGGCTGAGGCCATGTAACCCAGCATCCTCTGAAAGGTTTTCAGGGGTATGCGGGTGCCCATCTGAAACGAAGCGGCTAGACGCTGAATACTGCGTGCGCGCTGTGAGGACAGGCGAGCCGTCATTGAAACCGAGTTCAAATCTATTCCTAGGAAGGAAATCGATTGACTGGGTTGAAGGGAGCTCTTTGTCCAGTTGACAGAGAGGCCCAGTGTTTTCAGATGGTCGAGGAGAACTGCGCGGTGCGACAGAAGCTCCGTCTGTGATTGAGCCAAAATCAGCCAGTCGTCCAGATAATTCAGTATACGCAGCCCCTGACTCCGCAGGGGGGCGAGCGCCGTATCCATGCACTTCGTGAATGTACGGGGCGCCAGGGATAAGCCGAACGGGAGAACGGCATATTGATATACATGACCCTCGAAGGCGAAACGTAAGAATGGCCTGTGACGGGGATTTATCTGGATCTGAAAATAGGCGTCTTTCAGGTCTAGAGAGATGAACCAGTCCCCCTGGCGTACTTGCGCGAGGAGTTTCCTGGTAGTGAGCATCTTGAACGGTCTCTTCATGAGCGCTTTGTTCAAAGACCTGAGATCTAAAATCGGTCTGAGGCCGCCGTCTTTCTTGGGAACCAGAAAATAACGGCCGTAAAACCCCGACTCGGTCATAGATGGCGGGACTCTCTCTATAGCCCCTTTTTGTAGCAACGTCGCTATTTCTGAGCGAAGCGTGCCGGCGGCCAGCGGGCTGACAGTGGATTCGAGCCGAGCGCGTGCACGAGGCGGGTGGCGGCGAAACTGTAACAGATAGCCGTTCTTTATAATGCTTAGCACCCACGGGGAAATGCCTGGAATGGCTTCCCACGCTTTGGAGCATGCGGCTAGTGGCCGAGTGGTTATCACGCCCTGATTGCTGTACATAGCGGGCTGCACACAGAGTGTGGGCGCGCTTTGAATGTGTGTTGCAACGGGACTTGCACTCAGAGAGGAGTCTATGGGCCGTGAAACAGAGCGAGCAGAGAGGGGACACGTGCATGAATTCATGGGCGTGTTTATTTTCTCTGATGTTAGAGCGGGCTGTGCCCATCTCATGTGAAGGGGCTCTGAGAGAGACACGGGATATGTTATGCTTGTGTGTATGGGTGAACACATGTTTGTGGGCACATTTTCTACACAACCGGCAAATTTTCTCTTTTTGAGATTTTTCTGGGTAGCCGTAAAAACGGCTTTTTGTCGCTCGCAAGCGGGTAGGGACTCCGGCTTGTTTATGGCGGTAAACACTACAGCAGTCGGCGAAACAACGGGGACTGGCAGAGGGCGAAGCTTTGACGGCGGTCCGGCCGCAGCGGGAGAACGCCGTCGTTTTCTTAACTTTGCTAGGCAGACTTCTGATGATCAGGCTTCAGCGTGATTTTGGGTCGCGGACCCCTTGGGGGCGGCGGTCTGCGGCGGCTGTCAGAGCGAGAGCGAGGGCGGCCGCCCTGTCTGCGCTGGGCTGTTTGAGTCTGCTGAGAAGGGCGCTGCGGTGGAGCTCTGACAGGAGGCTCACGAGAGCGGCCTGCGGAAGAGCTAGCGCGGCGGGGCAGAAACAAGTTCATGGCCTGGGTAGCTTTCTGGACTTCGGAAAAGCGATCAACAATTCCCGTGACAGCAGATCCAAAAAGACCCGTCGGGGAGAGAGGCGCGTTAAGAAACGCGGCGCGCTCGGAATCTCCCATGTCCGCGAATGTTAGCCATAAATGTCTTTCAGCTACACACAGACTAGCCATGCATCTCCCCAGAGCTTGTGCGGCGGCTTTAGTGGCGCGAAGGGCGAGGTCCGTAGCACTTCTTAGATCCGTGACAGCGGGGGAGGGGTTCCTACCGCTCTCAGCCCATTCACGGAGAATATCGCTCTGTAGTACTTGGAGGACAGACATAGAGTGAAGCGCTGCGGCGGCTTGACCAGCGGCGGCATAAGCGCGAGCGTGAAAACTCGAGGTCGCTCTGCAAGCTTTCGAAGGAAGCGTGGGAGAAGAACGCCATCTAGCAGAGGGCGGGCAGAGGTGTGCGGCGACCAAGTCCTCGACAGGTGGCATGGAAGAGTAGCCCTTTTCAGCGGCTCCGTCCACTGAGCGCAGCGAGGCGGAAATGTCGGAGCGGTTTCTAGCCGAAAGTGGAGCATTCCAGGACTTCGTCAGTTCTGCGTGAAGTTCAGGCAGAAATGGGGCGGCCCGGTTGCATGCGGGAGTCGAGCGCCGGTGAAAGAAGCTGCCGTCCATCCGGTTCGGGGGCTGCTCGGGTGGAGGAGCCCACTCGAGACCGAGGCGTTCAACGGCCTGTGAGAGGAGACGCATTAGTTCTTCCTCTATGCCAGCGCGAGTCCCCGCTGACTCTCTCGTGGAACCGAGAGATGACCAGTCTTCACTGTCTGAAGCGAGCAGTGAACATGAGTCCTTCTCCTCCGTGGCGTCATCGGAAGCGACAGAGCGGCCACTCTGCGGCAACTGTAAGTCCGGCTGGGGCGGGGAGGGAGAGCGGGATGCGGGAAGCGGCGGCGGTGGCGGCCTGCATGTTTCCGCAGGGGGCTCCGGCGGCCTCTGGGCGCGGCGTTTCTTCTTACGCGGCGAAGAGAGAGGCGGCGCGGGAGCGGATTGAGCCGCTAGGAGTCGTGCCCGCAGGGACGACAATGGCAGGCTTTCACAGAAGTCGCAACCTCCATCCGCGAGGGCGAGTTCTGCGTGCTCGAGTCCCAGGCAGAGAGCGCAGACAATATGGCGGTCTCCGTCCTCGAGAGGAGCGCGGCAAGAGCCGCAGGAAATTCGAGACATCTTTAAAAAGACGCTCAGCTCTTTTAAAACAGAGAAGGATACAGTCGTCGGATGGCACTAGCTTGCAGGGCGGCTGAAGGTGGCGAAGACGGCCGGCTTCTTCAGGGTCCGTGAGCTCGCTAGAGTGATGCCTTCTCGACGGCGACGGCTTTCCTCTTCTCAGAAACAGCAGAAGTGTGTAGCTTGCTGAAGATGAAATGAATCAACATATAAGCCTGGGAGAGACTGTTTTATACACCATAGCCACGCCCACTCTGGCGGGCTATGATGCAATGAGCGCGCGGGCGCTTCCCATTGGTAGCGGGTTCAGCCCCGCTCTCCCATAGGCTTAAGCAGTTCTCTCTGAGCGAACCAATGAGCTGCTAGCTAGCCCGCTCTAGGTCTGCCGCAGAGGAACTGCGTTGTCAATGGATACAAATTATGAAATAATTTTTGGCTTCAAACTCTCAGCAAAGATGAATCTTTCCCGTAGCGTAAGCTAGCTTACGCAATACGAGAGAACCTCTCGTAAGAGAACAGCAGTTAAAGAAAGCATCTGATCATGTCGATGTGGATATGTTTGCACCATTCCTGCGATTCTCCGGCATCATATCGGCAGATGAGGTACTTAAAGTTACACTGTTATGATAGTTTGATTATAAAGTAGGCTAGGCTATATTTGAGACAACAACTAGCATCTAGCTATGTGAGAATATAGTTTGAATTAATCCCTTTTCTTTGCATGACATTACAGTACAACGTGTCTCTTTCGGCATTACCCTGAACATGCATTTATATCTTGTGTCATAACGGAGAGGCTCTCGGGAGCGCGTGTAAACATCACATCTTTTTGATTTTCCCGGCAAAAACGACCTTTGTCCTTCACATAAAAATCAGTCTACAGACTTTCATAGACAACACTGAAAGTTGGGGAAGGTCTCGTTTTTAATTTTCGTTGCAAGCTGCTCACATATTGGCAATAAAAAGCGATTAAAGGAACATTCTTACATATCGCCCCTTAAAGTTGATGACTTGTAGTTTACAAACAATTTGATTAGCTATTATTGCCTACTTAAAAATGTAAGCCAGCACTTGAACTTTTTTAGTGTTGTGTTGATGCAGTCGGCATGTAAACATATAGCAAAACAATGGAATAAATTCAGTTTGAACGGTTTAAAAGAATTAACAGTCAAACAAAGAAACACACCCAGATAAGAATTATGGGAGCATTTTGTTTAGATTTTGCTAAATATGTAATACAAGAGAACGTCTCGGTTACGTATGTAACCCTCGTTCCCTGAGTAGGGAACGGAGACGTTACATCGGATGACGACGAAATGGGGTTTCGCTTAGAAAGCCTATCAACTTCGAGTATTACAAAACGAGCCAATGGCAAAGAAATGCCATGGGTCTACGGAATTTGCATGACGTAACTCCGCCCCACCTCGTGGGTATAAAAGGAGGAAGTCTGCAACAGCAGTTTATGTTTCTTCGCTGAGGAGCCAAGACTGAGCTCAGGCGATCCCCGCGGAACAGCGGAAAGTGGCAGGAAGACGTAACGTCTCCGTTCCCTACTCAGGGAACGAGGGTTACATACGTAACCGAGACGTTCCCTTTCGTTGTCACTCCGAGTTACGTCGGATGACGACGAAATGGGGTTACCAGTCTAATCACGCCACCTTCTCAGCTGTCTTCCAGTGCCCTGCGTAAATCTGAGATCCCTGTCGTGAGACTAGCACGGACGAAGGACTCCTATTTAGCACAGGAATACCAAGGTACACTGGGGAGCATATCCCACAATTTTAGAGGAAATATGCAATTATTGCCAACCCAGAGGGGGGGACTTAGAGAATACACATATGACCCGAAGGATGCATATGGAGAACACTGGGGTGTCCAGCCGCAGGTGGAATATTTCAAGGGGTGGCAAAGTGGCTTGCCAAGGGAAAGACACATGCTCGAAAGAGGCTTACAGTGGAAATACACATGTGGGGGTCGCTCAGGGGAGGGACCATGCACACGGGAGGCACCTAGCCAGCGCACAGGCAATAGACACTGGCGGCGACGTCAGAAGTGCTGGAGGAACTCAGGGCTTTCGGAGAAGCTCACCTGAGGGGAATATCGCACGTATCCAGTCCGTGGAGTGGAATGGCGAGCAAGCGAAGACACCTGAGCGGGTCCAGTACTAGCTAGTTGAAGCGAGTACATGAGAGGACACAGGCTCCACTCGGAGATTGTAGAATCTGGCGAATGTGTTCGGTGTCGCCCAGCCTGCAGCTCTGCAGATGTCTGTTAGCGAGGCGCCATGCGCTAGAGCCCAAGAGGACGCCACACTCCGGGTGGAGTGGGCAGTCACACCAAGGGGGCATGGACGACCTTGCTGCTGGTATGCCAAAGCAATGGCGTCCACTATCCAGTGAGACAACCTTTGCTTGGAGAGAGCCTTTCCCTTCAGCTTCCCACCATAACAGACAAAGAGCTGGTCTGAGGTCCTGAAACACCGCGTCCTGTCTACATAGGCGCGAAGAGCGCGTACTGGACAGAGCAGTGCCAAGGCTGGGTCTGCCTCCTCCGGGGGCAGCGCTTGCAGGTTCACCACCTGGTCCCGAAAGGGAGTGGTAGGAACCTTGGGCACATATCCAGGCCGGGGTCTCAGGATCACGTGAGAGTAAGCCGGCCCGAATTCCAGGCACGCTTCGTCAACGGAGAATGCGTGCAGGTCCCCTACCCTCTTGATGGAGGCCAGAGCAACCAGGAGCGCTGTCTTCATTGACAGGAACTTAAGCTCCACTGACTGCAAAGGCTCAAAGGGAGCACTCCGCAGGGCAGTTAGCACCACTGCGAGATCCCAAGAGGGAACGAGAGGAGGGCGAGGAGGATTCAGTCTCCTCGCTCCTCTCAGGAACCTGACGATCAGGTCGTGCTTCCCCAAAGACTTACCTTCAACAAGGTCATGCTGTGCGGCAATGGCGGCGACATAGACCTTTAGGGTGGAGGGAGACAGCCTTCGCTCCAACCCATCTTGTAGGAAGGAAAGCACGACACCAATCGAACATCTCCGGGGGTCTTCTCGGTGAGAAGAGCACCAGCTGACGAAGAGGTTCCACTTCAACGCATAGAGATGTCTCGTGGACGAAGCTCTAGCGGAAGTGATGGTAACCACCACCGGTGGTGGTAGGGTACTCAAACCTGCCTCGTCCCGTCCAGGAGCCACACGTGGAGTTTCCAAAGATCGGGCCGAGGGTGCCAAAGGGTGCCCCGTCCCTGAGAAAGTAGGTCCTTCCTCAGAGGGATCGGCCAGGGAGGTGCTGTCGCGAGGAGAACCAGTTCGGAGAACCAGGTCCTGGTGGGCCAGTACGGCGCAACCAGCATGACCTGCTCCTCGTCCTCCCTGACCTTGCGCAAGGTCCGCGCAAGAAGGCTCACTGGGGGAAACGCATACTTGCGGCCCTGCGGCCAGCTGTGCGCCAGAGCATCCGTGCCGAGCGTGCCCTCGGTCAGGGAATAATACTGGGCGCAATGGGTCGAGTCGTGGGAGGCAAACAGATCTATCTGTGCGTCCCCGAACTGGTCCCAAATCAGCTGAACCGACCGGGGATGGAGCCGCCATTCTCCCGGGAGGAGTTGAAACCGTGAGAGCTCGTCGGCTACACAGTTCAGAGCTCCGGGGATAAAAATGGCACGAAGCGACCTCAGATGCTTCTGGCTCCATAAGAGGAGGTGGCGGGCGAGTTGCGACATACGGCGGGAGCGCAGACCACCTTGACGGTTGATGTACGCTACAGTGGCGGTATTGTCTGATCGGACTAGTACGTGCTGGCCCTTGAGCACGGCCCGGAAGCGGCGCAGAGCAAGACGTACAGCCAGCAACTCGAGGCAATTGATGTGCCATAGGCGCTGGGGTCCTATCCAGGAGCCCGCGGCAGCACGTCCATTGCACATGGCGCCCCAGCCCGTGGAAGAGGCATCTGTCGATACAACAACATGCCGCGAAGCTCGTTCCAGGGGCACTCCGGCCCGTAGAAAGCTGAGGTCCGCCCACGGGGTGAAGGTCTGACGACAGGTCGGAGTAACTGGTACTCGGAGGGTGCCGTGTTGCCATGCCCACCTCGGGACTCGGTCGCGAAGCCAAAGCTGAAGCGGTCTCATATGAAGCAATCCGAGCGGCGTTGCCGCGGCTGCAGATGCCATATGCCCCAGGAGCCTCTGAAAAAGTTTCAGTGGAACCGCACTCTTGCCCTCGAACTGTCTCAGGCAAGTCAGCAGTGACTGCGCGCGCTCGCTCGTAAGCTGCGCGGACATGGCGACCGAGTCGATTTCCATACCGAGAAAAGAGATCCTCTGCACGGGGCAAAGTTTGCTCTTCTCCCAGTTGACCCGAAGGCCCAGACGGGCTAGGTGCCGGAGCACTAGGTCCCTGTGTTCGCAAACCTGATCCCGAGAGTGAGCTAGAATCAGCCAGTCGTCGAGATAGTTCAGGATGCGAACCCCGTGTTCCCGAAGAGGAACAAGGGCTGCCTCGACGACCTTCGTGAAGACGCGAGGAGACAGGGCTAACCCGAATGGGAGAACCGCGTACTGATATGCCTGCCCCTCGAAAGCAAACCGTAGAAACGGCCTGTGTCGAGGGAGAATGGAGACATGAAAGTAGGCGTCCTTCAGGTCGATCGCTGCAAACCAATCCTGGGGCCGTACACATTCGAAAATGCGCTTGGCAGTGAGCATCTTGAACGGCAGCCTGTGAAGGGAGCGGTTCAGCACGCGCAGGTCCAGGATTGGCCGTAACCCACCGGATTTCTTCGGGACAATGAAGTACGGGCTGTAGAAGCCGGACCTCATTTCGGCTGGAGGGACAGTCTCGATCGCACCCTTCGCCAGCAGGGTAGCAACCTCCGCTCTCATGATGGGGGCATTGCCACCGACCATAGTGGAGCGAACTCCCCTGAATCGGGGAGGAGACCGCGCGAACTGAATCGCGTAGCCGAGCCTGATCGTTCGGGCGACCCAGCGGGACAGGTGGGGAAGCTCTAACCAGGCTCCCAAGAACTGTACCAGCGGGGTCATGCGAACCACAGACTTCCCGTCGGTGGGGCAGCGAGGCGGAATGACTGTCCCGGACGTGGACGGCATAGCGGCCCAGTGTCGGGGCATAGTCATTGACCGCGTCCTGACAGAGGAGACCAGGGAAGGACGAACGTTCCACGGGGGTCTGCTCTGCCAGGGGGCTGGCGACAGAGGGGGATGAGAGCTGCACGGTCCGGGGACGGCGCGTACTGTCATCCGGCTCTGGGACAGAGGGGGACGAGGGGTGCACGGCTCGGAGGCGGCGCACCGTGTCGTCCGAGAACTCTGTGTGCTCAGGGATGAACATGTCACTTCTTTCTTTAACCACATTAGGGTGCTGCCCACCCGTGGGTGAGCAGCGGGGAGTGGAGAACAAAAGATTCTCCCCCGGCCCTCCACCGGGGGAAGGAGTGGTCCTGCTACCATCTCCTGAGAAGTGAGAGTCATCCCTGAGCAGCCCGTCTCAGGAGCGCCGCTTAGCCCGGCGTTTAGCGGGGGGCGGGGCAGGAGAGGGCTGGGGCGCCTTCTTGCGGCTTCCTCCGCGACCGGGCCCGGGTGGAGGCTGCTGCTTGGGCCGGGCGGGAGGGGGGGGAACCGCAGGAGGGCGCCCTCGGCGGCGAACAGGCTGAGGATTCTGCCCGGTCGGCTGGGTGGAGGCAGCAGCGGGCCGTCGGGGCAGAATGTGCTTAATCGCCTCAGTCTGTTTCTGAGCAGTCGAGAACTGTTGGGCGAAATCCTCGACTGCACCGCCGAAAAGGCCGGCCTGTGATATGGGGGTGTCGAGCAGACGGGACCGCTCGGCATCCCGCATATCAGCGAGGTTCAGCCAGAGGTGTCTCTCCTGGACCACGGCTGTGGACATCACCAAACCCAGGGAGCGTGCGGTCACCTTCGTCGCCCGGAGAGCGAGGTCGGTGGCGGCACGCAGCTCATTGAAGAGCCCTGGGTCCGCCCTCCCCTCGTGCATGTCCTTGAGCATCTGGGCCTGGTAGACCTGCAGAATGGCCATGGCATGCAGAGAGGTGGCTGCCTGTCCCGCCGCTCTGTAGGACTTCGCCACTAATGTAGACGAGTACCTACAGGCCTTGGATGGGTGCTTAGGCTCACCACGAGAAGAAGCGCTCTGAGGACACAGCTGCATCGCAACAGAGCGTTCAACCGGGGGGAGCCCAGTGTACCCACGGGCAGCCGCCTCCTCGAGGGGAGGAAAGGCGGATGAAACCAACGAGCGGTCACGGGAAGACATGGGAGTCTTCCAGGACTTCGAGATCTCATCATGCACATCCGGGAAGAAAGGTATTGGGGTTTGCCGCGGACGGGGGTCCGCGGCCTTACCCAAGTACCAATCATCCAACCGCGAGCGCTCAGGACAGGGTGGAGGGGACCACTCTAGTCCGATGCTCGCGGCGGCCCGGGCAAGCATGGCCGTCATCTCCGGATCAGACTCGGACGCAACCGTATGCACACCGGAAGGTGGCAGCTGTGCCGAGTCTTCACTTCCAAAAGAATCAGACCCACCTTGTGATGCTGCGATAGACATGGCGTCCTCCTCTGGAGCGCCAAAGGAAATCCGCGGGGCATCAGGAGATGGACCCGCGGAAATCCCCTGAACACTCGCGGGTTGCAACACTGGAGAGGGTGCGGCTGGGCACGGACGTGTAGTCGGCGCTTTGTTCCAAACCGTCACCCTCAGATCACCCTGGCCACCAGCCGAAGTAGGGCCTCTCGAGGAGACACTAGATCGGGGTGTGGATGAGGGGACCCTCACTCTTGCGAGATCATGGAGCCTCGATCGTAGTGTTGCGATGGTCATGTTCCCGCAGTGAGAACATGACTCATCCACGAGCGCTGCTCTAGCGTGATCAAAGCCCAAACACACTATGCAGCGCTCGTGCCCATCAGAGTCGGCAACCAGTCTACCGCAACCAGAAGTGCACGGGCGGTGCATCTTTAAAAAGACGTGCCCGTGCAAGCTCTTTTTGTGAGAGAAAAGAAACTCTGAGAGTGTTGAAGCGCCCGGGGAGAAACACACTCGCTGGCAAACCACAGCACAGATAAGCAGGAAGTGCCCACTCGCCGGGAGATCGCCGTCACACCAACACCAGAGAATCTCGCTCGTCTGTAAAAGCTGACAGTTCAGAGATGGCTTGTGGAACGAAGGATTAACTTGGCTCCGAAGCGAAAACATAAACTGCTGTTGCAGACTTCCTCCTTTTATACCCACGAGGTGGGGCGGAGTTACGTCATGCAAATTCCGCAGACCCATGGCATTTCTTTGCCATTGGCTCGTTTTGTAATACTCGAAGTTGATAGGCTTTCTAAGCGAAACCCCATTTCGTCGTCATCCGACGTAACTCGGAGTGACAACGAAAGGGAACTTTCAAATGAAACATTAGCCTACATATTTTTTCATCAGGATGTCAGTCAGTTTGCATGCACACAATAATCAATATTAATAAATAAATGTTAATGGGTATGTATTACAAAAAATATAAAATTCCACCTAAAATATCGTTAATTTTATTTATTTATTGTCTCTTCTGTGCACCACCATAATGTTGTATTTACTTTAAAAGTGTAGGCTAGTTTAACCTTACAGCATAATTTTTGAAAATGTGACAAATTGACACATTGACTACAAACAAGATTCACTTGTAATGTTAAGACATTATGTTTAGACACACTGACCTTGTATGTAGAAAAATACTGGTGTATAATGGTGTGTGGGGTCATCATGATATTAGCTATAAGGACATTTTTAGCTATTTTTATACTGAAACATTAATCAATGTCATATAATAATATATTGTATGTAACCGTTTAAATGGTTATAGCACAAAACAAGCTTTTAAAGAGATTTTGTATCATTATTATGTGTGGAAAACACAACTTGGGGAATTCTTATATGTTCCACTGAAGAAAAAAGTCATGCAAGTTTGGAACGACATGAGGGTGAGCAAATGATGACAGGTTTTTATTTTGGGGTGAAACGGAAAAAGAGATGAAGTTCGAGATGACCTCTGCCGTTACTCCACATTTATATCCAATGAAAGAACATGTTCCTTTCCTTTCAGTGTGGCAGATATCAAACAGCAGTGACTCTTAAACACATTTAATGAAGAAACTGATGTGGAGGATGACTGAAAGCATCAGTTCATCTTTATTACTGTCAGTTAATGAGAATCAATCTCTCTCATCTCATTTGAACTCTCTCAGGGTCACAAATTATGAATTAGGATTATCATAATGAATTGTCTTAATATGACCCTTTCTTACCAGAAGGTGAAAGTCTGACATGAGTTAAAAGTTTGAGGGCTCGGCCTGCAAGCGATATGAGCAAAAAAACGACTGAGAGCAATAAACGGACAGATTGATTGTGTCGGAGCATGAAGGACAAGCATCTCGTCTGCTGAGCCCTTATAAATCCTGTCTATGGAGTAAAACAACATCTGAAGTTTAATAAGTTTGACTCCATGACAGATCAGTTGTGAATAGTGAACTATAAGTATAAGTCATGTTCATTTAAAGGGATAGTTCACCCAAAAATGAAAATTCTGTCAGTAATTACTCTCCCTCATGTTGTTCAACCCCGTAAGACCTTTGTTCATCTTCAGAACACAAATTAAGATATTTTTGATTAAATCTGAGAGCTGGATCACTCCTCCATAGGCTTCTAAGGGATTGAAACTTGCCGGCCCCGAAAAGTTATTAAAGACATCGTTAAAATAGTCCAAGTGACTACAGTGGCTCAATCTTAAGTTTATCAAGCGACGAGAATACTTTTTGTGTGCAAAAACAAACAAAAAGAACGACTTTATTTCAACTATTCATTTCCTTCTCTGTGGGCCTCGAGTCAGTTAACGTAGTGTGATTGCGTAGAGCTACGTCACACGTAGGCTCACTATTGGCCGACGCTGGTCATGTGTGTGATGCGTGTGACGTACAACACAGAAGCGCTGCGCTGTTACACTAGTGAACTCACTCGAGGCCCACAGAGAAGGAAATGAATAGTTGAAATAAAGTCGTTATTTTTGTTTGTTTTTGCGCACAAAAAGTATTCTCGTCGCTTGATAAACTTAAGATTGAGCCACTGTAGTCACTTGGACTATTTTAACGATGTCTTTAATAACTTTTCGGGGCTGGCAAGTTTCAATCCCTTAGAAGCCTATGGAGGAGTGATCCAGCTCTCAGATTTAATCAAAAATATCTTAATTTGTGTTCTGAAGATGAACGAAGGTCTTACGGGGTTGAACAACATGAGGGAGAGTAATTACTGACAGAATTTTCATTTTTGGGTGAACTATCCCTTTAAAGAAAACATACAAGTATATACTTGCAGTATAAAACTACTAAGCTAGTAGTTTACTGAGAGAATACTTCAAAGTGTACTTTCATAAACTAAAAAATGTGCTACAAGTATTTGACTTGTAAACTATCATTATACCATTTAGTGAAGTACAAACGAAAAACTTAGTTGTAAACTAGTTGTGTACTCAAAGTTTACTAGTGTTATACTTAAAGTATCCATACTTTTATACACTAAAAAGTGGGCCAATTTAGTTCTAAGTAGTATTGAAACAGGACACTCACAAGTCTAGTACATTGATACTTACTACATAAAGTATACTTAAAATCTACTTGAACATTACTAAAGTAAACTTAATAAAATGAACTTTGTTTGTACGGGAATGGATCTCTGCTCAGATGAAGTGTTCATTTGCTGATCTCTGACTCTGTCATTGGCTACTTCATCTTGAATCAACAAAAACTGTGGTTTGGACAACAGAGATCCCACAACCAGAGGATTCAGACGTTAGATCAGAATCAATCTCTCTGCGAAGAACATCCTTTCCCCTCTTGCTATTCTTTATCATTCGTAAAGAGGTTGTTTAAATGAGACATTGATCCGTTTACGAGCTCTTTATCAGGGACACACCTTACGAGGTCATGACCTCCAGATGTCTGACCAGTAATGGCAAGGAAACGTTACTCTAAACATATAGCCTGTATGAATACAGATTTGTCCTTAAACCAGCCGCGCACAATCACAGAAAAGTTGGCAAATATACTACAGCGATTTATAAGATTTAATATTTCAGCTGGCGTAAAATTAGTAGCACAAATCTAAGAGGAACAGCATTCACCGCCTCTGTTCTGCCTAAAAATATCTCATGATGTAAATTCTGACATATCCTTGAGCAAGAAATTCTAGCGGTGACGGGGTAAAAATATAATTCCCAACTCATTGATTTCCTTTGCTCACTAATCTTTTACCCTATAGTGCCACTGTGTGGTTGACTGTGCAATTTAATGTTCTCATATTTTATAAAACTATGGAGTATTTGGACACTTAAATCACTCAAATTCTGCAGGATCCTTTCTCCTCTCCAGCTTTTATTTCTTTCTTAATTTTTGCTTAGGGTCTTTTTTTTTTTTAACTGGTGTTTTGGTGATCTTTTTAGTGGTCGTATTGTCAGATGTTTACTTGTAAAGTGTGTTTGTCCATCTTTCTTCACAATAACCACACTTTCTTTTATAATTTGTATGTAATGCAATGATGCAGACATTTTGAAGCAATGCTTAAAGGGATAGTTCACCCAAAAAATGAAAAATCTGTCATCATTTACTCGCCGTTCTGTTGTTCCAAACCTGTATGAGTTTCTTTCCTCTGTTGAAAACAAAAGAAGATATTTTGCAGAATGTTGTTAACCATTTTTTCCTGCTATGGAAGTCAATGGAGTCCATCAACTGTTTGATTACCAACATTCTGCACAATATCTTCTTTTGTGTTCAACTGGTTATGGAGGTTAAGTAAATGATGACAAATGTTTCATTTTTAGGTGAACTATAGTTTTAGAACTATAGTGAACTTTGATAGTTAAAATAGATTAAATCGTTTTGGGTCAACTATAATAATTATTTTCTTAGCATTGCTCATTATAGAGACGAATTGATGAAATTAGCAATGGATGCATTTGAAAAACAATGCATTTTATTTGATTGTATTTTAATCTATCATGATGTTTAATGCTACTCTCTTTTTTTAATGGAACGATGTACATGTTTTCCTGTGCTGTTGAACAGTGTGGTTTATTGCATTGCTGATTTGGAATTTTGGCAACATCATCACACTTGGCAGAGAACTCTTGAATGAGGTGAGGTCACCATAGCAACAAGCTGAGCAGTTGTGACGCACAGGGACCCTCTGTCACGTGTTCTGAGCGCAGTTCCCGCGCTCATCCACTAGGGGCAGTCGCGATCTCATCAACCTGATGCTGACAGCAACTTTCTTTCTCAAAGACGGCCATTTAAAAGTAGATCTGTTCTTCTCTGTGTGTATTTAGATTAGTAGATGTTTTTCCAGTGGCTGATTTATCATAGTTCCACACAAGCCCTTATGTTGTCATTCATATTCTTGTGCATTCAATTCAGTGATAGTCAATGCGTGAAAGCAACAAAAACACACTTTTTGGGAGATGATGGTGAGTAAAACAAAACTCAACATTCAAACCAGCGTTCACAAGGTGTTTCAAAAATATACATTCATACAGAAATTTTTACTGCAGAACCCTTATGAAAAATAAGTAGCTTTTAGAAAAGTTTGAGTATATTTTAAGTAGCCTATACTTTATGTAGTTAGTTTACTAATATCAATGTATAGAAGTATACTTGTAAGTGTACTGATTCAATACTACTTGGGACTAAATTGGCCCACTTTTTAATGTAGCCTAAAAAAGTATCCTTTTAACTTTTATTTGTGTAACAGTACTAAACTTTGTGTACACAACTAGTTTACAACTAAATGTGTTGTTTACTGCAACTACTACGAGTTAATTTATAGTTAAACTGGTAGTTTACTAGTCAAACACATTTTTTAGTTTATGAAAAGTACACTTTGAAGTATACTCTCAGTAAACTACTAGTTTAGTAGTTTTATACTGCAAGTATGTAAGTTTTCTTTAAGTTAAGTCCATCAACACCATCAAAGCTTCACAGTTGTTTCCTCCTCATGGGTTCAACATTTCATTCAGTAACATTAGGCAGTTTTGATTTATATGCTGTTTAATGATTGATGATCGCGTTGTTTAACATTTGCTTAATCTTTTATCACTTGTTTCTCCATCTTCTTCTCTTGTTTTGATCAGGATATTCTGTACTAAAAGATGCGTAACAGCGCCCCCTAACAGAGAAACATGAATTGGTGGAAAATATAGTTGGGGAAAGAGTAAATTTTACCGGTGGACTAGCATACACACACACACACACACAAAACAGATACTCTGAATTAGGGCTGTGCAAAAATATCGATACAGCTAACTATCGCAATATTTTTTTTCACGATAGTGTATCGATATTTCAACCTCTAGTATCGATATTTTAAAAAAAATATCCGAGTGTGTCTAAAAGAGCGCACGCATACTAATGCGCAGACACCGGTCTCTCTCGCGCGCAGACACCGGTCTCTTTCGCGCGCAGACACCGGTCTCTCTCGCGCGCAGACACCGGTCTCTTTCGCGCGCAGACACCGGTCTCTCTCGCGCGCAGACACCGGCCTCCGTGACGCATCCAGTTGTCTCTCATATACGGCCAATGTCTCAGAAGTTAGCGGGAGTCCTAAAGTTCCTCAAGACCTGTAAAGTTACTCACATTGGATACTTAAAATGTAATAATTTCTGAGTTTATGTACATTTACTTAATGCACCTTTTTTTTTTACAAGTTACAACATACTATTTCAGTTTTATAAATTTGTTTACTTGATGCACTTTATTTTTATATAATTTTTGTGGCATCTACATTTTTAGTTTTTAGTGATATGCACTTCATTTCACATTTCAGTGTGTTCACTGATCAGTGACTGTACAATGCAAATACCTTTGTGAATAAATTGGAATATAAGTTTTTTGTCTGCTGAGTTATCAATATAATGTGATACACATACCTAAATACCCCAGGTGGTACATAGCAAGTTGTATATTCAGCTGTACTTTTTTTTTTTACATTTTGGATTTAAAAAAAAATGTATTGCAATATATCACAATATGTATCGTATTGTATCATATCGTATCGTGACCCATGTATCGTGATATGTATCGTATCGTGAGGCCCTTGCCAATACCCAGCCCTACTCTGAATTAGGACCATATCTGTTTTCTTTATAAATCAATATTTTCAAAAAATGTCGGTTTTTAAGACAGTATGTACAACTATGTGACAAAAAGTATTTAATAGGCTACATACTACAGGCCAATTATTCTTAGAATACTTAATTATACTTTTAATTAGGAAAAGATTGAGTACAAGAATAGACCAAATATACTTTGACCTTTCTGTCAGTACAAGTCAAGTATACTTAAGTATACTTAGTATACTTAAGTATGCAACTTTAAGTATATTTGTAAGAAGTACATACAAATTAGACTGAAAGTATACTTTATTTTTTGTTTAAAAGAAGTATACTAACACCACACTTAAATTAACTTTTTTTTCACAAGGGAATGTCGTTAGAAATCAAATCGCTGAAAGTCTGTTCATATTCCCGATTGCTGAGTCTCTTATCTGCTTTCCCACAATTCTGTCAATCTACTGACCTTGAACGTTTTTCACAGATCAAAAGAGCAGAAATAAAACAGACACCTGAAGTGTTGAAATAGCAGCACATAAAATCAAGTAGAATCCAGTCAATATGCTATTTATCTATTCTATGCTATCTGTCATTTGCTTTTTAACAATTTTGTAGCTTAATGTTATCAGCTACTGACAGACAATGACAATGCAACACATTAACTTGATGGTTTTGACCTTGCTGTCGTGGCTGCTCATTAACCATATGACCTTGTAAGTTTAACACATGTAGGCCTAATGTTTGTAGTATGATTACACTTTTAAAACTTTGATAGTGGCACAGAGCAACCAGGAAAAGCATTTAATGGTTGGAGACTTTCATATATTTAATTATAAATTATACAAATGGAAAATAATTGTCCCAATTGAGTCTCTGTGAATAAGCAGAAGAACAAGAGTTTAATTTGAGATTTCACATGCTTCAGTGGTTTTGAGAAACTCGTGCTCAGAGTCCCACGGCACTCATGGGAAACGCTTTGGGTCTCCATTTAGATTTCTTTTTTAGGAGAAAAAATATTCACACATAGGAAAGATCTTTTTATGTTTTTGCAAAGCCCACAGGTCTGATGTTATTACTTCAGCATTTGTTTTAATTGAAAGACTGCGGATACAGACACTGAATCACAGACTGACGTCATGTTTAATTAGTTAAACACACACACACACACACACACTTTAATATCACTGGAAGTGTAGAATCCCAAATGCATTGGGTCTTGGTACAAAAATTAATTGAAAATGTCAGACAAATAAATATAACAACATTTGAATAATAAACAGTGGCTCTCTCAGAAGTCGAAGAAAAAATTGTGAAAATAGTTCCATAATTGTGATTAAAAGCATTTTGTTCATCTTGTGCTGAATGATATTTAGGTAACACTTTTTCAATAAGGTCTCATGTTAATATCAGTTAATGCATCAACTAAAATGAACTAATAATGAGCAATATATTTAAAAGCCTTTGTTGATGTTAGTTAATAAAAATGTTAATGTTCATGTTAGGTCACAGTGCATTAATGTTAACATATACAACTTTTGATCTTACATACATTTGATTGACATTAACGAAGATTAATAAATGCTGTAGAAGTATTGTCCAATGTTAGTTCCTGTTATAGTAAATAAATGTTAACTAATGAAATCTTATTTGTTCTGTAACTGATTTTATGATGAATCGGTTGTATTTTACTAATATTTACAAGGATTTGCTTGTGTTTTAGGTCTTTAAATTGGGGTACAAAATACAATACAATTAATAAAAAAAATTCAATTTCCTAAACACTGTAAAAGTTGACTCAAGTGCGCATACATCATTCACTCCTCGCTACACATATGTTCTCATGGAGTAATCGAAACTCCTGTTAATGTCTGAATTGTGCACATGTATTAGTCTTTGTTGTCCATGCTGAGGCCTGACAGCACAAGATCTTTCAGGAAGGGGAAGATGTTGTTGATCAGACAGGTGAAATAGTGGAACCAGGGGTAGAAGGCCTCTTTCTGACGGGACGCCCCGGCTTTGATGATGCTCAGAGCCGCTTCACTCGCGGGATAGGCCGTCATCGTGCTGAATCCTCTGAGAGACAACAGTTATGAGGGATTCTCATGAAAACACATTTTCATCACGCAAGAAACATGCTATGGATTAAAAGCATCAACTAAACACTTTAATGAAGCAATACAATAGTGGCCAAAAGTGGTGTTTGAGGGGGGTATTTGTTTTTATGACCCTACAAGTGAACCATAAAAATATTAGGAAAACACTAAACTTGGTTAAGGCATTTATCTGACTAAATTATTTGGAAAAATGCAAATTACAGTTACAGGTTTTATTTTACTGTGCCTATATAAAAAAAGCATACATTCACTTTCACATAATCAGTCATTACTATTTCATTGGTTCTCTCGTTTTTGCAGTGGCTCATAATTTGTAAGACCCTGGTCAAAAATTATGTCTGCATTAATTGGTCATGTTTTATTGCAGTATCACAAATGAAACAATCAACTCCAAGCTATGCAACATGCTTACACAATCTAACCAATATTTAGGGTGACGATGCAAATTTTCCTTGGCCGAACTCCACTTTTGGCCACTATTGTGTGTGTGTGTGTGTGTGTGTGTGTATATACACTACCATTCAAAAGTTTGAGGTGTGTTTTATTTTTAAGAAAATAATACTTTTATTCAGCAAGGATGCATTAAATTGATCAAAAGTGACAGTAAAGACATTTATAATGTAACAAAAGATTAGTCAAAGAATGCTGACAAAAATGTATCATTTTGTTCACCAAAAAATATGAAGCAACAGCACAACTGTTAATAACAAGAAATGTGTCTTGAGCAGCAAATCATCATATTAGAATGATTTCTGGAGGATCATGTGACACTGAAGGATGGCGTAATAATGAGTAATAAGAAGTGAGCAGCATGTAACGCATGTCAAATTTAGTATTTTTGAGAAAATCATGTTCATGTGTGGTTAGAAAAAAAAAATAATTGAGTCACTGAAATGGAGCCATCAGACACATATGTGAATTGACAGCTGAAAATGTGCTTCAGTTGTGTCAGTGTGTGTGAAGTTGCTAGAATGATTATTCATGATCCATGAATAGATCATCAAGATGAATGTGCTGAGGACAAACTGCAAATGAATTCATAACCTGCTTCCTAAAATATCTTGAGTGATGCACAGAAAACATTGGAAACGTTGATTGCATTTTTGACCACACCAATGTCCTCGAAACGTTTGGACAGAACAAACATTTATAAAAATTATAAAAATAAAAACTGTAAAACTTTACAATAAGGTCCCTTTAGGTAACATTAGCAGATGGACTACCTAACATTTATCATTGTTAACATTTTTCTATCATTAACCATTAAATTGATGAATGTAACTTTTAATTTGAAGGTATTGGTAAATGTTGAAATTAACATCAAGATAAATAAATGCTTTTCAAGTATTTTTTCATAGTTTATGCATATAACTATTGTTAACAAATGGAACCTTTTTGCAAAGTGTTACTAAAAAAAAACTTTAGTCCTTTTAAACATACACAAACTGCATTATTAGAACCAAAGTGGTACTTTTTTCTTTGTCTTAATGTGATCTTTGTCAAACAATTGAGCTAAAATTTTATATTTTTTATATATTAATCATTGTAAATATATAATAGAAAATAAAATACATAAATCATTCTTACCATTTTAAAGAAAAGATATCCCATAAAATAGTACATAATGATTATTAAAATAAAAACTCTTATGAAAATTGACATTAACCTGATGTAACATTTAAGAAGCAAATTGTAAATTCAGCATGTATTACTATATGATAGAAAGTTGATTCAAGAAAATGGTTGCAAGATCCAAACCAATTATGAATTACTTGATGAAGGTGATAATCAATAAAAGGGATGTTTTCTTAAAGTTTGCAGTATCAGAAGTGCTGGATTTAGTCCGTGTCATCAGTTCAGTCTGTAGTGGGAAACTAACCTGATCTTCTCCATGGCCGACTCGGTGTCGATCAGTCCGAGGATCATGATGGACACCGACACGTTGCTCTTCTGGATTGCCAGTTCACTCTGCATCGCTCCGAAGAATCCGTTCATCGCAAACTTAGTAGAGGTGTACGGAGCCACAAACGGACTCGCCAATTTACCTGAAAACAGCGTTAACCTTTAGTCATTTATAACTGTGTGTGACTGACAACAACAAACACTTTACACAAAGAAATGAATCCCAGTTCACATGTGTGATTGTGTCCCAAATCCTTTGCTGTGTTTCAACAGTTTCACTTGAAAAAAGAAGGGGCCTCCATCTGTGCTCAAAAAATGCCACCAAAATTAATAAAAATGAAGATAAGGGGCCAAAAATGTCTCTGTGTGAGTCTTATAATTAATATATATATAAAGGATATAGTAAGGCAATACCACACGAGCTAAAGTTCAGCACGTTTGCAAATGTCATATTGATTTTATACAACAATTCAATACACATTAAGTTACTATTAGGTGACATAAGACTCAGAATATTGTCTGATTTTGCAATTCCAAACAAATCCACAGCCATTGCGCGTCTCCAAACAACACGGTAATGTTTCGTTACTGAATGAATCCGCGTTTTTGAATGAATCGTTCTAATGAATGACGACTCACTCACAAACACAGTGGCTGCGTCCGAAATATCATACTTCCCTACAATATAGTAGACAAAAAACAGTATGTGACAAAAGAAGTAAATCCCATTTCACAGTACTCATAAAAGAGCGGGAAAAAAAGTACCCGGATCGCCTGCGACTTACGGTGAGATTCTGAAGTGTGATACGATGGACGCTTTACTATCCCATGAGGCCCCGGGAGAGGATTTGCAAATGGCGGTGAAGCGACAACAACTGATGCTGATAAATACAACATGTCGAATGTAGTACGTCCAGATTACATTACTATAAACATACTTTTTTAGCTGTCGTGAAGTAATTACTTATTCAAAATAAGTACCTACTCAAGAGTGCATGTGATTTCAGACGCAGCCAGTCACTTGCTTTGTCCCTAAAAGAGTTAGCCGCTTTAAACGAATGATTCAGTGACTCACTTGTTAAGACGATGATTTGCCGTTACCTGGCGGTTTAGTTTCATATTTAAAAGTATTTCATTATGGTTAGGGATAGAATACGTTGAATTGATAGTGGTAGATAGAATGCGTATATAAATAGACTATTACTAGTGAAGTATGAGATGTTAAATGTAAAATATAACAGAGATAATAAAGTAATTGCAGTTTCATTGCATGAAATGCTTTGGTTACACTTTATTTTGATAGTCCACTTTGGACATTCCACTAACTATAAGTAGGCTAATGAGAGTTAGTTGACATGTAGTTGAAAAGTTAGAGTATTAGGCTGTAGTAGACTGTTAGGTTATGGTTAGGTGTTAGGGTTCGGGTTAGGAGAATAAGTTGACTTTTAAGTTACTTATAGTCAGTAGAATGTCTGTTGGGGGACCAACAAAATAAAGTGTTAGCAGATATTAAGCAGACAGTCTACTAATACTCTAATGACAGTTAGTTGACATGTAGCTGCAAAGTTACTTATAGATAGTAGAATGTCTAAAGTGGACTATCAAAATAAAGTGTTACCAATGCTTTTGTCTGTAAATTTTTCCTCATTTGGGTTGGGCTCCAAATTGCAAAGGCTGTCTCTGCCCAAATCATAGCCAAAAGTGCTTTTAACTAGATTAATATTAAAGGTCCCATATTGTACAACTTTCTGAAGTTTTATTTTAGGTTTTGATGTGCTTAAGAATATATAATTGCGGTATAAGTACCAAAAACCATCTAAATATATTTTTACAACTCTTTTCTCAGGAGCTTGGCCAAGAACAGGTCGATTTTGGTCTGTCTACTTAATATTCATGAGCCTCTCTTCTGATTGGCCTGTTGTTTTCTGAGTGACCCACCATTGGTGACTGAGTAGTTCTGACATCACATTTATACGGAAGTCACAACGGCTCGTGAAAAGGCACAGCTACTTTATGCAGGCTGTGTGCATGTGTCTGTGGATCGACTGTTTTGAAACTTATATGGTAGTTTCATAGACCCTAGACCTCTGTTATCATGAGAAAAGCCAGGAAGTTTCAGTTTTGACAATATGGGACCTTTAACTAAACTTGCACCAACAAAGTTAGACTCACCTGCCATTGAGGAAACTACAATGATGGAACCAGCTGATGTTTCCAGCGCAGGAAGAGCTGCCGCTGTCATCTGTGTGTAACTCACAAAATTCACCTGCAACGAGTCAGATCAGTGTGAACAGAGAACGAAGAAATCCACACATTACAACCAAAGCCCTTCTCTCAGTGTTTGACCTGCATGAGTGACCTGACGTGATCTGCGTCTCTGTTCCAGAACTCAACGTTAGTGTTTCCAACATGATTCAACACTAGAAAATCCAGCCCTCCTGCAGGACAGAAACACATGACACACACTACCAGTCAAAACTTTTTGAAAGAAGTCTCTTATGCTCACAAAGGCTGCATTTATTTGCTCAAAAATACAGGAAAAATGGTAATATTGTGAAATATTATAACCGTTTAAAATAACTGTTTTTTATTTTAATATATTTTAAAATGTAATTTATTTCTGTGATCAAAGCTGAATTTTCAGCATCATTACTCCAGTCTTCAGTGTCACATGATCCTTCACAAATCAGTATAATATGCTGACATCAATTTATTGTTCATATTCAAATAGAGAACAGTTATTTTAAATTGTGCGCATCTGAAGTGTCTCAGCTGAAGGAAATAATACATTATTTATTTATCTTTAAAACATGTGCCAAATATTCTTATTGGACCGATAATAACGTTAATATTAAGAATGAAGATATATTGGCCGATACTGATATATATATATATATATAGTTTATTGAATAGGATAAACACCTTGAGATGAATATGACACGTATATGGTGGTCGATATATCGTGCATTCCTAATTTTATTAACAAATAAATGCAGCCTTGGTGAGGCTTTTTTCAAAAACATAAAAAAATCTTAATTATTGGTAGTGTATATATTGCATAATATATTGAATGGTTTCACACCCAGTTTTTCCACAGCGTATTTGACGACTCTCTCGGGGTCAGCGGGGTCAGACATGTCTCCGGTCATATACATCATCTTCTGTGCGCCCAGTTTCACACACTTCTGCGCCACCTGAACATCCACAGGACAGATGTTAGCAGAACACTTTCATTTGCTCAATAAAGCCTTTGCTTTCATACAAAATGTCATTTATTGCTACCCTTAAAAGTCTATCACAGCCTTACAACCTCTGCATTACTTTCAACAAATAAAAATATGGGCATCTACTGATTAAAGTCCATAATGAACCCTCTGGGGTCTAAGGTGTTTTTGGGGTCCTTGGGATGTTTTGACATGCCCTGACATTTGTGCTTTTTTCAGTTGCTTATAAACATATTAATGGAAAAGTTGTCATTACACTATTTAGCACAAACAGGGCTACCTTGAAGAAGTATTGTGAATGTCTTAAAGTGTTTTGGGAAAATGAACTGACCTTTTTTAAAGCTTCTAATCGTCTCGCAGTGATGATGATCTGAGCCCCAAACTTTGCGTAATGGTAGGCCATCTGCTCCCCGATCCCTGAACTGGCCCCTGTGATCAACACTCGGGCCCCACGAACTGAATCTGTGCTCAACAACACACTGATCTCAGAGTAACTCTTAACCTACCCACCGCTTGATCTTGATCAGAAGATTTATTAAAGGTGCAATGTGTAATATTTCTGAGGATCTATTGACAGAAATGCAATATAAGATCCATAACTATGTTTTCAGTGGTGTATAAAGACCTTGCATAATGAACCGTTATGTTTTTATTACCTTAGAATGAGACATTTATATCTCCATAACCGCGGCCGCCCCCTTCTATGGAGGTTGACATATTGTGTGGTCATGTTTCTAGCGTAGCCGACAGCGAACACACAGCGCTACAGAGCGCGTTTCCTCACTACCTTGAAAAAGAAGTTTTCAGTGGTGTATAAAGACCTTACTTAATGAACCGTTATATTTATATTACCTTAGAATGAGCAGTTTCTGTCTACACACACCGCGGGTTCCCTTACATTGAAATGCGCCGACATGTTTCTACAGTGGCCCTAAACGGACAAAGGTGTTTCGTTACTATGTTGCTCTTCGTGCAAGGAAGCAAGCTTAGTTCAGCGAATAAAACACTGACACAATGATGAACAAGTAACAATAATATTCACAATAATATAGATTTACTGAATACTTAAGTAAGCATAATTTCTTAATTTATCCTTGTAAAGAAACCTCATTGCTGAACTGGCTACTCTCTGCTGTCTCAGACGATGACATATTTTCCTGTCGGCCACCGTAACTTTTGTTGGTTGCAGTTCGTAACCTCACCACTAGATGCTGCTAAAAATCACACACTGCACCTTTAAGGCTTGAACTCCCAAGAAGGTTAAAACAAAGTTAGAAGCAATTTAACTATAAAGCCTATGTATCATATTTGATACATGCATTTCTAAGGCCTCTAAATCATCAACATGATCAAAATGCTGAAACCCTGTTGCACACATGCTAAAAAAAAAAAGTATAAACGACCAAAGGCAAGTAAAAGCCTTTTAGTATAATTGTAAAAACGTCCACCTTCAGCTCGTGTTTCACGTGTCTTTCTGCTGTTAAATCTGCATTGATTTTTATAAAGTGCCTATTATATTGTTAGTAATATTTCGAGATGAACACTTACTAGACTGAAGCAACTTAATTTGATTATCATGATTTTAGAAAAATCATGTTAAAGTTTGAGTATCAAATATGCTCCATCTGGCTTTTATTTGTTCATCTTTTATTGTATTGAATTGCATGATCTTTGATCATAAGCATTTAAATATCATCTTACTAAGACATAATATAGGGAGATATAGTGATGAGTGACATTTAAATGTATTTTATGTCAGTAGTCTAATATACTGTTATAAAGATCTCATTGATTTACATTACAAGCTATCAGGATTTCATCTTACGGTTTGCCAATATAAATATCAGGAAATGCACCAAATGACAAAAATTTGCTCAATTTGGGTTTCCTCCATATTCTCACTATATCATACTATATGAGCCATAAAAACTTGATGTATCAAATATGATACTCAACAAAAACACTTTCTATATTTATAAAATTTCTTATATATATTTTGTCAGATGGTCCAATAGACTAACATTTAAAAATATATAGATTTTTCTGAATATTATTTCACATGTCAGGCTTTACAGGGTAAAAAGTTACTAGTTTCCTTCTAATTCTATATATTACAAAAAGACAGCTTCAATTCTGTGTTTTTCAAATGACAAAAGTTATAATCTCTAGATCATTAGTGCATACTATTTTCACCAAGGTTATGGGAGTTACTTAACCATAATAAATGAGTCTGCCAACAGTTTTCATGACTAGATGCCAATATAATAATTTAGCTGGTTAATGTTCTAGTGAAATACTTGCAAACATTTTGAGTTTAAGATTGGTAACAAAGCCTGTGCTAAACCATCTACAAATATATTGTAAAATGCAAGGCTTTCTTCTTGGTTATTTTTCATTGTGTTTCTACATGCATAAACTCCCCACACAAATAGCTTTCAGGATTTCTCAAAGTGGGTGACTGTATGAGTTATGTTTTATATTACACATTTACTATAAAAGAACTCAAATATCTGAAGGGATGCAATAATAAAAATGAGTATATATTATTGTAAATGTGTTGTCCTGACCTGGATCAAACGTATCTCTCCACATGTAGGCCACGAGGGCAGCGCTCAGCAGAATAAAGCTCACATACACCTTCATTTTCACTGGTATCCTCGATCAGAAGCTTGGCGTCTGAATCCTGTGCGAGTGCATTGAGAAATGTCTGCGTTTATGTGTTACACCTCCTGCAGATCCAGAACAGAGTCATAACCGTGACTGATCACCCACTGAACCTGCCTGACAGTTCAGGAGGCTGAAGGTCTCTCAGTGTTTACATTTACAAACAGATGAAAGAAGAAAAAACTGATGCAGAAAAAAAATCTCTATTGCTCTAATGCTCTATTGTTCTGTGTGACATTTAAATTGCTTTGTCTGAACTGTTTTTGAGTTATGCACTGTTTGTGGATTAAAATCAGGGTTATTATCGTTTACTGAAACTATTAAAACATTTCGTTAATCGAATGAAGCTTAAATAAAATAAAACAAATATTAGATTTGTTTATGTTTGATATTATATTATTATGTTTGAAAAACTTAAACTAAATGAAAATTTAAAATGTTGCCTTGGCAATAAACTTAAATAAGTTGAAGTACTAAAATTATTAACAGGAAATAAATAAAAAATTAAATGAAACCGAAATTGCAATATTAAAAAACAATGAAATTACAAAATATTAAACTAAAATGAACATGAAAACTGAAAACATAAAAGCTTATTTAAACATTAGTAAAACTAAAATAACACAGGGTCAATCTCAGGACAATTTGTTGTGAAGATACACCTTTACAACAATTCTGCTTTAACAAATCATAAAAAAGATCAAGGCAAGTTACGCAATTATAAGTTAAACCCTTCCACAAACAAACAGTCATTAACCGAAATAATCTTTTCAAATACATTTATCATATGTTGTATGTATAAAAATGTTTGTAAGGCTTTCGAATCTAATGAACTATGAAAACTTATATTAGTAGTCTAAAACACAAAATTAATTGTGCAATAAAATACAGACCTATCTGGTAATTACCTATCACCCAACCCTAAACCTTTCCTTAACCCTACCTCTTTAATAAAATTAAAAAAAATGTACTGTAGTTTCATAACAAACAGGATGACTTACTGCATCTGGTGATCTAACACAAGCTGTGTGCCTTATCACCAGGTCGAATAAAATCATTTGTGTTAGAGTTATAAGCCATAAATCAAGCCAATCAGCTATGAGGTGAATCACAACACTACAAACGTTGATTTAAAGCAAAAAAGTTTTTGAAAATCTGACAAAGACAAGATTGTGTACTTAACTTCTTTAGTGAGGGAAAGAACTGCAATCCCATGAAGCATAATCGAACAGCATAATCAAATAATATGTATAAAAACAATATATATTGTGTATAAAAAACATGCATACAAACATTTCTGTATTTTGATTTTGACGTCATTCGCAGTGCTTCATGGGAGTGGGCGGAGCTAAAGAGCTATTTTGGCACGTTGCTTTTTTCGACTCTCTGATTGGTGCAATTTTCTGTGTAGCATCATGGGTAATGTAGTTTTTCAACAGGAATTCCACTGTTAGAAAATTATTTTAAAAAATAAGCTGAAGTAATGCAGGCTGACCGCTTCAACAGAAGCAAATACCATCCATTAACAACCTCGTAGATTATATTTATGTCTTTAAAGGTTTATAAATTATCGTTCAAAATCAATTTCTCCATGGAAAAAATGTATGGAGCTTTTACTTCCAGAACCCGACTGTTACACTCTATGCTGGGGAAAGAATTAAACGGCGTGAGCGTCTTATTGTGAGTTACAAGTAAAAAGTCAATAAACAGCAAAACACCAACAACAATTTTCAGTGCAAAAAATATCTCTTTAATTATTTACGATAACATCAAACAAACAGACAGGATGAATAGTTTGACACTTGTCGTCAATGTCACCTACTGAAACGTAACTTTGGTAAAAAAAAAAGCAGCAAAAGTTTAAACCGATTAAATAGAAGAACCAGAGGAACCGGCAGAAGCTCGCGGACCACACAATAAAACACATTTACAAAGAAGCCAGAAAGAGAATTACTCGTTCACAGTCAGGAGAAAGAAAAACTGCAGAAGCCGGTTGAGCTCGTGAAACCTTCCAACGGCTTGAAATCATCAAGATTTGTCTACACAGGGAAAGCAGTAAATATAGTACAAGTGTTTTTAGAGCACAACGGAGAATATACAGAAAATATTCCACCTGATGCCATGGCAAACAGACCGGAAACTCAATCCATATCCACAGCTGAAAGTTCAACAAGTCATTTGATTTAGAGAAATGTGCATTTCACTGAACAATACTTTCCCGTAATCCCAAATTGGGCTGCCCAAAAGATTTACTGGCGTCAGGACAAACAATTTATCTTCTCCAAAAAATAAATTAAACATGCTGTGTGTTTTTGATAATGACATACTTAATATCTAACAAGAAGAAAACTACACAAACAACTGATGAATCTGAGCGAAGCGCTAATGTACTGAAAAAAATTCAAAACCCTTCGGTCTGTCCGAGAGATGATGATAACCACATGCAAACCACAGCAGAAAAATGAGTTAAGATCAGCAAACACACCCAATCAGAGAGCAGCGCTGAACACCCAACATTTACATATGAAATCATCGTCTGTTTACATTACATTTACATAACCAAATTCATTTATGTACAGGTCTTTTGGAAGTTGTTAAATTGGGTGTGATCAAGTTGAATTTGCAAAAAAAAAAAAAAAAAAATTAATAGTGTTAGATTTAATCATAAAAATGATAGAATTTGCATAAAAATTAAGTAGATTCTTGGCAAATTATGGTCATGTTAAAAACCAACGAATGCAATTTCAATTTCAAGAAATTTTGTTTTGATGCTTTCAAGCAATGTGTCCTTATATTTCATTTTGGTGATGCCAATCAGTAAGACACTCCATATATAATTTACTCATTTTGTAATATTTGACTTCCTGCGAGACACATTGAAGAGAAACGCTTGACAGTGTAAGAATAAAGTGCAAAAACTACAAGCAAAAAGAAAGGCCAAATCAGCAACATGAACTTGCTCATGTGCAGTATTTACAACAAAACGTGACACAATGCCAAAAGCAAGAATAGCAAAAAATAGCCACAAAAGACATTTAAAGTTTTGCTGTTTTATCACTTTAAAAGTGCTGTGATGATAAAGCACGTCGTGCACAAGGGGAAACCCAAGTCAAATAAAAGAACAAAATTGTCTTTTTCGTGAAGCTTTGCTCAGATCAGCTGGGACAATAACGCAAGGTGAATTTGAGCTTCTCGTCATTTAAGACCTGCCTTTAATTCACAGTGGAGAAGATGTTTGATGTTTATAGAGGTCTAACAGCTCTATCCAGCCTGCTGGATTGGATTCGTGTTTTACTAAACCAAGGCCTATTAAACATCAAAGACTGGGCTACGCATCAAAATCTCGTTTTTGCAATAACTGATTGTAAATCAATTAAAAACATAATCAAACTGCTGTGCATTGTCATATCTAATTGCATTGGTCATCTTACTACAATCAAAAAAGGAGACCGGTTTCATTTTTGCTATGCTTGACATTCAAAATCGCAGGTGTAGTATGTGGCTTGGTGTTAGAAACAAGTGCTCTACAGTCAACAAAAAAACAAATGTGTAACGAAACAGATGATTTCACACAGGACAAAACGGGCAACCCTATTCGTAGAGCATTTTACAGTATGATGCTGCAATACAGGACCTGACGTCAATCAGGCTCGTGTCACTTTAGTCATTTAATACTCATCTGAGGTTAAATCACTATAGAAAACCATTTCAAAAACGTGCTTTCTCAATGCTACGTCCGTTCAAAACCAGTCCTAGTTTAATGCCTTTGCTGACTGGATTTTCACTTTTAAAATCAAAAACCATCTTTTAAAGGTGTCCGAAAACAGAAACGCATCCGTCTCGTTGCATATCTGGTCTGATTTGGGGGAAATTGCAACTAAAAGAGCGACACAATGCATTACAAATTGCATTTCTGGGAGCAAACGTTTGTTAAGAAGCATATTAGTTCTATAAATAGATCAGTTAGACAGTTTCATTTGTAATCAAATGTCTCTGATGTTAGTCTTTTTTTTTTTTTTTTACCAGAACTATTTACAATTCAAAACCAAGAAACTCCTTCGCAGTCTCGCGAGACCGAACATTCATACACAAATCTCGAAAAACGAGACTGACCTTTTCCAGGGCTTACGGCTGAATCGAAGATATTCCATGGGATTATAAACACCAAATGATGCCCAACTCGCACGTATAAATACACTGTTTTGATATGACAATTGTGGACAATGGCATCAACTCAAAATAACAAACCCTGTACACGTACGCTTCATACAGTCCCTCCTCGCATGGCAGACTGTACACAGAGGCGATGATACTTAAGCTACGAAGAGGTGAAGCTGTGGGTTTGTTTCGGGTTTTTTTGTTTTGTCTTTCTTTTAGGTGGTCTTGACCAGGTCGTACACGTGGATGTGGAAATCGTCATCGTATTTGATGTAGTACACAGACGGCTTGGCTGGAACTTGATAGATGACGAGGCCTGTTCTCTTTACTCCTTTATCCGTCACATACTCCACCTGCTTACCCACAAGGCTTTCTGTTTCCTCGCCGGGCTTCCTGTCTGCGGGCAGCAGGTGTTTATTCTCTGCGGAGACAAAGAAATGGAAACAGTAAACACTTTACTGCACGAGTCGGAATGAATGATTGAATTCAACCTACCTATTTTATTAATAGAATAGAATGCAATATTTAAAAATTATATATATGCATGTTATTAATTTAAAGGTCCCATATTGTCAAAACTGAAATTTCCTAGCTTTTCTCATGATAACAGAGGTCTAGGGTCTATGAAACTACCATATAAGTTTCAAAAGAGTCGATCCACAGACACATGCACACAGCCTGCATAAAGTAGCTGTGCCTTTTCAAGATTAGTGGGGAAAAGGAGAAAAAAAAAATTTTTTCGGACCCCCCTAGGGGGAGCACCCCCACATAATAAATCACAATTTAACCCCTGGATAGGCTAATATATGCAGCAACTGCACATCCAATGGCGCGGGCGCCTCTGACGTGCGACCAACTCTATGTTGTCAATCTACCTACTATATATTTCTGTCTATTTATCTATCTATCTAGCTGCTAGCTATCTATGCTAACGTTATGCTATCTGGCTGTCTGCCTATCTCTCTCTATACCGCCCACACAAGCCAAACAGCTACGTTTGCAACAAGATTTTCACCGGAGGAAGAGATAAACGCTTAGAAACGCCCATATAGCTAGCATGATGCCTTCTATTTCTAGATGACAAAGACAAAGTTTACCAGTACTATGACGCTATGACAAAGGTTACCGGTACTTATCTAAACTAACGTCATGATCACTGCCACTAACAGTTAGATATAAAGAAAACGTTGATTTTTCACTCGTAAAAACTAAGAACAGTAAAAAAAGACAGTAAAAAAAAAATATATATATATATTAGGTCGTTTTTGTGCACTGCTGCTCGTAGACTAGCTCCAGTGCTCATTGCTGCGTTGGTAAATGATAGCAACTCACCAGGACACTTCAACTCTCCGCTCATTCTCCTCGGACCATGCATTTAATTGGCTTTGACGGGCTTCAGTTCTTGGCAATTCCTCATTTGCCCTCTCACGTCTGGCAGGTTCGAAATTATACATGTTGGCTCTCGCCACCTCTTCCTCATCCCAGTCAGTCGCCATAGTTCTACTACGCTGAGGCTACCTTTCATCCACTTTTCCCCAACGTGACGTCATCACCGAATTGCGTAAAAAAAACGTTAATACCAAAAACGTAAAGAACTGTACTTTAAGACCACTTTTGAGACATTTTAAAAATGATATACATATCTTGAGTGATTTATGTACCCATTAATCGACAGTGGTGGTTAACCTGCAACATAGCCTTTAAACTGTCAGCTGGAGACCCAAGATTAGTTTGAAGATGAAAAACATATCAATCACAATGTTCTCTCATCATTCCTGATTTCTAACACACACTCTCAGCGTTCGACTGATCTTGCGGCTGTCAGAGCAGAAACTAAAGCTGATGCTCTCCGTTAGGGGTGTGACGATAACCTCATGTCACGATTCGATACATATCACGATACTGAACTCACGATACGATATTATTGCGATACTACAAGACATATGATAAAAGGTAAACATCAAATTTAGCATTTCAATCAATAGTAAGATTTTTATTACATTGTGGGTGAAAATAAATAGGCTTGGACTTGGTGCTGGAAACTCAATGCTCAGGACAATAGAGACACATACAAATATTCATGATTCTGAAGATGAAAATACAGCTTAAAAATACAGAATTATTTTAGACGAATATGCTTGCACTGTCATTGACTAGATATATTTAAAATATTGTAGGCCACTTTTTACTGGTGGCATCAGACATTTGGCATAATCAGGACCCACAAATATTCCCCCATTGCATTAGAATACATTATATTCAACATTGTATATAGTGATTTAATGTAGTACTGACACTAAAACTCTGTAAACTTTAATTTTTCTTACACAGTTATTTTTATTTTGGGTGAACTATCCATGATACAAATTGTCACTATCCACGATACATATTGTTGCATTTTTGTATTGCGATATAATGTGACACGAAATATAATACTTTCCGTATGTTTTTCCATCGTCTCCATCGTGTTCATATGTAAATTGCACAAGATCATTTCATCCATTAGATCGAAAGATCTAAAAAAAAAATAAACATAAATTTTTCCGTCCATAGACCCTCCCCTCGAAGAAATCAGGACAGAAGTGGTTGAAAGTGGACAGAAGAGACGGATTAAAACACCAGGTGTGAACGGGAATAGTCTCCCTCGTCTACATGTGATCCGATCAACTGAAGCATTGCGCTGTAAGGCAGAGCAGCAATTTAAACTAGTGATGCACCGAAATGAAAATTCTGGGCCAAAACCGAAACCGAAACCGAAAATGTAGGATTCACTTGGCCGAAAACCGAAACTGAAGCCGAAAATGGCTTCTTTTAAAAACGTATACTAATATATATATATAAACCTAAAATATTTTTAACAATAAATATAAATAATAATACCAAATAATATTATTCTTCAAGTTTTATGTTCCATCAAATAAAATTGTTTTTTAACAGTTGTGCAAAAAGATCCACAATTATCTGAATAACTGCACACAAAATCACAGAATGGCAGTGGGCCTCTATTCTGCTGCTGCATGTAAACAATTTTTTACTTACATTTTAAATTGCTGTGCAAAACAATGCAAAACAACAGTGCAAAAACAGCGCTAGAACTTAATCCAAACTCAAACTGTAAACAACATGTAAGCCTATGTAGCCTTAGGAAACACAGTTGTGCAGTGCTATGCAAATTTTATTGTAACTGTTATACACACAGAAAATTGGACTGGGGGTCTTACATGCGCTTCATGTGGCACACTAGCACACACACACAAGGTCTCTCGCTCTCTCTCTCCCTGTCTGGCGTGCGCGCGCTACACGGTTTGGAGCACGAGCTCTTGCTCGCTCGCTCTTCCGGGAGATTTGAACTCATTTGCGGGCATCAGGGAGCCGCTATCAATATGCGGGAGACATCCCTGATAGGCAGACGCGTGATAACAGCTAACCTAAGCGCTTGCGCACGGATGGGAGGGGCGGGTGACCTTCATTTTCGGTTTACATTTTCGGCTGTTTTTTTTTTATTTCGGCCCGAAACCGATAATGCCATTTTCGGCCGAACATTTTCGGCGGCCGAACATTTTCGGCGGCCGAAATTTCGGTGCACCCCTAATTTAAACTGGTCTGCTAATTGCATAAATTCGAATGTAACAATTTCTAGTATTATAATATAAAGTTTGAAATTCATCAAGCAAAAGGTGAGTAATATCAGATTCAATAACCTTCAAACGGAATTAACTTCAGTAAGGTTTTATTAAAAACATCAGCTTATTTACCCGCTTCAGGTAAAATCCGGAGGTCTCCGTCTTTGTAGTCATCCCAGAGCTGGTACATGTAGAGCACAGGGTCTTTCTCGTATGTGATGTAGTACCAGTTGGTCATGATGGGCGCTCGGGACAGGACCATCCCCCTCCACTCGTTCTTCTCACCGTCCTCCTTCTCAAACAGATGCTCCACGGCTTTTCCCACCAGCTCCTCTGCGTCATGAGGAACCTTGATCTTGTTGTTCACTATGAAGGGTTAGGAAACACAGCAAAATGACAGAGGTTGTGTGTTACAGTGATTTTACCCTGGTTAAAGGATTAGTTCACCTCAAAATGAAAATTTCCTAATCATTTACTCACCCCAATGTCATCCAAGATATCCATGTCTTTCTTTCCTCAGTGGAAGAGAAATTAAGTTTGAGGAAAACATTTCTGGATTTTTCTTCGAATAATGGACTTCAATGGCAACCAACATTTTGAAGTCCAAATCAATGCAGTTTCAAAGGTCTTTGAAGTGCTTCAACAGACTGTGTACGATCGCAGCTGATGAAGAGGGCTGTTTACAAAGCGACCAATACAATTTGAACTATCCTCCTTTGCACGGTCACTTTGTAAACAGTGGGGCGGTACTTCCGCGGGTGCCGGCGACATCGAGCATGACATTTCAACGTGATGACGTAGTTCCCGGCGCGTTGCAGATCAGCTCAATCCGAACAATTGTAGTTAAAAAGTATATATATATATATTTTTTTTTTTTAATTGACCTATCGTTTCGCTAGATAAGACTCTCCTTCTCAGCTGCGATCGTGCACAGTCCACTGAAGCACTTCAAAGATCTTTGAAACTGCATTGATTTGGACTTCAAAACGTTGGTTGCCCTTTAAGTCCATTATTCGAAGAAAAATCCAGAAATGTTTCTCAAAAAACTTATTTTCTCTTCCACTGAGGAAAGAAAGACATGGATATCTTGGATGGCATTGGGGTGAGTAAATTATTAGGAAATTTTTATTTTGAGGTGAACTAATCCTTTAAGAGCTCTTGTGGCAAATTATTAGGAAATTTTTATTTTGAGGTGAACTAATCCTTTAAGAGCTCTTGTGGCATATTGCTTTTTGTGGCATAAAAGCTCTGAAATCTGACTGGGAAATTGTGTAATTGGTTGAATTAATGCAACTATAAATAGCAATATGATCAAAGTTACCTACACAGTTCAAATGTCTGGTGTCGGTAAAATATTTGTATTGATTTCTCAAGAAAATGTTTTACATAGTATTAAAAGGAGGGAAATAAAGTGAAATTTATTCCTGTGATGGCAAAGCTAAATTTTCAGCAGCAAAAGAATAGCATTTCTTTATTAAGTGAAATGGAAATCTTTTATAAGATATAAATGTATTTACTACTAAAAGTATTCAATTCTTCTAAAAAAAATCTTAGTAGTGTACATTCATGAAATAATTGCATTTATTGTAACTATCTACCAACTATTCTTTCACTATACAAAATAGATAGACTAAGATATAGTAAGCATTGAAGTTTTATATAAACTAAAAGCTGTGCAAAACAAACAGGCACCAAAATTCTTGTCACAATATGATATTTCATATTCATCCTTTTCTAGATGAAACCCTCATTTACTTTCCAGGCTGTGCAACATATCGTGCTGTTTTTCATATATTCTCAATTGTGACAGCGTAAATCTATGCATACAACACAGTGCTATTTGAGAATCACCATGATGTGATAATAGTTTTTATTAATAAAAACTGAATGAATCAATGAAAATTGTTTTAGTTTCAGTTAACTAAAATAACCCTGATACGATAATCAGTCTCCATCATTATTTCAACTGCAAACATCATCAAAAACAAACGTCTTTTTTATTTTGTGCTTTAGTAGTCAGTTCATTTATTTTCCCTTCTGTCTATTTTAACTTTATCATTACTGGGTTAGGGACGTAACGGTATGAAAATTTCATATCACGATTGTAGTGACCAAAATTATCACGTTTTTGTTAAATGAGATGAAAATGTTTAAAAAGAATTGATACGCACACTGAAAATTTGGAAATCAACAAACAAATAAAATTAGCAGCTCTATGCACTTTTTTTTTAAGGATACACATTAAATGATATGACCGTAGTCAATAGCAACGTATTATAACACAGCGCACATCTCTTCTATCAACACAAACGTGCTCTCTCGTTTCATTAAAATACTATTATAAATGCGGTTAGTAGATAATTTAGCAGCAAATGTTATTATAGTGGAAAAGAAAAACCATTTAGTTTGAAACAAATAAAAGGTCAAATGTTCCATTGATGAAAAACAAATAAATGTATTATTTATACTACAAAATGAAAATACATTTATTTTAAATGTATAGCGCAGCTTCTTCATGAGGCAACAACATTTGATAGATAGGACAGAACAAGAAAGGCCATTAAAAATCTTAATCTTTGGGCAAAAGTATTATAGGGCTAATATGAAAGGCTTCGATATAGAGCGTCAGAGTGGCTTATGCACATCCCGTGCGCAGAATGATGCACTTGAAGCAACATGGAGTCATTGCGCGCAGTGCTTCGCATTGAAAAGATTGAAAAGAAACAAGGGTGGGAGAATTAGCTATTGATGCTTAGTGTATTTTCTATGCAGATTCACTCCCCAACAAAATTATAGAAGGATTAATTATTTCCAATTAGAGCTATTCAAGTCATCTGTTGAAATAGTTTATTACGCAGACATTTTTTTTCTGTACATCATGATATATATCCTTATCTGGATATTCAGTTACTAATACCGTGACATTTTGGTCATACATACTCTCACAAAATGTTTTAGTTACCGTTCATGCACTATAAATACTGCTTATCCTTGCAAATGTGCTACTTCCTGTCACTGGCTTGTTTCCTGTTTGCAGCACAACAGATCCACCTACTCACCCACTTTCTCAGTGAGAACTTGCAGGTTGGAGACCCTCTCATCTTTAAAGAGCTCGATGCCATAAACGCAATCGAAGCCGTCGTACTTGACCATGAACAGAGAGGAGTTGACGCTGAGGCGGTCCAGCACGGTGCCCTTCCACTTGGTCAGCGCGCCCTTCTCCCTCCAGCTGTGTTGGATGCGTCGACCCAGCAGGTTGTTGGGATCTGGAGTGAGACTGTCGCTTAGCTCGCCACTGCTGCGCTTCCTGACGAGAGGAGAAAAACAGGAGCATAATGGGTTGCTGAAAGTCTGGCTGAACTTCTAATCAAGGATCGTTTTACCGCTCAAACGCTGATTATGATTTGATCGATTTTATATTGCACACAGCATTCTCTCTTAGATGATATCAAATGCATATGGCTCACGTAACAGATACTCATACTGTACGTTAATCTAAAGTGGTATTCAAATGAGTATCAGTATCATCTAAAAATTAGGCATGATATAAAACTGTTGGTAACACAATAAGTTTTCATTAGTTAGCATGAACAGCATTTATTAATCTAAATTAATGTGAAATTCAACATTTACTAATACATTATTAAAATCATAAGTTGTATTTGTTAACAGTTCATGCACTGTGAACTTACATGAACAAAGAATAAACGACTATTTTTATTAACTAACATTAACAAAGATTAATTAATACTGTAACAAATGTACAGTCTCATTGTTAGTTCATGTTAGTTACTGCATTAACTAATGAAACCTTATTGTAAAGTGTTACCAAAATTAGATTTTGAAAATTTTTGCATGATTTAGAGTACACTACACACTAATTTTATATTTTGAAAGAAGTTATTATTCATCAAGGATGCATTAAAAATGCATCAAAAGTGACAGTAAAGACAAAAACATTTTAAAAATCTTACTGAATCCAGTGTACAAAAACATCTTCATAATCTTTCATCAATATGTAATAACTTGCTAAGCCTTCCTATTTTTCAACCACCTTGATCTATTCTGACCTGTAACAGCCACTTCTCACAATCCAAACAACAACTCCTGCCCTGTATTTTTCTTTAATATCCTATTTCACTCAGAAATACATCAGATTACCAAAATAAAATGTGTTCACATGAACTCTACATGCGCCTAATAAAAATTAGTAAAAAGTTGACTGTTGTCGTCTCTCTCGACGGCTGAACACACTGAAAGGAGTAAAGGCGACTCCCAACTAACGTGTGTTCTGCGGCTGTGTGTAAGTAAATGTCAGCAAGTATCAATAGTTAATATACGTCATTCAAAAAGAGAAACAAAAACTGGGACTGCAGATATACAAACCGTAAACAAAGCAGCGTTTGCTTACCATGTTGAATATCAATCATGCTGATCACTTTCTTCCTTCCAGTCAGCTCATGTTATTATGAAAATATTTGCGCTTTGGAATACTCAAGTAAGATTATGTAAAATTAAAACAGACTTCTGTCTGTGCCGTCTTGACTTCTAGGCTTTCACTGACTCAGGCTCACACTACAGGACTGTAAGACTACATGAATCACTGTGGTGCTCACACTACACAACAAGATGTCTTGTCATCTGTCATCGTCTTGTCACAGCAGCTCACATATACCACAACACAACACTGACAAGGTGCACAAACCACAAGACATTTGGTCAACACTCTCAGAAAAAAAGGTACAAAAGCTGTCACTGGGACAGTATCCTTCAAAAGGGTTCTAATATGTACCATTTAGGTACTGATATGTACACTTTTGGTACCAATATGCACCTTTGAGGGACTAATATGTACTCTTTAGGTACAAATGTGTACCTTTTGAAAAGGTACCGCCACAGTGATCGCTTTTGTACCTTTTTTTTCTGAGAGTGAAGAGACCGTTATTGGCATTTTCTCACATAAACTTACACAAGAAATTCATGCAAGTGATTACGAGATTTATACCATCTGCACTTTGATTGGCTGGATTAGTTCCACCTTGTCATTGCATTTGACACACTACAAGATTATGTGGGGATAATATCAAAAAGGTTTGTAAATAACGCAGTGTCTGTGACTGCTCGAGATCACGTCGCTTGACCTGTTCATACTCAACGAGCATCAGTGAACTCAACATCCACCGTTTTGGCCGTTTTTTGTCACAGACTTTGGAAATCTAGGTATCTGTGAAAGCAACATCCAGTTAAAAGTCAAGTAGTGTGAGCTTGCCTTAAGCTAAACAGCCAATTAGATTTCTCTCTCTCTCTCAACGATGAAGCCAATGCCAACGGATGCCTAATCAACATGGTCAATCGGCCAAAAAGTCCCAATGGGGTCCGACTAAAGTCAACGCAAAAACTGGGCCGACTCAATGGTCAGTAAAACTACCAACCACTAACAACTGACTTTAGTTCAGCTGAGTTCAGTCAGAGCTCAGTTTAATAATTCACTTCTACTGGAGTATGTCTGTCACTCAACAATTCTAACATTGAAAACACATTCCTGGAAATATCACAGCATAATCCAGCGTGACAGCAAAATATTCTTTCCAGCCTGGTCCTGTTGATAATCTGAGCGATGATGTACACGATCATTATTATTAGTCAATTTTGGACTATATGACATATATTAGAGATCGACTAATATGGGCAGATTCTGAAACAAATTTCTGGAGAGCAACGTTTTATATAACACAATTTAATTACAGCAAATGAGATGTATACTTGAACACTTATTAGTCAATGTGATTTATCCACTGATAAGGCTACAAGTAGTTATGAGACTATAACTAACACTTCTGTTAATCTGTGGACCAGCCAACTGGTTATTGGTGATAATGTCAAAATTACCAAATATTGGCCGATTCATAGGTCTGGTTTGAGTGTCCCAAGAAACATCCCTAACTCAACACAATTAAATATATGTGATTTAGACTGATCTGCTAATGAATCAGAACTGATTCAACCAATTCACTGAATTTTTTTTTTTAAATCAACTCAAGAGAATGATTCATCTACATATTGCACATCACTATGGCAGTAATGAAAAACTATGGCACTTCCATATTTATCACACTAAAATTAATTTACTTTGGCATTTAGTTACATGAATTTTGGTATCTCTTCAATATCATCATATACCAAAGTACCATGGTATCATCATTCTGATACCATCATTGTACAATGTTAAAGCGTGTTTATATTATATTTACTCACCTGCCCCTTTTCTTGGACATGTTTCCAAAACCTCAAGCACGTCTAGAAGAGAAAAAAAAAAGACAGAATTATAAGTAAACCAATAGCTTTGCTTGCCTTCTGGCAAGACACTACAAGTAAAACCAGCATTTCTTCATCATCAATCTTGGGCTATATTGCTTTCAGACTACTGGAAAGAAAACATCCAAAATACACACTGAAGTGCTTGTTTTATTATGATAGATATATATATATACACACTACACTTATGTGCGTCTAAAGATTTCAATTACAATAGATATATTTAAAGGCCGATTTCAAAATTAGTTTTCAGAAATCTACATACATACACCAAATGTTTAGTCTTATTTTATTACTATCTATATTCTGACCATTTTTATTTTATACAGAGGGTTGTTTGTAAAACATTTGCCTGATTTATTTTATTCCTAAAGACATGATGTACATTTTTATTGGAGTGATAAAAAGAGATATCCAAAATAATTTCTGTAAAACTGTCAACAAAATGAAAAAATTATTTTTAAGGTTTAGATTTCTGTTCTGAAGATGTATGTTAATAATCAGATAATACCTCATTTGCATATTTAAACATAACTTTTCAGAAATCATGTGATACAAAGCAATTGTCTTACTGGACTGTGATTAATCAACTGGGGAAGTGTGGTGATAGCTGTTAATTGAAAGGTTTTCCCTATCTCTATACCTAAGGTTTATTTTAGATTGCTTTTAGGGCTAAGAGATATTCTATATGCTGAAATTAAAGTATTACCTGCAGTAGATAATACTTTCATTTCAGCATATTGAAACTGATGAGAGTGTCAACATATGGTGGTAGTCGACCACATGGTTTTGACAGCTCCATTCAGTCCTTAAGCTAAATCTACAACATGGCTCATGTTACAATACTTCAAGTCTTGTTAATCAGGTGTGACATGGGTATGTTACATATGTAACGCCACGTTATCTTTTGTTATTTTATAGCATTGCCATATTAATCTGGCCTCTGATTGGACAATGACTCAACAGCGCCCTTGTTGCATAATTACATCGAATCCGCGGCATATATTCAGGTGTTTATGGTTTCATATCGCGTTAAAGTTTATGTGAAATCCACGTAGAACATGAGACGTCCACAATATTGCGGCATAATAGAGGCCGGTTTATTTTCCATGTCTTAATGGTGCAAGCTGTGCTGTTTCTACATATATCGCCCAAAATATAACATATACATCATAACTAACATGTCAGACATCAGTAATGCAAGTAAACGAGTGTCTAGAGTCTATACAAAGCCACAAAATCGGGTCGTTTCGCTGCTTCACATGGAAAACACCAACGCAGCTATAAAACGCTGGCGTTTCTGTCCTTTGCGCAACCGGTAAACTCCGCTTTACCTCCGTGTTTTGTCTTCATACATACTCTTATTTCCACGTGCTCAAATGTCTCTGAATAAATCGTAAGAAAAGTAAGATTACCTGGCCTCTATTTTCATGTCTATGATGGACTTCCCTCTGCAGATCCTCATGTATAATGCTCGTCCAGACGTGAGGCAGCAACCTGGCACGGCCGATTTAAACTACAATTCCCAGAATGCATTGTCAGGGAGAGAAGAGCAAATAGCGGGAAGGGCATTCTGGGAAATGTAGTTGAGAGTGTGAGAGGGGCGAACACACATTCTTCCTGTGTCCGACTGCAACTGTGTAAATGACAAAATAAAATCCAGCTAAACAAAGACTTATTAACGAAACACCTGGATAAAAATCATGGGAGATAATAAAATCTCTCTGGATGTTATTTTTAATCTTATGGGCGGGAAAATGTTTACTACTTTTATAAGCACTCACGGAACTACAATTCCCAAGATGCACCAAGACTTTTCTTTGTCATTCCTTCGGTCAGATTTGGAGGAACAGGCCTTTGCTTTATTCAGAGCGTTTCTTTTTGAGTTTCAAAATGTGTGTATATGTTCAAATAAATGTTGGGATGCCTAAATATGTATTTTTAAATAAAATATAGGCCTACACCATGTTCAAAAAAATGATTGAATGACACCATTACATCAGCCTCTGCATTTCATATAATTCTATCTATAGGATCCAACTTTCATATAAGCCTGTCTATTCCTTTAAAAATGGCTGTACAAAGTCATAACAAATTATCTAAAAGATACAAAATGTATAATACCCAAAATGTTATGTAACAAATATTTTAAGTGTTTTAGTTGTAGTAGCCTACTGCTGACATTGGTCAAACAGTCACATCTCAATGGATTTATGATGGATTGAAAACTGTTTAAAATAATAAGTTAATATAATTATATAAAATTATTATATAAAAATACTATGCAAGGTATAGTTTAAGGCTAAACCTTTTTTTTTGGGGGGGGGGGGGGTGTCATACTAATGGTTTTAGTATGATTCTACTCATAAAGCAAAAAAAGATGAACAATGCAGCTTTGCATATTTCAATTTGCATACCTTGCTGAAACTGAAAGTCATACATGTATTGAAATTACACTTCTTGGACCCACACCATTGGTCATTGTCCTGCAATACTTTGGATCAGGGGCCACTGCAGTATTGAATATTCTCCACCAGAAGGCACTAGTGCTCCATCCTCAGATCAACAGGACACAACACACATAACTTACCAAAAGCAGTAAAGATGTCGTCATTCACTGTTCAGATGGGTTTTTGGGTTGTTGTTGTTTTTTTAGAACACTCCCAAAAGGCTTAATGTGACTGAACTGATTTCTGTGCGACTCAACACCAGTGATTAAAACAGATGTTTTTTGTTATAGATCATGAAAAAAAACATGAAGAGATCAGTTCCATGATTAGTTAATTCTGAACACAACCACACACCCAATTATAATAGGGTGTGCACACTTATGTTATTCCAAGTTTTTTTTACTTTCTCCTCTGAAATGTCACATTTGTTTTTGTGTTTTACATTAAAGTTGCAAATCTGTAGCTATTTTTTTACATCTAAAAAACAGCTTTTTTTAAGGGTTAGTTCGACCAAAAAAATAAATTTCTATCATTAATTACTCACCCTCATGTCGTTCCAAACCTGCAAGTTATTTTGCATAATATTTTCTCATAATTCACTGATTCTAATACTGAACATTTATCTAAAACAAACAGTTTTATTGTGAACGCTTATCTTTGCTGTGCTAAATGCACCCTAAACGTGTCTTATTTTCACCATTTCATTTCTGTTACTCCAGGTCCTGAATGCTGAGCAACGAATCACTCGACGATGAAGATCCACTGGGATTTGAAGGATGTCTCATGTCTCTTGACTGAGTCAGACATGTTTACAGGCCTTGTGCAATTCTCAAAATACCTCAAACGGTTTCAAAGAAATTCTCATTCTGTGTTGTTTTCTTCATCCTGCTAATAAAAATGCAGTTACTGGCATATTGGATGGCTTTTTTTGGGAGGTCATCCTGCCAGTCAAGATCTTCCAATATCCTCCACCCTTATCATGGGATCTTCCTCTGCATGTGGCGGGTCTGTGTGCATACAGTATGATTAATGTAACGTTACATGTGTTTGTCTTCTATATCCACTGGGCAAACCCATCCCCATCCCTCTCTCACAGACCCGCCTTCCCAATACTGAACACTAGCAGGGATGGATAGGATGAGGTGTGTGATACATTGAATGGGAGGGGAAAACACTCTCTAGAGATCTGATCCAGATTCTCACGGTGACTTAATGTTTCCTCACAGGGTAGCAACATGTTATTGGACACGTTAAAGGATACATGTTCAGAATGACATACTACTATACACCTGATAGATTAGCAGTATGTGTATATGCACAGAATGCAAATTGTCAGTATTTATGTAATACTAGGATTACTTACTGAAAAGTGTGCAGCATACAACCAGATCAGTGTGTAGAATAGTGTATCTCACAATGCAACGCCTTTGACTCGACTTAGAGTGAGACAAATGTACAAATGGAAACAAATTAAACAAATTTTTTAATTCATTTGTTGAATTTGAATGAAAAGAAAGCTGCAAAATAATCATATTTTTTTTATATAAGTGAATACTACATGTTGAATTAAACATGCAATTTAGTGATTCACAGCTAGTTTTCAAACTATCGAGTCCAAACTATCAGTTTGTTTTGTAATCAATATTTTTGTGGAAACTGTGATTTTTTGATGACTAGAAAGTTCAAAAGAACAACATTTATTTGAAATAGAAATCTTTTTTAACATTATAAATGTCTTTACTGTCGCTTTTGGTCAATTTAATGCATCCTTTCTGAAATAAATTATTAATTTCTTTCAAAAAATCTAAATAATTCTAAAGTAAAATTTCAAAATAAAATATAAAACCGTTATTTAAAACAGTACAATGATTATTACTGATAAATTTGATCAAATAATTGCAGCCTTGGTGAATCTTAAATATTTATGATTCATATAATATAAAACAACGTTTCTTCAATTTTAAAAAGAAAACATTTGACAAAAATTCCTGATATCATAGCCATTGGATCAGTATATTTGTCTATGTCCACCAATTTTGTTTTAGGTAATTATTTTTGTGATCTCGTGTACATTTTTATTTGATTGTGGAATGACAGGTTTGAATAGCGAAAATAGTAGCACACTAAAATCCACTCAAAACACCTAAGGCATTGCAGTGGTGATTTTTCCACAAGCAAGCACAACTCTAGTTTATAGATCCATCTAAATGGATTTGGACAGCAATATGTGAACTTGGGTAAAAAAGGATGTACTGTGCTGTTTTGGCACAACACATACATCTGTTTATTTGCAGTGGTATTATTGGTACATATTTGACATACATGCATTCTTATTCTATTAATCAAAAATCACACACACAAAAATAATGAAAATTCACACTCGACACACAAACTTTGAATGAACTCTCATGGTCTATAAGTCTCTCCCTCTCTATCTTTCTCTCTCTCTCTGTCTGTTCTTGTCCCAAAGTGGGTGTTGATGCTAAATTGAGGTTATTTCTCCTGCTCTTCACACGTCTGTAATTAGCATGGTTGTTTTTACCTCTAATTTATCACTTGTCAGAAAGGATAATTTTTTCTATCTCCTGAAATTGAGCACACAGTCACCCACACTTAATGCAACTGTTTTCATTTTATGTTTCTGTATGTTGCATTGTGAGTATTTGCATCACGTTTCTGTATTTGGTTGTGTGAGTATTTGCAGCGCGTTTATTTGGTTGCGTTGTGAGTATTTGCAGTGTGTTTCTGTATTTGGTTGAGTTGTGAGTATTTGCAGTGTGTGTCTGTATTTGGTTGAGTTGTGACGTGTGAGTATGTGCAGCTTTTTTCTCTATTTGGTTGCGTTGTGAGTATTTGCAGCTTTTTCTGTATTTGGTTGCATTGTGAGTATTTGCAGCGTGTTTCTGCATTTGGTTGCATTGTGAGTATTTGCAGCATGTTTCTGTATTTAGTTGTGTGAGTATTTGCAGCGTGTTTCTGTATTTATAGCATGTTTCTGTATTTAGCTGCGTTGTGAGTATTTGCAGCGCGTTTCTGTATTTGGTTGCGTTGTGAGTATTTGCATCACGTTTCTGTATTTGGTTGTGTGAGTATTTGCAGCGCGTTTATTTGGTTGCGTTGTGAGTATTTGCAGTGTGTGTCTGTATTTGGTTGAGTTGTGAGTATTTGCAGTGTGTGTCTGAATTTGGTTGAGTTGTGACGTGTGAGTATGTGCAGCTTTTTTCTCTATTTGGTTGCGTTGTGAGTATTTGCAGCTTTGTTCTGTATTTGGTTGCGTTGTGAGTATTTGCAGCGCGTTTCTGTATTTGGTTGCATTGTGAGTATTTGCAGCATGTTTCTGTATTTAGTTGTGTGAGTATTTGCAGCGTGTTTCTGTATTTATAGCATGTTTCTGTATTTAGTTGCGTTGTGAGTATTTGCAGCGCGTTTCTGTATTTGGTTGCATTGTGAGTATTTGCAGCGTGTTTCTGTATTTGGTTGCGTTGTGAGTATTTGCAGCGTGTTTCTGTATTTGGTCATGTTGTGAGTATTTGAAGCGTGTTCTGTATTTGGTCGAGTTGCGAGTATTTGAAACGTGTTTCTGTATTTGGTTGAGTTGTGAGTATTTGAAGCGTGTTTCTGTATTTGGTTGAGTTGTGAGCATTTGCAGCGTGTTTCTGTATTTGGTCGAGTTGTGAGTATTTGAACCGTGTTTCTGTATTTGGTCGAGTTGTGAGTATTTGAAGCGTGTTTCTGTATTTGGTCGAGTTGCGAGTATTTAAAGCGTGTTTCTGTATTTGGTCGTGTTGAGAGTATTTGAAGCGTGTTTCTGTATTTGGTTGAGTTGTGAGTATTTGCAGGGTGTTTCTGTATTTGGTTGAGTTGTGAGTATTTGAAGCGTGTTTCTGTATTTGGTTGAGTTGTGAGTATTTGTAGGGTGTTTCTGTATTTGGTTGAGTTGTGAGTATTTGCACGGGTGTTTCTGTATTTGGTTGCAGAATGTATCTGTATTTGGTTGAGTTGTGAGCATTTGCAGCGTGTTTCTGTATTTGGTCGAGTTGTGAGTATTTGAAGTGTGTTTCTGTATTTGGTTGAGTTGTGAGTATTTGAAGTGTGTTTCTGTATTTGGTTGAGTTGTGAGTATTTGAAGTGTGTTTCTGTATTTGGTTGAGTTGTGACGTGTGAGTATGTGCAGTTTTTTTCTCTATTTGGTTGCGTTGTGAGTATTTGCAGCTTTTTTCTGTATTTGGTTGCGTTGTGAGTATTTGCAGCGCGTTTCTGTATTTGGTTGCATTGTGAGTATTTGAAGCGTGTTTCTGTATTTGGTCGAGTTGCGAGTATTTGAAGCGTGTTTCTGTATTTGGTTGAGTTGTGAGCATTTGCAGCGTGTTTCTGTATTTGGTCGAGTTGTGAGTATTTGAAGCGTGTTTCTGTATTTGGTCGAGTTGCGAGTATTTGAAGCGTGTTTCTGTATTTGGTTGTGTTGTGAGTATTTGTAGCGTGTTTCTGTATTTGGTCATGTTGTGAGTATTTGAAGCGTGTTTCTGTATTTGGTTGAGTTGTGAGTATTTGCAGGGTGTTTCTGTATTTGGTTGAGTTGTGAGTATTTGCAAGGGTGTTTCTGTATTTGGTTGCAGCGTGTATCTGTATTTGGTTGAGTTGTGAGCATTTGCAGCGTTTTTCTGTATTTGGTCGAGTTGTAAGTATTTGATGCGTGTTTCTGTATTTGGCTGAGTTGTGAGTATTTGAAGCGTGTTTCTGTATTTGGTTGAGTTGTGAGTATTTGTAGGGTGTTTCTGTATTCGGTTGAGTTGTGAGTATTTGAAGCGGGTTTCTGTATTTGGTCGAGTTGTGAGTATTTGAAGCGTGTTTCTGTATTTGGTCGTGTTGTGAGTATTTGAAGCGTGTTTCTGTATTTGGTCGAGTTGTGAGTATTTGAAGCGTGTTTCTGTATTTGGTTGAGTTGTGAGTATTTGCAGGGTGTTTCTGTATTTGGTTGAGTTGTGAGTATTTGAAGCGTGTTTCTGTATTTGGTTGAGTTGTGAGTATTTGTAGGGTGTTTGTGTATTTGGTTGAGTTGTGAGTATTTGCACGGGTGTTTCTGTATTTGGTTGCAGCATGTATCTGTATTTGGTTGAGTTGTGAGCATTTGCAGCGTGTTTCTGTATTTGGTCGAGTTGTGAGTATTTGATGAGTGTTTCTGTATTTGGTTGAGTTGTGAGTATTTGAAGTGTGTTTCTGTATTTGGTTGAGTTGTGAGTATTTGTAGGGTGTTTCTGTATTTGGTTGAGTTGTGAGTATTTGCAGCGTGTTTCTGTATTTGGTCGAGTTGTGAGTATTTGAAGCGTGTTTCTGTATTTGGTTGAGTTGTGAGTATTTGAAGCGTGTTTCTGTATCTGGTCGAGTTGCGAGTATTTGAAGCGTGTTTCTGTATTTGGTCGTGTTGTGAGTATTTGTAGCGTGTTTCTGTATTTCGTCATGTTGTGAGTATTTGAAGCGTGTTTCTGTATTTGGTTGAGTTGTGAGTATTTGCAGGATGTTTCTGTATTTGGTGGAGTTGTGAGTATTTGCAAGGGTGTTTCTGTATTTGGTTGCAGCACGTATCTGTATTTGGTTGAGTTGTGAGCATTTGCAGCGTGTTTCTGTATTTGGTCGAGTTGTAAGTATTTGATGCGTGTTTCTGTATTTGGCTGAGTTGTGAGTATTTGAAGCGTGTTTCTGTATTTGGTTGAGTTGTGAGTATTTGTAGGGTGTTTCTGTATTCGGTTGAGTTGTGAGTATTTGAAGCGTGTTTCTGTATTTGGTCGAGTTGTGAGTATTTGAAGCGTGTTTCTGTATTTGGTTGAGTTGTGAGTATTTGTAGGGTGTTTCTGTATTCGGTTGAGTTGTGAGTATTTGAAGCGTGTTTCTGTATTTGGTCGAGTTGTGAGTATTTGTAGGGTGTTTCTGTATTTGGTCGAGTTGTGAGTCTTTGAAGCGTGTTTCTGTATTTGGCCGTGTTGTGAGTATTTGAAGCGTGTTTCTGTATTTGGTCGAGTTGTGAGTATTTGAAGCGTGTTTCTGTATTTGGTCGAGTTGTGAGTATTTGAAGCGTGTTTCTGTATTTGGTTGAGTTGTGAGTATTTGTAGGGTGTTTCTGTATTCGGTTGAGTTGTGAGTATTTGAAGCGTGTTTCTGTATTTGGTCGAGTTGTGAGTATTTGATGAGTGTTTCTGTATTTGGTTGAGTTGTGAGTATTTGAAGTGTGTTTCTGTATTTGGTTGAGTTGTGAGTATTTGTAGGGTGTTTCTGTATTTGGTTAAGTTGTGAGTATTTGCAGCGTGTTTCTGTATTTGGTCGAGTTGTGAGTATTTGAAGCGTGTTTCTGTATTTGGTTGAGTTGTGAGTATTTGAAGCGTGTTTCTGTATTTGGTTGAGTTGCGAGTATTTGAAGCGTGTTTCTGTATTTGGTCGTGTTGTGAGTATTTGTAGCGTGTTTCTGTATTTGGTCATGTTGTGAGTATTTGAAGCGTGTTTCTGTATTTGGTTGAGTTGTGAGTATTTGCAGGGTGTTTCTGTATTTGGTTGAGTTGTGAGTATTTGCAAGGGTGTTTCTGTATTTGGTTGCAGCGTGTATCTGTATTTGGTTGAGTTGTGAGCATTTGCAGCGTGTTTCTGTATTTGGTCGAGTTGTAAGTATTTGATGCGTGTTTCTGTATTTGGCTGAGTTGTGAGTATTTGAAGCGTGTTTCTGTATTTGGTCGAGTTGTGAGTATTTGAAGCGTGTTTCTGTATTTGGTTGAGTTGTGAGTATTTGTAGGGTGTTTCTGTATTCGGTTGAGTTGTGAGTATTTGAAGCGTGTTTCTGTATTTGGTTGAGTTGTGAGTATTTGTAGGGTGTTTCTGTATTTGGTTGAGTTGTGAGTATTTGCACGGGTGTTTCTGTATTTGGTTGCAGCATGTATCTGTATTTGGTTGAGTTGTGAGCATTTGTAGGGTGTTTCTGTATTCGGTTGAGTTGTGAGTATTTGAAGCGTGTTTCTGTATTTGGTCGAGTTGTGAGTATTTGATGAGTGTTTCTGTATTTGGTTGAGTTGTGAGTATTTGAAGTGTGTTTCTGTATTTTGTTGAGTTGTGAGTATTTGTAGGGTGTTTCTGTATTTGGTTAAGTTGTGAGTATTTGCAGCGTGTTTCTGTATTTGGTCGAGTTGTGAGTATTTGAAGCGTGTTTCTGTATTTGGTTGAGTTGTGAGTATTTGAAGCGTGTTTCTGTATTTGGTTGAGTTGCGAGTATTTGAAGCGTGTTTCTGTATTTGGTCGTGTTGTGAGTATTTGTAGCGTGTTTCTGTATTTGGTCATGTTGTGAGTATTTGAAGCGTGTTTCTGTATTTGGTTGAGTTGTGAGTATTTGCAGGGTGTTTCTGTATTTGGTTGCAGCGTGTATCTGTATTTGGTTGAGTTGTGAGCATTTGCAGCGTGTTTCTGTATTTGGTCGAGTTGTAAGTATTTGATGCGTGTTTCTGTATTTGGCTGAGTTGTGAGTATTTGAAGCGTGTTTCTGTATTTGGTCGAGTTGTGAGTATTTGAAGCGTGTTTCTGTATTTGGTTGAGTTGTGAGTATTTGTAGGGTGTTTCTGTATTCGGTTGAGTTGTGAGTATTTGAAGCGTGTTTCTGTATTTGGTCGAGTTGTGAGTATTTGATGAGTGTTTCTGTATTTGATTGAGTTGTGAGTATTTGAAGTGTGTTTCTGTATTTGGTTGAGTTGTGAGTATTTGTAGGGTGTTTCTGTATTTGGTCGAGTTGTGAGTATTTGAAGCGTGTTTCTGTATTTGGTTGAGTTGCGAGTATTTGAAGCGTGTTTCTGTATTTGGTCGTGTTGTGAGTATTTGTAGCGTGTTTCTGTATTTGGTCATGTTGTGAGTATTTGAAGCGTGTTTCTGTATTTGGTTGAGTTGTGAGTATTTGCAGGGTGTTTCTGTATTGGTTAAGTTGTGAGTATTTGCAAGGGTATTTCTGTATTTGGTTGCAGCGTGTATCTGTATTTGGTTGAGTTGTGAGCATTTGCAGCGTGTTTCTGTATTTGGTCGAGTTGTAAGTATTTGATGCGTGTTTCTGTATTTGGCTGAGTTGTGAGTATTTGAAGCGTGTTTCTGTATTTGGTTGAGTTGTGAGTATTTGTAGGGTGTTTCTGTATTCGGTTGAGTTGTGAGTATTTGAAGCGTGTTTCTGTATTTGGTCGAGTTGTGAGTATTTGAAGCGTGTTTCTGTATTTGGTTGAGTTGTGAGTATTTGTAGGGTGTTTCTGTATTCGGTTGAGTTGTGAGTATTTGAAGCGTGTTTCTGTATTTGGTCGAGTTGTGAGTATTTGTAGGGTGTTTCTGTATTTGGTCGAGTTGTGAGTCTTTGAAGCGTGTTTCTGTATTTGGCCGTGTTGTGAGTATTTGAAGCGTGTTTCTGTATTTGGTCGAGTTGTGAGTATTTGAAGCGTGTTTCTGTATTTGGTCGAGTTGTAAGTATTTGATGCGTGTTTCTGTATTTGGCTGAGTTGTGAGTATTTGAAGCGTGTTTCTGTATTTGGTTGAGTTGTGAGTATTTGTAGGGTGTTTCTGTATTCGGTTGAGTTGTGAGTATTTGAAGCGTGTTTCTGTATTTGGTCGAGTTGTGAGTCTTTGAAGCGTGTTTCTGTATTTGGTCGTGTTGTGAGTATTTGAAGCGTGTTTCTGTATTTGGTCGAGTTGTGAGTATTTGAAGCGTGTTTCTGTATTTGGTCGAGTTGTGAGTCTTTGAAGCGTGTTTCTGTATTTGGTCGTGTTGTGAGTATTTGAAGCGTGTTTCTGTATTTGGTCGAGTTGTGAGTATTTGAAGCGTGTTTCTGTATTTGGTTGAGTTGTGAGTATTTGCAGGGTGTTTCTGTATTTGGTTGAGTTGTGAGTATTTGAAGCGTGTTTCTGTATTTGGTTGAGTTGTGTTTATTTGTAGGGTGTTTCTGTATTTGGTTGAGTTGTGAGTATTTGCACGGGTGTTTCTGTATTTGGTTGCAGCATGTATCTGTATTTGGTTGAGTTGTGAGCATTTGCAGCGTGTTTCTGTATTTGGTTGAGTTGTGAGTATTTGAAGTGTGTTTCTGTATTTGGTTGAGTTGTGAGTATTTGAAGTGTGTTTCTGTATTTGGTTGAGTTAGTATTTGTAGGGTGTTTCTGTATTTGGTTGAGTTGTGAGTATTTGCAGCGTGTTTCTGTATTTGGTCGAGTTGTGAGTATTTGAAGCGTGTTTCTGTATTTGGTTGAGTTGTGAGTATTTGAAGCGTGTTTCTGTATTTGGTTGAGTTGTGAGTATTTGTACGGTGTTTCTGTATTTGGTTGAGTTGTGAGTATTTGCACGGGTGTTTCTGTATTTGGTTGCAGCATGTATCTGTATTTGGTTGAGTGGTGAGCATTTGCAGCGTGTTTCTGTATTTGGTCGAGTTGTGAGTATTTGATGAGTGTTTCTGTGTTTGGTTGAGATGTGAGTATTTGAAGTGTGTTTCTTTATTTGGTTGAGTTGTGAGTATTTGAAGCGTGTTTCTGTATTTGGTTGAGTTGTGAGTATTTGAAGCGTGTTTCTGTATTTGGTCGTGTTGTGAGTATTTGTAGCGTGTTTCTGTAATTGGTCGTGTTGTGAGTATTTGAAGCGTGTTTCTGTATTTGGTTGAGTTGTGAGTATTTGCAGGGTGTTTCTGTATTTGGTCGTGTTGTGAGTATTTGTAGCGTGTTTCTGTATTTGGTCGTGTTGTGAGTATTTGTAGCGTGTTTCTGTATTTGGTCGTGTTGTGAGTATTTGAAGCGTGTTTCTGTATTTGGTCGTGTTGTGAGTATTTGCAGGGTGTTTCTGTATTTGGTCGTGTTGTGAGTATTTGTAGCGTGTTTCTGTATTTGGTCGTGTTGTGAGTATTTGTAGCGTGTTTCTGTATTTGGTCGTGTTGTGAGTATTTGAAGCGTGTTTCTGTATTTGGTTGAGTTGTGAGTATTTGAAGCGTGTTTCTGTATTTGGTCGTGTTGTGAGTATTTGTAGCGTGTTTCTGTATTTGGTCGTGTTGTGAGTATTTGAAGCGTGTTTCTGTATTTGGTTGAGTTGTGAGTATTTGCAGGGTGTTTCTGTATTTGGTCGTGTTGTGAGTATTTGAAGCGTGTTTCTGTATTTGGTCGTGTTGTGAGTATTTGAAGCGTGTTTCTGTATTTGGTTGAGTTGTGAGTATTTGCAGGGTGTTTCTGTATTTGGTCGTGTTGTGAGTATTTGAAGCGTGTTTCTGTATTTGGTTGAGTTGTGAGTATTTGCAGGGTGTTTCTGTATTTGGTCGTGTTGTGAGTATTTGAAGCGTGTTTCTGTATTTGGTCGTGTTGTGAGTATTTGAAGCGTGTTTCTGTATTTGGTTGAGTTGTGAGTATTTGCAGGGTGTTTCTGTATTTGGTCGTGTTGTGAGTATTTGAAGCGTGTTTCTGTATTTGGTCGAGTTGCGAGTATTTGAAGCGTGTTTCTGTATTTGGTCGTGTTGTGAGTATTTGTAGCGTGTTTCTGTATTTGGTCATGTTGTGAGTATTTGAAGCGTGTTTCTGTATTTGGTTGAGTTGTGAGTATTTGCAGGGTGTTTCTGTATTTGGTTGAGTTGTGAGTATTTGCAAGGGTGTTTCTGTATTTGGTTGCAGCGTGTATCTGTATTTGGTTGAGTTGTGAGCATTTGCAGCGTTTTTCTGTATTTGGTCGAGTTGTAAGTATTTGATGCGTGTTTCTGTATTTGGCTGAGTTGTGAGTATTTGAAGCGTGTTTCTGTATTTGGTCGAGTTGTGAGTATTTGAAGCGTGTTTCTGTATTTGGTCGTGTTGTGAGTATTTGAAGCGTGTTTCTGTATTTGGTCGAGTTGTGAGTATTTGCAGGGTGTTTCTGTATTTGGTTGAGTTGTGATTATTTGGAGCGTGTTTCTGTATTTGGTTGAGTTGTGAGTATTTGTAGGGTGTTTCTGTATTTGGTTGAGTTGTGAGTATTTGCACGGGTGTTTCTGTATTTGGTTGCAGCATGTATCTGTATTTGGTTGAGTTGTGAGCATTTGCAGCGTGTTTCTGTATTTGGTCGAGTTGTGAGTATTTGATGAGTGTTTATGTATTTGGTTGAGTTGTGAGTATTTGAAGTGTGTTTCTGTATTTGGTTGAGTTGTGAGTATTTGTAGGGTGTTTCTGTATTTGGTTGAGTTGTGAGTATTTGCAAGGGTGTTTCTGTATTTGGTTGCAGCGTGTATCTGTATTTGGTTGAGTTGTGAGCATTTGCAGCATGTTTCTGTATTTGGTCGAGTTGTAAGTATTTGATGCGTGTTTCTGTATTTGGTTGAGTTGTGAGTATTTGAAGTGTGTTTCTGTATTTGGTCGAGTTGTGAGTATTTGAAGCGTGTTTCTGTATTTGGTTGAGTTGTGAGTATTTGTAGGGTGTTTCTGTATTCGGTTGAGTTGTGAGTATTTGAAGCGTGTTTCTGTATTTGGTCGAGTTGTGAGTATTTGATGAGTGTTTCTGTATTTGGTTGAGTTGTGAGTATTTGAAGTGTGTTTCTGTATTTGGTTGAGTTGTGAGTATTTGTAGGGTGTTTCTGTATTTGGTCGAGTTGTGAGTATTTGAAGCGTGTTTCTGTATTTGGTTGAGTTGTGAGTATTTGAAGCGTGTTTCTGTATTTGGTTGAGTTGCGAGTATTTGAAGGGTGTTTCTGTATTTGGTCGTGTTGTGAGTATTTGAAGCGTGTTTCTGTATTTGGTTGAGTTGTGAGTATTTGCAGGGTTTTTCTGTATTTGGTTGAGTTGTGAGTATTTGCAAGGGTATTTCTGTATTTGGTTGCAGCGTGTATCTGTATTTGGTTGAGTTGTGAGCATTTGCAGCGTGTTTCTGTATTTGGTCGAGTTGTAAGTATTTGATGCGTGTTTCTGTATTTGGCTGAGTTGTGAGTATTTGAAGCGTGTTTCTGTATTTGGTTGAGTTGTGAGTATTTGTAGGGTGTTTCTGTATTCGGTTGAGTTGTGAGTATTTGAAGCGTGTTTCTGTATTTGGTCGAGTTGTGAGTCTTTGAAGCGTGTTTCTGTATTTGGTCGTGTTGTGAGTATTTGAAGCGTGTTTCTGTATTTGGTCGAGTTGTGAGTATTTGAAGCGTGTTTCTGTATTTGGCTGAGTTGTGAGTATTTGAAGCGTGTTTCTGTATTTGGTTGAGTTGTGAGTATTTGTAGGGTGTTTCTGTATTCGGTTGAGTTGTGAGTATTTGAAGCGTGTTTCTGTATTTGGTGGAGTTGTGAGTCTTTGAAGCGTGTTTCTGTATTTGGTCGTGTTGTGAGTATTTGAAGCGTGTTTCTGTATTTGGTCGAGTTGTGAGTATTTGAAGCGTGTTTCTGTATTTGGTCGAGTTGTGAGTCTTTGAAGCGTGTTTCTGTATTTGGTCGTGTTGTGAGTATTTGAAGCGTGTTTCTGTATTTGGTCGAGTTGTGAGTATTTGAAGCGTGTTTCTGTATTTGGTTGAGTTGTGAGTATTTGTAGGGTGTTTCTGTATTTGGCTGAGTTGTGAGTATTTGAAGCGTGTTTCTGTATTTGGTTGAGTTGTGAGTATTTGTAGAGTGTTTCTGTATTCGGTTGAGTTGTGAGTATTTGAAGCGTGTTTCTGTATTTGGTCGAGTTGTGAGTATTTGAAGCGTGTTTCTGTATTTGGTTGAGTTGTGAGTATTTGTAGGGTGTTTCTGTATTCGGTTGAGTTGTGAGTATTTGAAGCGTGTTTCTTTATTTGGTCGAGTTGTGAGTATTTGATGAGTGTTTCTGTATTTGGTTGAGTTGTGAGTATTTGAAGCGTGTTTCTGTATTTGGTTGAGTTGTGAGTATTTGAAGCGTGTTTCTGTATTTGGTTGAGTTGCGAGTATTTGAAGCGTGTTTCTGTATTTGGTCGTGTTGTGAGTATTTGTAGCGTGTTTCTGTATTTGGTCATGTTGTGAGTATTTGAAGCGTGTTTCTGTATTTGGTTGAATTGTGAGTATTTGCAGGGTGTTTCTGTATTTGGTTGAGTTGTGAGTATTTGCAAGGGTGTTTCTGTATTTGGTTGCAGTGTGTATCTGTATTTGGTTGAGTTGTGAGCATTTGCAGCGTGTTTCTGTATTTGGTCGAGTTGTAAGTATTTGATGCGTGTTTCTGTATTTGGCTGAGTTGTGAGTATTTGAAGCGTGTTTCTGTATTTGGTCGAGTTGTGAGTATTTGAAGCGTGTTTCTGTATTTGGTTGAGTTGTGAGTATTTGTAGGGTGTTTCTGTATTCGGTTGAGTTGTGAGTATTTGAAGCGTGTTTCTGTATTTGGTCGAGTTGTGAGTATTTGATGAGTGTTTCTGTATTTGGTTGAGTTGTGAGTATTTGAATTGTGTTTCTGTATTTGTTTGAGTTTTGAGTATTTGTAGGGTGTTTCTGTATTTGGTCGAGTTGTGAGTATTTGAAGCGTGTTTCTGTATTTGGTTGAGTTGTGAGTATTTGAAGCGTGTTTCTGTATTTGGTTGAGTTGCGAGTATTTGAAGCGTGTTTCTGTATTTGGTCGTGTTGTGAGTATTTGAAGCGTGTTTCTGTATTTGGTTGAGTTGTGAGTATTTGCAGGGTTTTTCTGTATTTGGTTGAGTTGTGAGTATTTGCAAGGGTATTTCTGTATTTGGTTGCAGTGTGTATCTGTATTTGGTTGAGTTGTGAGCATTTGCAGCGTGTTTCTGTATTCGGTTGAGTTGTGAGTATTTGAAGCGTGTTTCTGTATTTGGTCGAGTTGTGAGTATTTGATGAGTGTTTCTGTATTTGGTTGAGTTGTGAGTATTTGAATTGTGTTTCTGTATTTGGTCGTGTTGTGAGTATTTGAAGCGTGTTTCTGTATTTGGTTGAGTTGTGAGTATTTGCAGGGTTTTTCTGTATTTGGTTGAGTTGTGAGTATTTGCAAGGGTATTTCTGTATTTGGTTGCAGCGTGTTTCTGTATTTGGCTGAGTTGTGAGTATTTGAAGCGTGTTTCTGTATTTGGTTGAGTTGTGAGTATTTGTAGGGTGTTTCTGTATTCGGTTGAGTTGTGAGTATTTGAAGCGTGTTTCTGTATTTGGTCGAGTTGTGAGTCTTTGAAGCGTGTTTCTGTATTTGGTCGTGTTGTGAGTATTTGAAGCGTGTTTCTGTATTTGGTCGAGTTGTAAGTATTTGAAGCGTGTTTCTGTATTTGGTCGAGTTGTGAGTCTTTGAAGCGTGTTTCTGTATTTGGCCGTGTTGTGAGTATTTGAAGCGTGTTTCTGTATTTGGTCGAGTTGTGAGTATTTGAAGCGTGTTTCTGTATTTGGTCGAGTTGTAAGTATTTGATGCGTGTTTCTGTATTTGGCTGAGTTGTGAGTATTTGAAGCGTGTTTCTGTATTTGGTTGAGTTGTGAGTATCTGTAGGGTGTTTCTGTATTCGGTTGAGTTGTGAGTATTTGAAGCGTGTTTCTGTATTTGGTCGAGTTGTGAGTCTTTGAAGCGTGTTTCTGTATTTGGTCGTGTTGTGAGTATTTGAAGCGTGTTTCTGTATTTGGTCGAGTTGTGAGTATTTGAAGCGTGTTTCTGTATTTGGTCGAGTTGTGAGTCTTTGAAGCGTGTTTCTGTATTTGGTCGTGTTGTGAGTATTTGAAGCGTGTTTCTGTATTTGGTCGAGTTGTGAGTATTTGAAGCGTGTTTCTGTATTTGGTTGAGTTGTGAGTATTTGCAGGGTGTTTCTGTATTTGGTTGAGTTGTGAGTATTTGAAGCGTGTTTCTGTATTTGGTTGAGTTGTGAGTATTTGTAGGGTGTTTCTGTATTTGGTTGAGTTGTGAGTATTTGCACGGGTGTTTCTGTATTTGGTTGCAGCATGTATCTGTATTTGGTTGAGTTGTGAGCATTTGCAGCGTGTTTCTGTATTTGGTTGAGTTGTGAGTATTTGAAGTGTGTTTCTGTATTTGGTTGAGTTGTGAGTATTTGAAGTGTGTTTCTGTATTTGGTTGAGTTGTTAGTATTTGTAGGGTGTTTCTGTATTTGGTTGAGTTGTGAGTATTTGCAGCGTGTTTCTGTATTTGGTCGAGTTGTGAGTATTTGAAGCGTGTTTCTGTATTTGGTTGAGTTGTGAGTATTTGAAGCGTGTTTCTGTATTTGGTCGTGTTGTGAGTATTTGTAGCGTGTTTCTGTATTTGGTCGTGTTGTGAGTATTTGAAGCGTGTTTCGGTATTTGGTTGAGTTGTGAGTATTTGCAGGGTGTTTCTGTATTTGGTCGTGTTGTGAGTATTTGAAGCGTGTTTCTGTATTTGGTCGAGTTATGAGTATTTGAAGCGTGTTTCTGTATTTGGTCGAGTTCTGAGTATTTGAAGCGTGTTTCTGTATTTGGTTGAGTTGTGAGTATTTGTAGGGTGTTTCTGTATTTGGTCGTTTTGTGAGTATTTGAAGCGTGTTTCTGTATTTGGTTGAGTTGTGAGTATTTGCAGGGTGTTTCTGTATTTGGTTGAGTTGTGAGTATTTGAAGCATGTTTCTGTATTTGGTTGAGTTGTGAGTATTTGTACGGTGTTTCTGTATTTGGTTGAGTTGTGAGTATTTGCACGGGTGTTTCTGTATTTGGTTGCAGCATGTATCTATATTTGGTTGAGTGGTGAGCATTTGCAGCGTGTTTCTGTATTTGGTCGAGTTGTGAGTATTTGATGAGTGTTTCTGTATTTGGTTGAGTTGTGAGTATTTGAAGTGTGTTTCTGTATTTGGTTGAGTTGTGAGTATTTGAAGCGTGTTTCTGTATTTGGTTGAGTTGTGAGTATTTAAAGCGTGTTTCTGTATTTGGTCGTGTTGTGAGTATTTGTAGCGTGTTTCTGTAATTGGTCGTGTTGTGAGTATTTGAAGCGTGTTTCTGTATTTGGTTGAGTTGTGAGTATTTGCAGGGTGTTTCTGTATTTGGTCGTGTTGTGAGTATTTGTAGCGTGTTTCTGTATTTGGTCGTGTTGTGAGTATTTGAAGCGTGTTTCTGTATTTGGTTGAGTTGTGAGTATTTGAAGCGTGTTTCTGTATTTGGTCGTGTTGTGAGTATTTGTAGCGTGTTTCTGTATTTGGTCGTGTTGTGAGTATTTGAAGCGTGTTTCTGTATTTGGTTGAGTTGTGAGTATTTGCAGGGTGTTTCTGTATTTGGTCGTGTTGTGAGTATTTGAAGCTTGTTTCTGTATTTGGTCGTGTTGTGAGTATTTGAAGCGTGTTTCTGTATTTGGTTGAGTTGTGAGTATTTGCAGGGTGTTTCTGTATTTGGTCGTGTTGTGAGTATTTGAAGCGTGTTTCTGTATTTGGTTGAGTTGTGAGTATTTGCAGGGTGTTTCTGTATTTGGTTGAGTTGTGAGTATTTGTAGGGTGTTTCTGTATTTGGTTGAGTTGTGAGTATTTGCACGGGTGTTTCTGTATTTGGTTGCATTGTGAGTATTTGCAGCACGTGTTATTAAACTGATAAAGATGTGTTTTCTTCAGTTGCAGCATGTTGAGCTTCGCTCTCATACCATATTGATCATACCATGAGCAATAGTAACCGTGATGCTTGAGCAAACACCACTAACTGGGGACATCTTTCTGAAGCAGAACTAAACATGAAAAGCTACTCATGGAATATTCATGTGTCAGACACAAACAAAATGGTTTCATTAGTAGCCTATATCAGAAGACATCAGCCTTCCTCAAACTCACTCATTTTCATTTACGGTCTCCTAACAACTTTCTACAGATGAAAGGTTCACATGTTGAAATTCTGTAGCTTTGAAAATGTAAATCATTTTTTATTAACTTGCATGGACTGGCCCACATGTGCCGGTGGTCTCCGTCAGTCTACAGATGGATTTACTTGTAATTACTCTCATTTGGGATATTCAGGAACGTTCTTACACTTTGAAGCTTTGGTTTATTATTAGCTCTCGTCATCTTCTGCCTCTTTATACAGATAATTTAACCTGTAACAAAATCTCAGGGGATGGTTACCCAGTCATGTATGAAAACTAATTAAGCAAAGAAGGGATTATTTCTTATGTCTCTGAGTGTTTGTGTGGAATAGATGTGGTCATTAAAATGGGAGAATTCTATTTAAAGGGACAGTTTGCCCAAAAATAAAAAAAATCCTCATTCACTCATCATCATGTCATTCCAAAACTGTAGAATTTTCTTTTGTGTAGCACAAAATTATATATAAACTCCTGTTTTATTTTGTTTTTTTATATCTCTCATTAGTGTCTTATATTCACCAAGGCTGCATATTTTTTTTTAATTAAAAATATTATAATATTATTACAATTTAAAATAAAATAAAATTGCATATTGGAAATACAAATAAGACTGAGGGGTAAAGACAAGATTTTCAGTGTATGACCATTTAAACATAAAAATTAGTATGAGCTACTTCTATGATGATTTTATGGTCTTTTTATAGCCTTTTTATAGGCAAAGGTATTACAGGTTTGGAACAACGGGGCCAGTAAATAATGATAGAATTGGTTAATTTACACACAAACAGGCTTTTGTTTTTTGCTTCCAGCACAAACGCTGAATCACTGTCTGTCCTCACTGTCTGTTCTCTCTCTCTCTCTCTCTCTGTATCTCACAGAACACCTTATTTTTCTATTCTTATAAGGTTCAAGCCTTAAAAATACACTCACCTCGCCAACCTCCCAATCCGCAACACTCGGACTGTCAGGGGTAATTGAAGACCTGGTATATTTATGCATGTGGATTTGGTTTCGGTAGAGACAGAGCTGGTGATCGAGTCAGCAATAGAGCAACATGTGGAGCAAGTGAGGCTTGTGTGGCTTCTATTTACCATGCAGAAAAGCAGCGTCAAGGTTTCGGATGGATGGATGGATGGATGGATGCCCTGCTCTGATCAATGGGTTAGTGTGTCGGGTCAGTCTCAGTTCAGGTGTTGTTCTGCTCTCAGCACACCTGCTGTGGGACACACACACCTCAGTGTATCCATCTGTGTGTTAGCACTAGCTCTCTTGAGTGATTCTGAGGGCCGTGACCCCGGCACGAGGCAGCTGTGGGTTTCGGCAGAGGTAGAAACACCTCCCTGATCCAAACACCTTCCCCTCATTCCCAAAGGGAACTCAAAGGCCGTGACACACATTATCAGTCTTGTTACATGTGGATGGCACCAGCTGTTTAGAGGACACACCCGTTTACAACAACAGCAAAAACAGGTGGAAGAAACAAAGAAATTATACAGCTTATTCGGAGTAGGTTAAAGTTATGTTTCATCTTGTAGATCCGTGGTTCTCATATTCAGTAAAAAACAATTCAATAATTGGCACAATTTTTGTTTCATGTCACATGTGTTAATCACGTCTGCAGTTGTATATGAAGAGTTCAGATGCAAAAGCTTCTAAGTGCCATCTGAAAATTTCTTCAAGAATGATCATTTTTATCAAGCTCGTATATTTAAGTTCAGTAATTTAAATTAAATGACATTGAAAATTACCTATTAATTGTCATTTAAGTGAAAATACTGAACTTAAATATACGTGCTTGATAAAAAATTATCATTCTAGAAGAAAATTTCAGATGTCACTTAGAGGCTTTTGCATCTGAACTCTTCATATGTATTTACAAAATCAGCTTGTCACAACATTAATATATTTGCATATAGCTTGGCTTATGCAATTACTGTTACAATTTTTTACAATCGCTATGAAATTTTCTCAATACTTTTAACAAATTTCCTAAACTCGTAACACAGTTAGCACTACATCCGTCTGTGTAAGCTATACTATTAACACATTTCTTGTTGCTTTAACACAAAATGCATACAATTAACACAAATTTAAAATGCTTGAACTTCTTTTTCACACAAGCTCAAACAAGACCAAAACAATGGATTTTTACTGGCAAATTTACCAATGCTTTAACACTGTATGTCAGAACAGATAACACCATGTTCTAAACATGTCTGAATCAAACATGTCATTAATTCATGTCTGAATTAAAACCTTACATGCTAAAGTCAAGGTAAACAGCTGTTTATATTGTGAATTGAAACACAAATATATCCCCTATATTTTATTCTATTGTTACTGAGAAACAGCTGATTGAATTATGCAAATATATAAATCACAGCTGATTCCCATCTAGGAAACACTCAGGTGTTGAGGTTCTTTCAATCGCATGACCATATGGTATAAAGTAAAAGAGGACCTTTTGGGCTGATCTTTTGTGTAAAGGGAACAATATAGAGCAACAAAAGAAAGAAAGAAAAATGTCTGCACTAGGTAGAGGAAGACGTGTATCAGGACAAGGGAGAGGAGTGGGACAAGGGCAAGGACAAGGGCAAAGACAAGGACAAGGGCAAGGACAAGGGCAAGGGCAAGGGCAAGGGCAAGGGCAAGGGCAAGGACAAGGGCAAGGACAAGGGCAAGAGCAAGGGCAAGGGCAAGGGCAAGGGCAAGGGAGAGGAGTGGGACAAGGGCAAGGGAGAGGAGTTAGAATGTGTGGTGGCGCTCAAAGAAGGGCCAGAGCTTCGTTTTTTCATTAACCGTACATTCTATAAAGTACTCTGAGATGGGTCTTTTTTTATTGAATTTCTGCAGCAAAAGACCTAAACCCAACAAAACAAAAATGTGGAGAGGCTTCAAAAGAAAATGAAAGCTTTAGCGTAAGTTCTGTCAGGAAGACTCAATCAGTGCGTCACGCCTTACCTCTCTTCTAACCAATCAGGTGCTTACACTCACAGTATATAAAATTGGTACTTACATTTGTCTGAGTGCGCAGATACTGTCGCTACCAGCTACCTCCATCCTCCCCAACCACCTCAAAGATGGTCCCTTCCCCTTCATCCTCCCCACCACCACCAGGATGGTCTCTTCCTTACCTCCAGGGGGGTCGGCTGCGCCCCTGCCTTCATCTTGGCAGGACATGCAGATTCGGCTACCCTCACTTTGCTCGCTAAGGACGGGGCCTACGCCAAATAACTTTATAAATTTACGCTTGCCGAGCTGTCAATAAATATACGCTTATTATTTAATCTATCTCCCGAGTCTTTCTGGTAGAACTGCAGTGCAAAACACAATCTATGATCAATACAATATACTGTCTGTTGTATAAGGGCATACCTGACACATATAAAATAATGCCGTTTCTGTAATTCCATCTGATGTTAGTGTTTTTATGACATTGTGCTATGATTGATTAAATCTTCCTGTTGGACGAGAACATGTATAGTACAACATATTAGTGTTTTGAAAAATTATTTGATTTTGAGACATGTTTGCAGTGTTTTGGTAGACATAGTGTATTGTTGCTAGTGTATTAGGGCCTATTGTATTATGAAAATTAGTGTTGGAGTTTAGTTTACACTGTGTGATTTTGAGCATGAAATTAACTGTTTTGTCAATTGTGTGTTGTAGGTGTGTTGGTGCGTTAAGAGTTTAAGAAATTTGTTAAAAGTATTTTAAAAAATTGTCATAGCGATTGTTAAAAACTGTAATATTGGTGCACTTCACTTTTAACTTTAAGGACATTTTTGTTACTTTTTGATGATCAGATATTTTGGTCTGGGTCCTAAAGTAAAACCAGCTGAAAACCACTGATCTAAAGAACTGTGATTTTATATAACAGCGGTTCATATATAATCATACTCAAAAACACTGGATTACCAATGGCAAATCATGTACAATCATATAAAAATAAATAATAATATAAAATAATCAAAATGAGCCCATAAAATACGCTATTTATCGTTTAAAATAATATGAAAACAACATTTTACTACAAATTAGTGCACTGAATGTGCTAAAGTGAGACGTGATGAATTAATCATTAAAACACATCCCAAGTAGGGGAGAGCAGGGCATAACCTTACCTAACACATTTTGGTTTTGGCTCAATTATTAAAAAGATAATTAAGTTAGATCAATATTTTTTTTACACAAGCAACATACACATCTCTGCTACAAATTTATACTTAAAGTTTTTTTCTAGGACCTACCATTTTCGTACAGTTGCACTGAAAGTGACAGAAGTGCAAATGCTACAACTTACCTCATATCCGGGGTTAATTGTAACAGATAGAGGGGGTAGTTGTAACACTTGTGTGTAACACATAATTCAGTACTATTTTATCTGTAGTATAGTTTGATATTGTTTGATAGATATCCATACATCCATCCCTCATCCAATCATCCTTCTTTTATGGATCAATATCAATGATAGAGATATATGAATGGGCTGCACAGTTTTGCAATAAACAAACAAATAAAATCATATTGTAATTGCTATTGAATTCTATTTATGTGTGGCAGCTGCATGCAAATTTATTATTATTAATAATAACAGTAATAGTAATAAAAACGAGCTCAAAGTCCCATTTTAAAGGGTTTATTGCATGAAAAACAGGCTTTTTAATAAATAAACAAGTGATCAATGCATAGTAAACAAATGTGAAAAAAAAATAGTTTGACATTTAAATTCCAACATTGATCGTAAAAGTCCAATAAAGTTAAATGTGGCAAAATAAATATATAAATAAATACTCAAACCTGAAAAGTTGTGTGGCTCCGTTTTCATTTCATTATCGTTGTACACTTGGCGATTTAGTTGTAACACTGTGCTACAACTAACCCCGCTGTGTAAAACATATTTTAAGCCTAGCTAACAGTTGTTGACATGTTTCAAAATGGTGCTATGTTTTAGCCAACAAGACAGTGATTAAGGTCATATAAAGTTAGATTTGGTGACATACACACCCAACTCAGAAACCGAACGATGATGAAACCGTATGATGAAAAAATGTACTTGCATGGTGTCGAAACACTCTTTGTCCAGTATCTTCACGAAATCAAAACTTTCCACAAATCCGCGGGAGAGAAAAAGAGCGGAAACACAACCTGCTTGACCCTGACTAACTGTAGTTTTTGATGGACAGAAACACAAAAGACCGTCTTGCTCCGTACTCTAGTTTATTCAACTGCCCGCTCTCCCACCGTGCTCTCTGTTACACATCATAGAAGGCGGGGCTCACCTTAAGGGGACATACACATAACTCTACACTAACTATGTAAAAGGTCTGTGTTACATTTAACCCTGCGTTAAGGTGATGATACACAGGGCAACTTTTAGAGGAATATTGCTGGGCAATGTTGCTGTCAACGGGCAACCAGATGAGACACAGGGCCCACGACCAATCTAAATTATCCAGATAAAAATGTATTGGTATTGCCAATTTTCAATGGGAAAGTGCCCAAGCAACAATCGCTCTGCAAGATTGCCCAAAAAGTTGCCCTGTGTATCATCACCTTTAGGATGTGGCCTGCGCTCCCCTACTAAACAAGTGAGTAGAAAATTCTTGCACCAAAAACACTGTAATTTAATCTTACATGACCATTTTTAGGAATGTTTTACTCTATGTTTGAAATATTTCTGTAAAGTTCACTTTACTGCGTTTAAGGTGGGGCTTAGTGAGCTCCGTTATTCTTTGGTTCAGTGACTTCATTCACCTGCAGGAGTGTAAGTGATGTAACAGACATGTGTAACAGACCATCCTCTTCACCAGACTGACTCCTTCATGCACCTTTAGGGAAAATTACAATACAAATTTGCTTACGATCTCTATTTCTCACCCTCTCAGCTGAACCTTCATAAAGAGAGAAAGGCCATCTGGCACTAAAGATATTTTTGCAGGTTATTTACAGCGAATATGGATGGCTCGCAGCGATGCGTCTGTAATATTTCATTAACTGATTGTTTAATGTTGAATTGCTGTCACACTTTATCTGATGGAGGCAAACGTCACATCGCTGGCATCATCCATTTAACATGGCTGACTGATCTTAAACAAAGCAGGGATGGCAAGGTCAAGCAAAATGTGTGAGTTTGTGTGAGTGGTGTGTGAAGAGAGCAGCATATTCAAAACAAAGACTTATGATTCATCCATTGAGGCGCTGATGCATTAATGACGTCAAAAGTGAACTCAGAGAAAGCAATGAGCTTCTTCCTCCACAGAGGCTCTGCTAAAGAAGGAAATGAACGGCTCAGCAAATGCACTTCGAATGAAACTGCGTTCTGTTCCTGAAGCTATTTTATTTAAAAAAGCATCCAAATATTCTAGATGAATAGAACACCACATATTAAAGGGATAGTTCACCCAAAAAAGAAAAATTCTGTCATTAAAGGGGACATAACACACACAGTTTCTCATCTCATGTTAATCTTGAGTACCTAGTATTGCGTCCTTCATATCTCCGAAGAGTCTTTAGTTTGATCAGATTTATAAAAGTAGGATACAGCTGTCCCGATTCTTTCAGAAAACAGTCGAGCTCAGTGTTGCCAGACGTACGATAATTATCGTATTTGTACAATAATTTTGACCTCTGTACGAGCAATTAGGAAAAAAATCCCATAATGTACGATCATTTCAGAATTGTGTGACACTTCAAATGATGGTCGTTGTAATCATAGGGCTTATACTCATTGATCTAGCTGTGGATTGTACGTCTACCGTGAGAAGAACGTGAACATGGTGTTATGCATGTCTTCCATCTCATCTCATCTCACCTTATGTCTTCTCGGCCAATCATCGTGGAGAATGACTCTCTCATGAGCACAAGTTTATGTTATTTTTGTATATTAAATACAAAGTTGTATATCATTAACATGTCATCTCTGTATGTTTTGCAAAAGAGGTCAATCTGAGGTCAATATTTTAGCAATAAGTCATTTTCATGTCGTGTCAAAAAGTTGTTGGTCAATAAATGAAGTTTTATTAACTAAGTTCGGGAGGAGCACGTTCAGATAATTAACACGAGTGGACAGCAATCAATGATAAGAGGGTACATATAGACTCAGCAGTCTTACCTCGATCCATTGACAGTTTGCAGCATCCCCCCTACACCCCTTCTCCACACTCCTAGTTCTCCACACTCCTAGTTCTAAAAAATCACTTACATACGGGGGGAGTACTCTGGGTTCGGGCTGAATTCCGAGCTCGGAGCCCTCCCTCCGGACAGCACGCCAAATACGCATTAAATCTTACTCCCTCAATTATATGTAAGTGTGAACTCGTGAAATAGCTGTATTCTGTACGTTTGACTCGTGTACGATGATATTGAGCTTCTGGTACGATATTTGGACATTTCCAATCTGGCAACACTGGTTGAGCTCCTGATAGGCGTCCAGCAGAGTCACGAGCTCGGAGTGGTTTTAGAATAAACTAATAGACACTTATGGTGGTCAGCTAAACAAATGTATTTAAACACACAAATGCATTGCATTATCACTGGATAACTTTTGATTCACTATACCTTCGTGATGTTTAAATTATATGCACTTGCCCGGCGATTGCCAACAAAACACAGACATTCGATGCAGCTTTACTTACCGACTCATGACCGGGATGTATTATCGCTGGGACTGGTCAATCTTTTAGTTTGAAACGATCTGCAAATCCAGCGACTAACTGGGCGTTCTTTATAAAACATTCGACATGAAATGCCGGGAAGAAACAAACACACTTGCACAACTCTGTTGCGGCCCTGGAAAAACTAACTGCATCCACTGTTCCCCTTCTTTGGGAAGCAGAACAAGGCAACCAAAAACACACTTCTTTGGTGACATTATTGATTTTGTGGTCTAAAAACAAAATGTCAAATCTTTCACGAGCAACGAACGAAGCACGTTAATGGCCGTGGCTCTTGCTCTCGCTCTGGTTGATGTATGTGTGTGTGCACGCTCTTCTGGGAGAATTGCCCATACAGAGACTTCCGCCCTTTATGACGTCATACAGGGCCATACTCGAAAAATACTTTCAGAAACTTAAACCCTGTAGTCCAGGCAAAGTAGCGTTTTACGACAGACTAATTGTAAAAAAAAAATTTGCAGCTTAGATCATTTCTATGAGGTGTCCGGAACAACATACTAAAAGTCCTAAGAAATCCTAGTTGAGGAAATATGTAAAATTCTCATCAATCCGAGATGTGTGCCAATAAGGCCAGGCAACAATACACCCCAATGGGGCTATTTTTTTCCTTTACTCCTATCAAAATGAAACTTTACACAATGAAAGTACCCATGAAAAGTAATTTTTTTTGTATTACAAGTTTCTTTGAAAATGAATTTTAATATGCAAATCAGCTATACACTTATTGAATATGTCCTAATGTGCATAGGCAGAAACACCCTTCATATCACTAGCGGCGCCAGGAATTTGATTGTAGGTGGGCCTCCAGAAAACTGGATGGGCAAGTTAAAATAAGAAAAAAAAAACGAAAAAAAAACTGGTTCCCCTTCATCTCCGTTTCAGCGCTTTTTTGCGGCACTGAGGACATCGACTCAGTATCTATCCTACCTGCGTGGCTCTTGTGTCGCTGTCCTCAGCTCAGTGCAGTAACGTTAGCCTAACTGGGGGGTCGCACACTGGACAAGAAGCGCAGCGCTGTGCCGCGTCGCATCTAGGACAACTCGAGGTATCGCACACTGGACGCGCACTTTCTCAGTTTATGGCCAGCAATACGGTTATGTTTAAGGACATTATGGAATTAAGATAAGGTCTGTACTATGTTATGATTGTACTGTACAATCAAATACAATCGTTGCTGACTTTGCAGTCTGAACACTTGAGCGTCCGTTAACTGAATGAATTGAGAATATCAGCTGAAAATCCGATAACATCAGCAATTTTCATTCAAGCAGCTGATTTCTGTAAATTAACATAAAACTAAATGTATATTGCAGCACAGGGTGAAGTCAGACGATTTGAAACAAATACATTTAAATTTAATATAAAACAAATGGCGCTCTGTGGTGCGGCAGGATTTTGAACAAGGTCCTGAGCCGTTGCTTGGGTGCCGCAGAAAGACGACGAATGGCGCCGCCAGTGTGTGTACACTCATAGAGAATAAAGTGTTCGAAGACGCGGCGCTGCGCTTCTCGTCCGGTGTGCGATCCCCTTAAGTCACACGTGGGGTAGAAGCCGCTGATTGGTTGAGAAGCTTTCACTCAGAGCTTTCCTTGGGCTGCTTATTGGATGAACTGCTAGAATGAAAATCACTCACTGTCATAATGGGCGGGCCCGGACCTAAAATGGGTAGCGCCGCGGGTGCTTCATATGTATGACAAATCAGCCCAATCTTCATCCAATCATCCTACTGCCAATGGGTGATGGCAATGCTGCTTTTAGACTGGCCTCTAACCTGAAAACTGCCTGGCTTGGTAGTACCTGCCAGGGGTATAACCCCCGCCGGTATAGTCTTCAGGGGTCCCATTCCATGGAACGTCCCAGTACCATCAATGGTTGCCACATTGTGGTCGACGTTGTCTGCAACATATTGTATATGATGCTCTTCTGTGAATCCAGGGATCTCAGTCCCTTGTGCCACTGCTGAACTCTGTTCATATTTCATCACATCTGCATAGGAACAGGCAAAACCATGCTCATGGAGTGTGTTTACCAAAAAGCGTGATGCAAAATGGTGATGCATCTGGACCCCTAGGCCAAGCTGAAGAGGTGCAATCATCAACCTTGGTCTTATTGCTTGCATGATGGACTGTCCGATTGATGCAACCTTTGTATCAATGTTTTTACCAGCAAACATATTCCTCAGTAGAACTTGTAGTGACTCTGAAACATAGCTTGCAGCAGCTGCAATGTCACTTGAGTTTGGGTAAGAGTCGTTTAGGACTTCCATGAATTTGACATCACTTTGCAGCGGTTTTAATTATATTCAGCTTCTCGTCTTCTGGATTCTTAGATTTTTGTTGCTTGTGAAATTCACGAAGAATTGAGTGGGCTGTGTCTCGCAAAGTGACCACACATTGATTTTCCAGGCCAGTTATTATTACTCTATCTCCAAAGTGTTCCTTTATTTTAATTTTCATCCACTTAGCGCAATATGGTTCACAACCTGTGTCTTGCAAGTACTCTGTCATCTTTACCATAAGGTCTTGAATAGTAATTTGTTCATCATTGTATTCTTCTAAAAAGTTTGCCACCTTTAGGAATGCTGTTGTTCTCTCATAATCTTCAGGTCTTCCGACTTTGAATCTTTTGGGTTTGTTGCCAGGTTTTGCAGAGAATTAACTTGGAGTATTCTTCATATTTCGAAAGTTAGTGTTGCATATGTTGTGGTACATTGCATCTGCTGCATGAAGGTCATGGACAGATGATATTCTCCCCAAAACAGTATCAGACCATTCATTGTTCCTTAAGTGGCAAACCTGCACAATAATTTCCTGAAAGTCTCCTGTTCTTACTGGGTAGATATCAATTTTCTCTCTCTGCTTATTTTTCTTATCTATTTCAGTTGGTTGTCCACAGAACAAGCAATGCTCTTGAAAATCGAAGTTTTGTTCTGAGTGGAGATTATGTTTGATTTGTGGTTGTTGCAAAGATGGTATTACATTATCACGTACAATATTTTCTGCTTTACAATAGCTGCGGCGGCATTCGATGTGTACTCTGTCTCCAAGAATTGTCACTAAACTACTTCCACGTTGAGCACTGGCACGGTTCACACCATTGCTATGAAGGTAAATTAGTAGCAAAACTCGAGAGCACGTAGATGTGAATTTGAGAACTTGTACAATAAATATTCGTACTTGTACAATAAAATGTACACTCACAGCTCCAATGTGAAAACCTGTCAAATAAAAATCTGAAGTTGAATGTTGAGATTTGCACTCGGAGACAATAGTCAAAAACCTGTATTCCGAATTTGAAGCTGCAGACAAGCAGTCACAAATGTGTAAAATGGCATTCACAAAAATACAATGACAGACACAAACTTGTAACATATATTTGCACTTATTCTTACATTCACACTCACAGTACAACCTCAAGTAGGCACTTGCAACTTCTCAAATCTGTCCCTGCAATTTCAAATTTCGCGCCTTGACTTTTGCTACTCTTTTCGCGATATATTAGATGCAAAACTAACTTGAGCACTTGCAACTCAGTGGCGGCGAGAGAGGAAGGGGGGCGGGAGCGAGGGTGTTCAAAGGAGCCGTTTTATTGGTTGGCACCTAGCCAATGAAATGGGACTTCTGTTATACGTGATGATGTCACGAAACCCGCATCCTCGGGGACGATCTGAAACGCTAACTTGTTGTGAGGTGTATATGCATGTACAAATCTTTGTATATTTATTGTTGCATTAAAAAAATAAAGATCTGAAACGCTAACATGGCTTAATGCATTAGACTGATATTAAAATAAATAAATGATATTATCATACTCAGTAAATAACACCATACTAGTAATGCATACTATGTACAGAAAAGCAGATCAGCACAGAATATAAACACAACGCAATTAATTAAGACAGTGGTATGAAAAGACCAAACTCAGGAAACACCATGCCTACTAATAAAGCATAGAAAAGCAAATGAGCACATAATATGAACGCAACACATTTACGACGTTAAGCATTTCCCTCCCATAGAAAACCAAGAAAACGCTTCATGAGGCTTAATGGACCGACAGTTATAAAAATAAAAAACACAATTTGTTATTATTAATAAAACTGCAGGCTGCAGGTTTATTTGCACTAAACACATATTTGCTTTCTTTCGTCATATTCTGGGCTCATCGGCTTTTCTGTACAGGCTATGCTATATTAGTATGGTGTTAACTGAGTTTGATAATATCATTTATTACTTTTAATATCAGTCCATCACACACGGGTTTCGTGACATCATCATGTATAACATGAGTCCCATTTCATTGGCTAAGCGCCAACCAATAAACCGGCTCCTTTGAACACCCTCGCTCCCGCCCCCACTGAGTTGCAAGTGCACAAGTTAGTTTTGCACCTTAAGCCTGGTTCACACGGGACGATTTTAAAATTGTCGGCCGATTTTCCAAACCTGAGAGACCCCACAAACGGCGATAAAAAATCACGGGTCTAACAGTTTTGGTCCTACAGTGTGTGGTGCGCAGCCACACGGCAAAATCAACACATCACACACAAACCGATTTGACTCCCGAGCATTCCCAGATCAGACAGAAAATCTCGCAAAATCCCTCGAGATCAAACGTGACTTCAGAGTAAACAATCATGGCGGACGAAGAGGATGCAGTGGCGATAGTTTGTAGTTTGTTTTTAACCGAAAAAAAACGTTATCAAAAGAAAAGGCGACGGTCAAAGAAGTGGAGACAACGCGAGCATGGACGGCTGTTTTGATTTTGTTTCCCGGGGCTTCCTCTGCGTCTCGTCACCTCGCTTTCTGATTGGCTACACGCCACAGTCCACAGGCTGCGTGCTCGTTTGTCCCCGGGGGACACCACACACGAGGAGAAATCGGGCCAAAAAAATCCAACATGTTGGATATCCCCGATTTGAGATCGGAGCGGTCCCGACGTCCTTCCGAGCAGACGAGAGCACTCTTAACACACCACACACGGCAGGAATATCTGATCAGATTATTTTACCATAATCGGAGCATACTTAAGATTGTCGGAAGGGGTAAATCGGGGCTAAAATCGGCCTAATTATCCTGCCGTGTGAAAGCTTTTCAGCAGATGGAAGCATGAAGTTCTTCAAAATCTCCTGATAGCTAGCTGCATTGACCCTGCCCTTGATAAAACACAGTGCACCAACACCAGCAGCTGACATGGCACCCCAGACCATCACTGACTGTGGGTACTTGACACTGGACTTCAGGCATTTTGGCATTTCCTTCTCCCCAGTCTTCCTCCAGACTCTGGCACCTTGATTTCCGAATGACATGCAAAACTGAGCAACAGTCCAGTGCTGCTTCTCTGTAGCCCAGGTCAGGCGCTTCTGCCGCTGTTTCTGGTTCAAAAGTGGCTTGACCTGGGGAATGCGGCACCTGTAGCCCATTTCCTGCACACGCCTGTGCACGGTGGCTCTGGATGTTTCTACTCCAGACTCAGTCCACTGCTTCCGCAGGTCCCCCAAGGTCTGGAATCGGTCCTTCTCCACAATCTTCCTCAGGGTCCGGTTACCTCTTCTCATTGTGCAGCGTTTTTTGCCACACTTTTTCCTTCCCACAGACTTCCCACTGAGGTGCCTTGATACAGCACACTGGGAACAGCCTATTTGTTCAGAAATTTCTTTCTGTCTTACCCTCTTGCTTGAGGGTGTCAATGATGGCCTTCTGGACAGCAGTCAGGTCGGCAGTCTTACCCATGATTGCGGTTTTGAGTAATGAAACAGGCTGGGAGTTTTTAAAAGCCTCAGAAATCTTTTGCAGGTGTTTAGAGTTAATTAGTTGATTCAGATGATTAGGTTAATAGCTCGTTTAGAGACCCTTTTCATGATATGCTAATTTTTTGAGACAGGAATTTTGGGTTTTCATGAGCTGTATGCCAAAATCATCAGTATTAAAACAATAAAAGACCTGAAATATTTCAGTTGGTGTGCAATGAATCTAAAATATATGAAAGTTACATTTTTATCATTACATTATGGAAAATAATTAACTTTATCACAATATGCTAATTTTTTTAGAAGGACCTGTATATCGCGAAAAGAGTAGCAAAAGTCAAGGAGCGAAATTTGAACTTGCAGTGACAGATCTGAGAAGTTGCAATTGCCAATTTGAGGTTGTACTGCGAATTTGAATGTAAGATGCAGGGGCGTCACTAGGATTTTCATTTTAGGGGGGCTAAGCCCCCAATGAGGGTATGATTTTTTTTTTTATTATTATAAAAAAAGGTAATACTTTAGTTAAGGATCTAATGTTCTCTATTAACCAGTTTCATTACCATGCAAAGGCAGGGTTTTATAATCACTGTGGTCCCAAATGTGAGGTAGGGGTTCTGGGTTTCCCTGAGAAAATTTTGATATTTTGATTTCTCTGATCTAAATATTTTAAGATGTTTTGAAGGCCAAAAAATTTGGATAACAGCTTTAAAACCATGTCAGTGGGCAGCTGATTATTTTTCTCTCCTCATCAGCATCACACTCTTTTTCTCTGTTTTTATCTTGCCCTATATATCTTCCCCCTCCTAAAGCTGAGCTTTGACTGATATAGGCTTTTCATTTTTGTCTGTCAGTGAAGAAAGTAAACAGTCAACTGATAGGTTGATTTTGCCTATGAATCATTTTCTCAGACGCGTTTATTTACTGAAAGCTACTAAAGCTAGGTAATTAAGTTTATTAAATGCATTCACAATATGTATGCTACACATTCATTATTGATCTTATGCCTAATACAGGGCCGTAGACAGGGCTTTATAATCAAAGAGGTCCTAAATTTGAGGTAGGGGGTTCAAATTTTTTATTTCTCTGATGTACATTTCAAGACGTTTTTAAGACCCCAAAAAAGGATAAGAAATAGCTTTAAAACCATGTCAGTGGGCAGTAGATTATTTGTCAATACCTGCTCTCTCCTCATCTCCATCACTCTCTTTTTTTCTCAGTCTCTTCATCCCTTTCTCTTCCTTTCCTAAACCTGAGCTTTTTTAATTTACTAAAGGCTACAATTTGTATTATATTCTCAATATGTACACATTCATTATTAATCTTGTGCCTAACATGATGAAAACGGCTTTGTTAATGTTTTAACAAAAACATTGTCCCCTAACAATGATATTACATATATATTATTACATTACATAAGTCACGTTACATAGGCATATTTTCAGTTCAAAATGGCGAAATTAGACAAACCTATATTAGTTTACCTGATTATTTTTTGTCAGTCGTTTAACATTTATGACCTAAAAAAATGTCAAATATGAAATGTTAAGTTTAGCTACTTACATCTTATCTCACACTAGACCGTACGAGTCGAGTCGCACTGTTAAAATTCGCACTCAGCAGCGTCTGTGAACATAAAGCTCGCCTACTTTGATTTGATTGGTCATCTCAAATATTCTGACATTGACGAGCAGTGACAGACCAATGCGGCTCAGATGAACACACACACACACACACCCTGTTCTCTGTTTCTGACGTGCTCTCTTGCTCGGCGCCGCTGCGGATTGAAGATGAACACCACGCTGAATCTGATTATAACAAGACTGAAGCAAACACGAATTTGTGTAGCCTACATTCATCACACATTTTTAGGGGGGCTAGGCAGAAGTTTAGGGGGGCTGAAGCCCCCCTAAAAAGGGCCTAGCGACGCCCTTGGTAAGATGAAGTGCAAATTTGTATTACAAGTTTGTGTCTGTCGTTGTATCTTTGTGAATGGCATTTTACACATTTGTGACTGCTTGTCTGCAGCTTCAAATTCGGAATACAGGTTTGTGACCAGTGCTCGAATTGAGGGGGGGCTGGGGGGATCCGGGACCCCCCATAAGGTATTAGGGACCCCCCATAAGAAGTAAAAAATAGAATTAGGGGGGGTCCCTCAGATATTTTTATTTTAGTAAAAAATAATAATAACAAATCTGATTAAATGCATGCAATGGATACGGTAAATTTCGTGAATGATTATTTACAATAATTTTTTTAAAGTTGGCTAGTTGCCATGTCTCTTTAAAATGTAAACGTCCCGCCCCACATCTAAAGAGTGCTGTGCGCATGACATCGTTGACTGACAGGACTGTTTGATTGGCGCCGCTCCGTTGAAGCTAATTTTAACTTTTAAAAAATTGAGAAAAATAAACCTCCACTCGAGGTCGGGAAGAGAAAGCTTCTTACCGACTTTTTTGAGGGGTAATTGTCTCTCTCTATATATCTTTCTTTATATCTAAGTTACCCACCCCATATCGGGGCTTTTGTATTCCTTGCGTAAATTGGAAACATTTAGGCTTAAGTTACAATTTTTTTCATTATTAATAGTCCTGGTTCTACGGGAGTGCTAGAGATCTCGACGGAGATGGTTAACAGCTTTTTAGTAAAGGGAGCGATCGTTGTGTGCTTTCTATGCTTTCTAATTTCCATTCAGAATTTGTATAAAACTTGTTTTTCATGCTGCCAGCCAGGACCAATGGCCACCTAAACACAAAGTTTCGGGAATTGCTATGGCATTGTTTGTTTCTGAATAAAGCAGCCTTTTTCACTGAAATGGTCGTTGAATAGTTGCTGACTTACTCACTCATAACAGTGCTTTTCCGCCACCTATTGGACGTAACTATGTAAAAATTGCATGTGCTGAAATAGTTGAAAAATCCCCACCAACACACAGACTGACAGCCTGTTTTTTCACAATCTATATGTTTAATATCTAATAAACAAGTTTCATCCATTTAATCAAGTCTTTTGGAACAAACATTATTATCACAGTGTCACATAATCCACATTAATCATCCAGTTGTTTTTAGGGTAAAAACTACATTGGTAAAAAAAAGCTAGAATCATTCTGTTGGATGTACACTACTGTTCAAAAGTTCAAGAGTCTCTTCTGCTCACCAAGCCTGCATTGATTTGATGCAAAATACAGTAAAAACAGTAATTTTTATAAAATATTATTACAATTTAAAATAATAATACAATAAAATATAATTTATTTCTGTGATCAAAGCTGAATTTTCACCATTGTTTCTCCAGTCTTCATCACATGATCCTTCAGATCTGAAATATAAACTTTTGTAGCATTATACACTACCATTTAAAAGCTTGTGGTCAGTAAGAATGTATTTTTAAAAAATGTTGGGAAAGAAATTAATACTTTTATTCAGTATGGTTGCATTAAATTGATCAAAAGTGACAGTAAAGACATTTATAATGTAACAAAAGATTCTATTTCAAATAGAAACGGTTCTTTTGAACTTTCTATTGATCAAAAAATCCTGAAAAATAAAATAAATGTTTATTACATAAATGTTTGTTGATCATCAGATCATCATATTAGAGTGATTTCTGACGGATCATGTGACACTGAAGACTGGAGTAATGATGCTGAAAATTCAGCGTTGATCACACATTTTACTATATTCACATAGAAAACGTCTACGGTTACGTATGTAACCCTCGTTCCCTGAGTAGGGAACGGAGACGTTACGTCGGATGACGACGAATGGGGTTTCGCTTAGAAAGCCTATCAACTTCGAGTATTACAAAACAAGCCAATGGCAAAGAAATGCCATGGGTCTGCGGAATTTGCATGACGTAACTCCGCCCCACCTCGTGGGTATAAAAGGAGGAAGTCCGCAACAGCAGTTTATGTTTCTTCGCTGAGGAGCCAAGACTGAGCTCAGGCGATCCCCGCGGTAAAGCGGAAAGTGGCAGGCAGACGTAACGTCTCCGTTCCCTACTCAGGGAACGAGGGTTACATACGTAACCGTAGACGTTCCCTTTCGTTGTCACTCCGAGTTACGTCGGATGACGACGAATGGGGTTACCAGTCTAATCACGCCACCTTCTCAGCTGCCTTCCAGTGCCCTGCGAAAAATCAAGATCCCTGTCATAGACTGGACGAAGGACTCCATTTAACACAGGAATACCAAGGTACACTGGGAAGCATATCCCAAGCTAGGGGAAGTATGCAATAAATGCCAACCCAGAGGGGGGGGACTTAGAGAATACACATATGACCCGAAGGAAACATATGGGGAACAATGGGGTGTCCAGCCGCAGGCGGAATATTTCAACCCCAGGGGTGGCAAGGTGGCTTGCCAAGGGAAAGACACATGCTCAGAGAGGCTTACAGTGGAAATACACATGTGGGGGTCGCTCAGGGGAGGGACCATGCACACGGGAGGCACCTAGCCGACGCGCAGGCAAGAGACACTGGCGCCGACGTCAGGAGTGCTGGAGGAGCTCAGGGCTTTCGGGGAAGCTCACCTGAGGAGAATATCGCACGTATCCAGTCCGTGGAGTGGAATGGCGAGCAAGCGAATACACCTGAGCGGGTCCGGTACTAGCTAATTGAAGCGAGTACATGAGAGGACACTGGCTCCACTCGGAGATTATAGAATCTGGCGAATGTGTTAGGTGTCGCCCAGCCTGCAGCTCTGCATATGTCTGTTAGCGAGGCGCCATGCGCTAGAGCCCAAGAGGATGCCACACTCCGGGTGGAGTGGGCCGTCACACCAAGGGGGCACGGTCGGCCTTGCTGCTGGTATGCCAAAGCAATGGCGTCCACTATCCAGTGAGACAACCTTTGCTTGCAGAGAGCCTTTCCCTTCAGCTTCCCACCATAACAGAAAAAGAGCTGGTCTGAGGTCCTGAAACACTGCGTCCTGTCTACATAGGCGGTAGGAACCTTGGGCACATATCCGGGCCGGGGTCTCAGGATCACGTGAGAGAAAGCCGGTCCGAATTCCAGGCACGCTTCGTCGACGGAGAATGCGTGCAGGTCCCCTACCCTCTTGATGGAGGCCAGTGCAACCAGGAGCGCTGTCTTCATAGACAGGAACTTAAGCTCAACTGATTGCAGAGGCTCAAAGGGAGTACTCTTCAGGGCAGTTAGAACCACTGAGAGGTCCCAAGAGGGAACGAGAGGAGGGCGAGGAGGATATAGTCTCCTCGCTCCTCTCAGGAACCTGATGACCAGGTCGTGCTTCCCTACCGACTTACCTTCGACGGGGTCATGATGTGCGGCAATGGCGGCAACATAGACCTTAAGGGTGGAGGGAGACAGCCTTCGCTCCAACCCTTGCTGAAGGAAGGAAAGCACAACGCTGATCGAGCATCTCCGGGGGTCTTCTCGGTGAGAAGAGCACCACTCGACGAAGAGGTTCCACTTCAACGCATAGACGTGTCTCGTGGACGACGCTCTAGCGGAAGTGAAGGTAGCCGCCACCGCTGGTGGAAGGGTACTCAAACCTACCTCGAGCCGTCCAGGAGCTACACGTGGAGGCTCCAGAGATCGGGACGAGGGTGCCACAGGGTGCCCCGTCCCTGAGAAAGAAGGTCCTTCCTCAGAGGAATGGGCCAGGGAGGTGCTGTCGCGAGGAGTACAAGTTCGGGGAACCAGGTCCGGTTGGGCCAATACGGCGCGACCAGAATGACCTGCTCCTCGTCCTCCCTGACCTTGCGCAAGGTCTGCGCAAGAAGGCTCACTGGGGGAAACGCATATTTGCGGCCCGGCGGCCAGCTTTGCGCCAGTGCATCCATGCCGAGCGTGCCCTCGGTCAGGGAAAAATACAGGGCGCAATAGGTCGAGTCGTGAGAGGCAAACAGATCTATCTGTGCGTCCCCGAACTGGTCCCAAATCAGCTGAACCGACTGGGGATGGAGTCGCCATTCTCCAGGGAGGGGCTGAAGCCGTGAGAGCTCATCGGCTGCACAGTTCAGCGCTCCGGGAATAAAAATGGCTCGAAGCGACCTCAGATGCTTCTGACTCCATTGGAGGAGGTGGCGGGCGAGTTGTGACATACGGCGGGAGCGTAGACCACCTTGATGGTTGATGTACGCAACACTCGCGGTATTGTCTGAACGGACTAGCACGTGTTGACCACGGAGCAACGCCCGGAAGCGTTGCAGGGCAAGACGTACTGCCAACAACTCGAGGCAATTGACATGCCATAGCCGCTGGGGTCCTGTCCAGGAGCCCGCAGCAGCATGTCCATTGCACATGGCGCCCCAGCCCGTGGTGGAGGCATCTGTTGAGACAACAACATGCCGGGAAGCTCGTTCCAGGGGGACACCCGCCCTGAGAAAACTGAGGTTTGACCACGGGGTGAGGAACTGACGGCAGGTCGGAGTAACTGGTACCCAGAGCGTGCCTTGATGACATGCCCACCTCGGGACTCGGTCGCGAAGCCAAAGCTGAAGCGGTCTCATATGAAGCAATCCGAGCGGCGTGACCGCGGCTGCAGATGCCATATGCCCCAGGAGCCTCTGTAAATGTTTCAGTGGAACCGCATTCTTGCTCCTGAGATGTCTCAGGCAAGTCAGCAGTGACTGCGCGCGCTCGCTCGTAAGCTGCGCGGACATGGCGACCGAGTCCTCTGCACGGGGCAAAGTTTGCTCTTCTCCCAGTTGACCCGAAGGCCCAGACGAGCTAGGTGCCGGAGCACTAAGTCCCTGTGTTCGCAAACCTGATCTCGAGAGTGAGCTAGGATCAGCCAGTCGTCGATATAACTCAGGATGCGGACCCCGTGCTCCCGAAGGGGAACAAGGGCAGCCTCAACGACCTTCGTTAAGATGCGAGGAGACAGGGCCAGCCCGAAAGGGAGGACCGCGTACTGGTATGCCTGCCCCTCGAAAGCAAACCGTAGGAACGGTCTGTGGCGAGGAAGAATGGAGACATGGAAGTAGGCGCCCTTCAGGTCGATCGCTGCAAACCAATCCTGGGAACGCACGCATTCGAAAACGCGTTTGGCGGTGAGCATCTTGAACGGCAGCCTGTGAAGGGAGCGGTTCAGCACGCGCAAGTCCAGGATTGGCCGTAACCCACCGGTTTTCTTGGGGACAATGAAGTAAGGGCTGTAGAAGCCGGACCTCATCTCGGCTGGAGGGACAGTCTCGATTGCACCCTTCGCCAGCAGGGTGGCAATCTCTGCTCTCATGACGGAGGCATTGCCACCGACCAAAGAGGAGCGGACTCCCCTGAAGCGGGGAGGAGACCGTGCGAACTGAATCGCAAGCCGAGCCTGACGGAACACGCGATCCAGCGGGACAGACGGGGAAGCTCTAGCCAGGCTCCCAGGAACTGAACCGGCGGGATCACGCAGACGACAGGCGTCCCCCCGGAGGGGCAGCGAAGCGGAGTAACTGGCCCAGACGTGGACGGCATAGCGGCCCGGTGTAAGGGCACAGTTAGCAACCGCGCCCTGGCAGAGGGGGCCAGGGGAGGACCAGGCTGGTCGTCCCGCGGGGGCCTGCTCTGCCAGGGGTCTGGCGACAGAGGGGGACAGGGGCGAAGCGGTCCGTGGACGGCACGCCGTGTCAACCACCTCTGGGACAGAGGGGGACGAGGAGAGCACGGCTAGAGGGCGGCGCTCTGTGTCGTCCGAGAACTCTGTGTGCTCAGAGACGGGAGAGCCAGTTCTTTGCGAATAAGGATTCTTCCCCAGCCCTCCACCGGGGAAAGGAGTGGGCCTGCTCCCAACTCCTGGAAAGAACTGAGTCCCATCTCTGGGGAGCCCCTCTCAAGAGCGCCACCTAACCCCGCGTGTAGCGGGGGGCGGGGCTGGAGAGGGCTGTGGCGTCCGGCCGCGGCCTCCAGAGCCGGCCCGGGTGAACGGGCGGGGTGGGAGCCGCGGGGGGGCGCCCCCGGCGGTGGGCAGACCGAGGGACCTGAGCGGACGGCGGGGCCGTCGGGACAGAGTCGACCTCAACCTGCTCCATCCCCGAGGAGCCCGTCTCAGGAGCGCCGCTTAACCCGGCGTGTAGCGGGGGGCGGGGCTAGAGAGGGCTGTGGCGTCCGCCCGCGGCCCCCAGAGCCGGCCCGGGTGAACGGGCAGGGTGGGAGTCGCGGGAGGGCGCCCTTGGCGGTGGGCAGACCGAGGGATCTGAGCGGACGGCGGGGCCGTCAGGACAGAATCAACGTCAGTCTGCTCATGGACGGCTGAGAGCTGTTGGGCCAGCCCTCAACCGCACCGCCGAAGAGGCCGACCTGGGATATGGGAATGTCGGACAGACGGGTCCGCGCGACATCCAGCACATCAAACAGGTACGGCCACCGAATGGTGAGCATCACCTGACCCAGGGAGCGTACGGCCACTTTCGTCGCTCGGAGAGCAAGGTTAGTGGCGGCGCGCAGCTCAGTGAAGAGCCCTGGGTCAGTCCCGCCCTCGTGCAGGTCCATGAGCATCTGGGTCAGGTAGACCAGCAGAATGACCATGGCACGCAGTGAGGCGGCCGCCAGTCCCGTGGCGCTATAGGATCTCGCCACAAGCGTAGACGAAAAACTACAGGCCACGGACGGGTGCTTAGGATTGCGCCGAGAAGAAGCACTCTGGGGACACATAGCATCGCAACAGAGCGTTCAGCCGGGGGAACCCCAGTGTACCCACGGGCAGCGGCCCCATCGAGGGGAGGAAAGGCGGATGAGATCAGCGAATGGTCCCAGATCTCATCATGCACGTCCGGGAAGAACGGTATTGGGGTTTGCCGTGGACGAGGGTCGGCGGCCTCACCCAAAAACCAATCATCCCGAGAAAGCATGGCCGTCATCTCCGGATCAGACTCGACGAGTCGTCACTTCCAGGAAAATCAAACCCACCTAGTGAAGCTGCTACAAACATAATATCATCCTCTGTAGCTTCAAATGAAACACACGGGTCACCAGAGGATAGACCCGTGGGAATCACCTGTTCACTAGCGGGCACCGTCATTGAAGAGGGGGGCTGGGATCGCGGACACATTGTCGGCGCCTTGTTCCAGACCGAAACCCTCAGGTCACCCTGGCCACCAGCCGAAGATCGGGGGGTGGATGAGGGGACTCTCACTCATGTGAGTTCACCGAGTCTCGACCTTAATGACGCGATGATCATGTTTCCATGGAGAAAACATGAGTCATCCACGAGCGCTGCTCTAGCATGATCAAGCCCAAACATACTAGACAACGCTCGTGCCCATCAGAGTCCGATACCAAGCTGCCGCAACCATTCATTTTTTTTCATTTTTTTTGAAATGCACGGGTGAGCCGTCTTTAAAAAGACGTGCCGCGTGCAAGCTCTTTTAGTGAGAGAAAACTCAAGTGTTGAAGCACCCGGGGAGACACGCACCGACTGGCAGACCACTGCAACAGATCAGCAGGAAGCACGCGCTCGCCGTAGATCGCCGTCACACCAACACTCGAGGTACTCGTTTGTAAAGCTGACAATTCAGAGATGGCTTGTGGAGAGAAGAATACACTTGGCTCTGAAGCGAAAACATAAACTGCTGTTGCAGACTTCCTCCTTTTATACCCACGAGGTGGGGCGGAGTTACGTCATGCAAATTCCGCAGACCCATGGCATTTCTTTGCCATTGGCTCGTTTTGTAATACTCGAAGTTGATAGGCTTTCTAAGCGAAACCCCATTCGTCGTCATCCGATGTAACTCGGAGTGACAACGAAAGGGAACAATATTTCACAATATTACTGTTTTTTTTATCAAATCAATGCAGCTTTGAGCAGAAGAGACTTTTAAAAACATTTAAAAAATTGTATCGATGTCAACTTCTGAATGGTAGTGCATATTTCATTTCATTATGTGTATTTATTTAAAAATAAAAATATACCAAACCAAAACATGGCATTGTCTAGTGTGCAGGTAAAGAGGACCTCCAAGGCAAGCACAGTCCATTCCAGTTTAGCAGAGGGCAGTGGCAGGAGCTCAGCACAGGTTAGCAGCGACAAGATCTCAGAAGAGGACAAATGCAGTGATAATAGCTTTATATGGGCCTGTACCACCAACAGCAGCTCAGCACAGATCAGACAGTGATACCATCCAGTGACTCTGGAAGCCATCTGATTATTTTCTACTGTTTTTGAGACATTTCAATGTATTTTGAAGTTACTTGCTTTTACGGATCTTCAAGAGGCTTATATGTAGTGCCCTGGTATATTTGCCATAGTAATTTAAAAGAATAATTATATATATAATTCTTTATCAAGTGTTTTTAATAAATAAGATATATTTATGCATATTATGATCAAATATATTGTATATTTTGTATAAAGTGTATATTGCGAGACTAAACCTACATGTTAAACCTACAAAAACTTGGGGACCCCCCATAAGGCTTGACTCAATTCGAGCACTGTTTGTGACTATTGTCTGCGAGTGCAAATCTCAGCGTTCAAGTTCATATTTTTATTTGACAGGTTTTCACATTGGAGCTGTGAGTGTAAAGGTTCGCGTACAAGTACGAATATTTATTGTACAAGTTCTCAAATTCACATCTACGTGCTCTCGAGTTTTGCTACTAATTTACCTTCATAATTGCTGCCTTTTGCTCGTAGAACAACTGATGTGTTTTCATCACTGAATGACTCATTACATATTTTACACTTCTCCATTTCTCCGTTTACATACATTACAAACTGCATAAACAAAAAAGAAAAAAAAACAGTGTTGTCTAGCAATGAAATTAGGCCCAATTGAATTTCCTAGTGGTAGCAAGCTAACGTTAGTTTGTTTCAGTAGACTAGGCGATGCTACTTCAAGATGAAAAGTAGTTTTGGCCTTAAGCAAAATGTGTCTACAGTAAAATGTCTAGATGGAAAGGAGTTGGTAACTTAAAATGTTCCGATTGGGTTTCTAGCCTCGATATTGCTGTTGCTAGCTTCTTATAACACTGCAAAGCTACTTTACAAACGGTGGAAGTCTGGGCCCGTATCCCTAAAGAATTTTTGTGCAAAAAGTGGCTCCTAGCGGCCAAATTCTAAGAAAATTCTCAGAGTCATGACGTTTTCTTAGAATTTACCCTAAAAGTGACACGAAAATCCCAGTTAATATAAAAGCTATTCCTCAAGATTCCTAGCGCTTAAAAGGGCTCCTAAGCCAAGATCTGCTAAGAGCAGGGAAGAGGACTTTTAGTGGCTTAGGAGTTCCCCTAAGCAGCTGCACAAAATAGGTTAGGATTCCTTTTTTTCTCCATTTTCTGTGTTTGTAGGATATTTGTTAACAAGCCTTCATAAATAGACCAGCCAGCAATCACAGACATTGATAAAAGCTGAGACGTGTTACCCTCGTTAAGACCACACTGAGTTGTAACATTGCAATTTCTACTTCATTAAGGACAGCCCCTTGAGATAGGCCATCTTGTTTTCAGTGGGGTCCATATGGGAGTGAAAGTACAAAATATGCCAGCTAGGATATTAATATGAGCAAATAAGACACGAATCATTATTTGAACAGGGTGTAATGAGCTTAAGTTTTCACATATTTTAGATTCTAATGTTAGGCTATAACCCCTACAGCTCACTATTCATTTTACAGATATTTTCTTGAATGTGAAATATTATTTACAATTACAGTCTGCATAGATTAGAGTGTATAATTATGTTTATTGATTTGAGGGTACATCCTTTGCTCATTATCACCAAAAGTTCATTTTCATCAAACTTGTAGGATCAACCAATCACGGCTTTTGAAATGATGACTCATACCTAGCAACGGGGTCAACCACACCTCCTCACTAAGATAGGATTTTCTATCCATTCCTTGCTCAGAGTTCACTGAAAATGTTCTGGAATCACTTCTAAGCTAAAACTCCTGGCAAGGAATTTTTAGGTTAGGGTGGTCTGAAATACTTGCTCACTAAAAGAAAAGCAGTTTTGGTGTCTGGCAAAATTATTTTAAAGAGCTGGAATGTCTGGAAAGTGTGTCTATCTCTTAGTGTAGCTCATTGGCATATTAAAATTCATTTTCAAAGAAACTTGTAATACAATTTTTTTTACTTTTCATGGATACTTTCATTGTATAAAGTTTTGTTTTGATAGGAGTAAAGGAAAAAAATAGCCCCATTGGGGTGTATTGTTGTCTGGCCTTACTGGCACACATCTCGGATTGATGAGAATTTAACATATTTCCTCAACTAGGATTACTTAGGACTTTTAGTATATTGTTCTGGACACCTCATAGAAATGATCTATGCTGAAAAAAATTATTTTACAATTAGTTCTATTTTTGGCTCCAAAATGAGTTACTGTGCCTGGACTACTGATGGAGTGTATTTGGCACTGAAATACTCCATCATATACTGTACTTAGCCTACATCCCGTTTTTTGAAACGTTGGCCATGTTTAGCATAAGAATCCAACTCCCTAACAGTGTAAATAAGTCAGAATGCATGAGATAGCATTAGACATCCCCATAATTCCTCACACTTACAAACCTGACTTTTGTTCATCTTTGGAATACAAAATGAAGATATCTTTGAGAGATTTCTGTCCCTCCATTGACAGCTACGCAACTACCACTTTGACGCTTCAAAAAGTTCATAAAGAGATCGTAAAACTAATCCATATGAATTGAATAGTTTAGTAAAGAAAAATCTAAAAGACACACGATCGCTTTATATGGTGAACATATTTAATTTAGGCTTTTATTCACATATAAACATTCAGCAACTCACACATCAGTTGTAGTAAACGGAAGCTCAAGCACGTTCACTTGATGTACGAGAACCAATGAGGTTCATTCTCGTGTTACGCATCACGTTTGAGCTTCAGCAAGAACCAATGAGGTTCATTCTCGTGTTACGCATCACGTTTGAGCTTCAGCAAGAACCAATGAGGTTCATTCTCGTGTTACGCATCACGTTTGAGCTTCAGCAAGAACCAATGAGGTTCATTCTCGTGTTACGCATCACGTTTGAGCTTCAGCAAGAGCCCATGAGGTTCATTCTCGTGTTACGCATCACGTTTGAGCTTCAGCAAGAACCAATGAGGTTCATTCTCGTGTTACGCATCACGTTTGAGCTTCAGCGAGAACCAATGAGGTTCATTCTCGTGTTACGCATCACGTTTGAGCTTCAGCAAGAGCCCATGAGGTTCATTCTCGTGTTACGCATCACGTTTGAGCTTCAGCAAGAACCAATGAGGTTAATTCTCGTGTTACGCATCACGTTTGAGCTTCAGCAAGAACCAATGAGGTTCATTCTCGTGTTACGCATCACGTTTGAGCTTCAGCAAGAACCAATGAGGTTCATTCTCGTGTTACGCATCACGTTTGAGCTTCAGCAAGAACCAATGAGGTTCATTCTCGTGTTACGCAGCACGTTTGAGCTTCAGTAAGAACCAATGAGGTTCATTCTCGTGTTACGCATCACGTTTGAGCTTCAGCAAGAACCAATGAGGTTCATTCTCGTGTTACGCATCACGTTTGAGCTTCAGCAAGAACCAATGAGGTTCATTCTCGTGTTACGCATCACGTTTGAGCTTCAGCAAGAACCAATGAGGTTCATTCTCGTGTTACGCATCACGTTTGAGCTTCAGCAAGAGCCCATGAGGTTCATTCTCGTGTTACGCAGCACATTTGAGCTTCTGTTTAAGTTCGCTGATCAATGTTTAAATATGAGTAAAAGCCTAAATTCAGTCTGTTCATCATATAAAGTGATCGAGTCTCTTCAGAAAATTTGGACTAAACCGCTCAATTCATATGGATTAGTTTTACGACCTCTTTATGAACTTTTTGAAGCGTCAAAGTGGTAGTTGCGTAGCTGTCAATGGAGGGACAGAAAGCTCTCAAAGATTTCTTCATTTGTATTCCAAAGATGAATGAAAGTCTTACAGGTTTGGAACGACATAAGTGTGAGTAATTATTGACAGAAATTTTGGGTGAACTATCTCGTTCCAACACTTCCAAAAATTGTTAAGCCCCACCATGTTGACCTCTTACAAAATTATTATAAGAAAAATTATTTAAAAAAAATATTTATAAATAAATAACTGCCAACATCCAGTCTCAAACTTTCAAGTCATACTGATAACTTACTAAATCAGCAACCCATTCCAGCAAACCTCATATCAAATAAACAGTAAATACAACAAGTAAAAATTTTAGTTTGACCTCTGATGTGGATGAACAATACAATTTGAAAGTTATTCACGTCCTTTAACTGACCCTTTTGTTGAAAAAGAACAAAAATTTGAATTATAAAACAACTGAAAACCTCTGAGAGTCTCGTCATACAATGGACGGTGATTCCCTCCAGAGCTTGATCAAACCAGCTCCATAAATAGAAAGCCTTTGTAGTGTGCACTACAGCGGGCAGTGAGTGAGTGATGGGGGATTTCTGTCCTAGTTCAATATGACTCAGCTCTATGTAAATGTAATGGACCAGTTGACAGGAAATGTCATGTTTGTCAAAATAACCAGCACAGGGATACACAGGCAATGCCCTTGGAACCAGAACACTGGCAACTGGGTTTGTACTGGCAAAGCGGCACTCGTTTCTTCAGCATAAGAAAACAAAATCTATTTTCTAATGAAATGACAAAATCAAGCATAAGCAAAAGCCGCAAAGACAGATTAGGACAGAAAGATAAATGCACACAGGTAATGGACTTGGCTGCTGCCCAGCCGCTGGACAGATGCACAGAAAACCCTCTCCCACCTTCTCTTGTTCTACGAAGGGCAGAAGAAATTAGAATGCTAATAGAAAAAACACCATCTGAGGAAATGAATCACTTTATGGCCTTGATTTTTCATCTAGATGTTTGGGTTTCGAATGCATATGAGTCAAACTTATTTTGATAGAATGCAGCAGATGTCAGTGGCTTTATAGATTTATTCACTGAGATGTCAGCGTTAAAAATGATGGCCAGTAATAGCCTTTACGGTTACTAAGATGAATTTCATCAGACCAATATTTCTATAGTGGGCAGAAGTGATGTCCGGCCACCTTCACCCTTTATTCAAATATTATTAAAAATGTTTTGTAAAGATTTAGCAAGTTTTAGTAAGTATTTCATTATTTTACCCAGATAAAAACGTTGGATTATGCAACAGATCAGTGCCTTCACGTCACACAGTTCATTTATAAACCATTGGTTTGTTTTATCGGCCCTTTTCATGCTATGGCCGAAATGCAGATGGTTTTAAATTGATAAAAAATTGGCCGATAAATATCGGCGGCCAATACATTGGTTCATCTTTAATACACACAAACACACATACACAAGTTTATAGACATTTCATCTAACCCTAAAACACAAACACAGTGCAATGCATAATTCAAAATAGAGTAAAGCATTTGAAAAATCACTCTGAAAAATCCATCATATTAACACTGTACATTGTGCCCTATTTTTAAGCACTTTTCTAAGAGTGTACAGTATATATATATATATATATATATATATATATATATATATATATATAGTTATCATGTTGAAAATATATATATATATATATATATATATATATTTTTTATCAGAATAAGAATCAGAATCAGAAAGAGCTTTATTGCCAAGTGTGCTTGCACACACAAGGAATTTGTTTTTGGTACTGAGGCTTCCAGTGGACATATACAAATACAAATACAACAAGAAACATAATACTACAAATTATAAGAATAAAAAATATAAATATATGAGCATAAAAGTATCACAGTTGGGTTTAGTCAGAATAGACATTTTCAGATTTACAGATTATGAACATATTTACAGTGTTTTGAATATTATAAATAAATAAATCTACATATAAGTATCACCTGAGTTGTAGGGTATTGCACTAAACAGTGGGAGTATTGCACTTAAGGCATATGCCTTGGGAGGTGTGTTAACTGTTCAGGAGGGAAATGGCCTGTGGGAAGAAACTGTTCCTGTGCCGAGATGTTCTTGTGGCCAGTGATCTGAGTCGCCGTCTTGACGGTAACAGTTCAAACAGGAGGTGTCCAGGGTGAGTGGAGTCTGTGATGATTTTACCTGCTCTCTTCATCACTCTGGAAGAGTACAGGTCCTGGAGGGATGGCAGGGGGGCACCAGTAATCCTCTCCGCAGTCCGGACTGTCCGTTGTAGTCTCCTGATGTCTGATTTGGTAGCTGAACCAAACCAGACAGTGATGGAAGTGCATAAGACAGACTCAATGACGGCTGAGTAGAACTGAATCAGCAGCTCCTGTGGCAAGTTGAACTTCCTCAGCTGGCGAAGGAAGTACAGTCTCTGCTGGGCCTTTTTCACAGTGGAGTCAATGTGATTGTCCCACTTCAGGTCCTGAGAGATGGAAGTGCCCAGGAACCTGAATGACTCCACTGCTTCCACAGTGCTGTTCATGATGGTGAGTGGGGGGAGTGCTGGGCTGTTCCTCCTGAAGTCCACGATCATCTCCACTGTTTTGAGCGTGTTCAGCTCAAGGTTGTTATAACTGCACCAGACAGCCAGCTGTTCAACCTCCAGTCTGTAAGCAGACTCGTCACCGTTTCGGATGAGACCGATGACAGTGGTGTCGTCGGCAAATTTCAGGAGCTTGACAGTGGGGTCTTTAGAAGTGCAGTCATTAGTGTACAGGGAGAAGAGCAGTGGGGAGAGAACGCACCCTTGAGGGGCGCCAGTGCTGGTGGTGAGAGTCCTGGATGTGAGTTTCCCCAGTCTCACTCACTTCTGCCGGTCCGTCAGGAAGCTGGTGATCCACTGACAGATCGAGGATGGTATGGAGAGCTGGGTCAGTTTGGCTGTGAGAAGACCAGGCATGATGGTATTGAAGGCCGAACTGAAGTCCACAAAGAGGATCCTTGCATAAGTCCCTGGTCTGTCGAGATGTTGCAGGATATAATGCAGTCCCATGTTGACTGCATCATCCACAGACCTGTTTGCTCTGTAAGCAAACTGAAAGGGATCCAGCAGGGGTCCAGTGATGTCCTTCAGGTGGGCCAGCACCAGTCTTTCAAACGACTTCATGACCACAGACTGTGAGAGCGACAGGTCTGTAGTCATTAAGTCCAGTGATTTTGGGGTTTTTGGGGACAGGAATGATAGTGGAGCGTTTGAAGCAGCAGGGAACTTCACACTGCTCCAGTGATCTATTGAAGATCTGCGTGAAGACAAGCAGGCTTTTAAACAAGCAGATGAGATGCCGCCTGGGCCTGAGGCTTTCCTAGTCTTCTGTTTTTTGAAGACTCGGCTCACGTCCTCCACACAGACCTTAAGCTCAGGTTGGATGGCAGGAGGAGGGAGTAATGGGAGTGCAGGAGGTGATGGTGAATGTGTGAAGTGCAGGTCAGAGCCGGTGTGTGGTGTGAATGAGGGCTTTTCAAACCTGCAATAAAATTAGTTCAAATCATCAGCCAGGTGTTGATTGTCCACAGATCGGGGGGATGGTGACTTGTAGTTGGTGATGTTCCTCAGGCCATTCCAGACTGATGATGGGTCGTTGGATGAAAACTGTTTTTTCAGTTTATCAGAGTAGCTTCTTTTAGCAACTCTGATCTCCTTTGTCAGTCTGTTTCTGGCCTGGTTATACAAGATTTTATCCCCACTTCTGTAGGCATCCTCTTTGGCATGACGAAGGTGTTTGAGTTTCCCAGTAAACCATGGTTTATCATTAGTACATGATAAGAATGTCCTGGTAGGAATGCATGTATCCTCACAGAAACTTATATATGATGTTACAGTATCTGTGAGCTCATCCAGATCGTTGGTAGCAGCTTCAAAAACAGTCCAATCAGTGCAATCAAAGCAGGCCTGTAGATTCTGCTTATCAGACATAACTTTTGTCAGTCCACTGAAATAATGAGTCAAAATAAAATAAAAAACAGACATTTTGCATACCATACACTCTAAAAAATGCTGAGTTATTTTAACCCAATTTTGGGTTAAATGGCTAGGTTTGTCTATATTTGACCCAAATTTGGGTTGAAACAAGCCAGCATTTTTTAGAGTGTAGCGCACACCTTGAAAATAGTGTGATAAATAAATGATAAATAAACTCATATGACCTTGGACATCTGGACACTGCACTCCACCAGAGTGCTGAGTGATGCCGGCTGATTGAACACTTATAAAGAACTAGAGTCTCCTAATTAAAATGGACATACTAACAGAGCAGACAGGTGTGTAATTATGCTGAGGGCTGTTTGAACAACCAGAATACACATCTGCAGATAATCCAATTCCAAGAGCCCTGGATATCTGGAGAGCTGCAATATTAAATCAACAGGGTCTTTCAGCCCCCTTGAGACCTTTAATAAAACAGCCAACAGCCATGTGCATAATATTTTAGTGAGATTATTTTAAATGTTGTTATTATTCAAATAAGGAAATAGCATTACTTGCAAAGCAGAATGCAAAAGGACAGTGTTAAATTTCAGTTAAGTTTAGGTTTTAATCTTTGGTTCAGAGTGACAGCTTTGCTGTTGTCATGACAATAATGGTTGAATAGATGCAGAAAAGAAAAGACAAATAATAATTCCCCGTGCAAATATATATGAGAATGGAGAGCATTTACAATTCAGAATGCAGGGTTATTATAGTTAATTAAAACTAAAACCAAAACCATTAAAAAAAAAATATTTGAAATTAAACGTTAACTGAAATTAAATAAATATAAAAAAACGTACATTTAACTTGATGTACCAAAATAAAAAAAATAATAAAAGTATATAGACATTAAAATAATAAAGACACAACAAAATTACAAAAAATTTAACTAAAATTAAAATGAAAATGGAACATACAAAAATAATTAAACTATAATAATATCTCAATGATACGATATAATAAAATGACACTGATTAAAATGTCACAGGTGTTACATTTGGAATGAAAAATCAATGGGAGATTTTCAACTTTAATCTTAAATGTAATTCTCGATTAAATGCCATCAAATCGATTAATCGTGATTAATCGCATAAAAGTTTGTAAATATATATATATATACACATACACACACACACACACACACACACACACACACACACACACACACACACACACACACACACACACATATAGTATTATACAAACTTTTGTATATATGTTAGATGTGATTAATCGATTTGACAGCACTAATAAAATTCTAAAAAATAATAAAGAGAGCGAGAGAGAGAGAGAGAGAGAGAGAGAGAGAGAGAGAGAGAGAGAGAGAGACCAGAAATTAGTTCACATGCATGAGTGAAATTATTATTTGCAATTATTTGTATTTGTGAAATTATTATTTGTAGCAACCACATGTTGAAAACCCCACAGAACAGTAATATGGCAGTGAGTTCTGCATGGACAAGCTGCCATTGTGTTTCTGAGGACTTTAATTTAGATATGCATTGCTGGACCGGGTGTCCTCACAGTGTGGGACGCTGGAAGTGAGACATTAGCAGGTTTTGCTCCCAGATTTCAGTGTGGTGAATGAAGCAGCTGTCAGGCGGCCCGGCAGCAAAAGAACAACAGAAAAGAGAGTTGAATGGCACAGTAGACCGATTCGAAAGTGTCTCGTTTGCTATAATGTTCTCTACCTTGTTTTGTTTTCTGAAGCTCAGCTTTTAGACACTGAGTTTGGCTGTTCTCCGGGGAATAATGACCGCAGAGCTCACAGATGCTGCGATATTCTGGTCAGCTGCTCTCCTGGACACAAAGTGAATCTGTTTTCATACTTCCTAGAATAAAGCAATAAAAGACTGTGAACTATTTGTCCACACTTAAATGGTGCAACATTATAAAAGGCTGGCAGCAGTAATATGATAAAAAGACTTAATAATAATCAAAATAAACTATTTAAACAGTAATTAATATAGGTCATTAGTCTAACTGTAGATTTTTATTGGATTTGCTGCATGAGAATTAAATTCATGTGGGTTCATAAGTGTATATTGAATGTGTACAGAATATTTTATAAGCATATTATTGTATATTTATTACACAATCACTATGACACATTTCTCAATACTTGGGTCCCTTTTTCAAAACTCTTCACACAGTTCTCCTAACCAACTTTCGTCTTAGCACAGCAGTTCATTTCACATTCAAAATGCTCTAAAACTACTAAAACACACGTTTCAAGTCAAGTTATTCTTCGAGAACACTAGCCAAATTTTAAAAATCTTGGATTTAGATTTATCAGCCAATGTATTGGTTATCAACTTTCAAATATAAAGAATTATCGGTTATCGGTATCATATCGGTGCATCCCTAATAAGTTTACATGTAGTTGCAAAGTTACTTATAGTCAGTAAAATGTCTATTTGGGAGAACCAAAATAAAGTGTCAGCAGATATTAAGTTATTAATACTCTAATTGCTGCTAGTTGACATGTAGTTTCAAAGTTACTCATAGTTAGTAGAATCCCTAAAGAGGACCATAAAAATAAAGTGTTACCAAAACAAGAACATGCAGGTTTAATCAAGCGTAGAACCTTAAACTAAATTTGAATATCTTTGATAGATTCAGTGTTATACACCTCTCAAATCTAGTGCCTAGATTTTCCTTGAAATTTCTGTTTGGTATGAAAAAAAAAATTTCACTCCCATAAATTTCCTAGAATTGTTTAATCAGATTGTAACTGGTGATTTCTGATCGCTCCTGCCATGTTTCTATTCAATATGCATAATACGATCAGTGAGCATCCGTCTGGATTTGAGGCGACAGGGAGCGAGAGGAGCTCTGTCTCAGGTAAACACCCAAAGCTTGATTCAACAAAATAAATGAGATGAATCCAGGGGCCAAAAGCCCTGTCCCAAAACTCATTAGCCTTAGAAAGAGAGAGGAGCTCAGCTGTGAATTTGAAATGTAATATCACATCAGTTCCGAGTTGACCGAGTTGAATAATACACAGCGAGGGAGAGAGAGAGATGTGAATCTAGAAAGTAAGAGCTGGTCGACACAAAGTCACAGCAATCGCAAGGGTGTTAGCTGATGCTTGTTTGTGCTGAAGCAAACACAGACGGCACATGCGCTAACAGGCAGAAAGTGATCGTCTAAGGGGCAGCAGAACATGACTGCAAAAACAGACACAGTAAAGCTGCATTACAATTCACATATATGCACAAAAAGCTTGTACGACTTGCTTGTCTTTCCTGTAAACCAAGAGGGTTTCTATTGGTCTAGGCCAAGCTTTTCATGACACACATTTCAAACGTGCTTCGTTCCCATTGCTCAACAGGACATTAGAAACATCAACTTTGTGGCTTTGATTTCAAAGGAATGCACATAATACATTGAATTGCACAATAGTGGCCAAAAGTGATGTCCGCAGTGGATATTTCTTTTTAATGACCCCTAAAGTTCACTAAAACCATCAAAATAATTGATTTTGATCATTTATTGTGATTATGTAATGCGTGGCGCATCACAGATCTAGTGCAAGACGAGCATTTGTGGTTAAAAAGTATATACATTTTTATTTTTTTAGAAAATGAGCGATGGTTTGGCTAGATAAGACCCTTATTCCTCGGCTGGGATTGTGTCAAGGCCTTTGAACCTGAAATGAAACTGCAATTTGGACCTTTGAAGTTCACTATATGGAGAAAAATCCTGGAATGTTTTCTTCAAAAACCTTAATTTCTTTTCGACTAAAGAAAGAAAGACACGAACATCTTGGATGACATGGGGGTAAGTAAATTATCAGGAAATTTTAATTCTGAAGTGAACTAATCCTTTAAGTCGTCTGCTGCTTAAAATCCTCGAGCTCTTTAAAGCTGGGTGGATTCTGATTGGATGTCAACTGTCAGTCTGCTATTCTTTTATATTTAGAATGATTTTTATAGTTATCGTACTTGGTGTGAATGGGCCTTTTCTTAATGTTGTCCATGCATACTAATTGGAGAACTTAAATGGAGAAAAATCGATTATAACTTCGGCAAACTATGGAGTGCCGCAGGGATCTGTGTTAGGCCCTTTATTATTCTCAATATATATGCTGCCACTTGGTAATATTCTAAGGAAACATGGAATTAGTTTACATTGTTATGCTGATGACACTCAAATATATATTTCATCACGGCCAGATGAATACGCTAAATTATCCAAATTGACAGATTGTGTTAAAGATATAAAAGATTGGATGACGCGTAATTTTCTTTTATTAAATCCAGACAAGACAGAGGTAATACTTATCGGTTCTAAAAACCGTCCACAAAACCTTTCACAGCACGACTTTAACATAGTAGGATGCCCTGTTACTTTATCCGCTACAGTAAAAGACCTGGGTGTTACATTAGACTGCAACCTGTCTTTTGAAAAGCATACTTCATATGTTACAAAAACTGCCTTTTTCCACCTTAGAAACATTGCTAAGCTACGTAATATGCTATCAGTCTCTGATGCAGAAAAGTTAGTTCATGCATTCATGACCTCGACACTAGATTACTGTAATGCTTTATTAGCTGGTTGTCCTGCATCTTCAATAAACAAGCTACAGTTAGTCCAAAATGCAGCCGCTAGAGTTCTTACTAGATCAAGAAAATATGATCATATAACACCGATTCTATCATCACTTCATTGGTTACCTATAAAGTTCCGTATTAAATACAAGGTATTGCTTTTGACTTATAAAGCTCTAAATGGTTTAGCTCCAGTCTATTTAACGGATCTTCTATCGCCTTACAATCCATCGTGCTCTTTAAGATCACTAAATTCGAGGCTTCTGGTCATTCCTAGGATATCCAGATCCACCAAAGGAGGCAGAGCATTTTCACATTTAGCTCCGAAGCTCTGGAATAGCCTTCCTGATATTGTTCGTAGCTCAGACTCGCTCTCCCAGTTTAAAACTACTGAAGACGCATCTATTTAGCCAGGCATTCATATAAATTTTTTATCTTACAGTTACTGTAAATTCGGCCTCTAGTTCATAAACGCCAGAGGAGAACTGGCCCCCGACTGAGCCTGGGTTCTCCCAAGATTTTTTTTTCTCCATTGGGTCATCTGATGGGGTGTTAGGACACGATTAGGTCACTGGATGGAGTTTTTCGGTTCCTTGCCACTGTTGCCTTTGGCTTGCTCAGTTGGGGATATTCAAATTAATTAACCAATCATACCATTGATCAGCTCTACCAAACTTGGATGTCTTTTTTCCAGTAATAAACAAACATTGTTAAGTTGTTTTGATTGATACTGTGAAGCAGCTTTGATACAATCTGTATTGTGAAAAGCGCTATATAAATATATTTGACTTGACTTGACTAATCTTAAATTATATTTAAGTGCCCCTATCATGCAATTTTAAAGGTTCCTAATTTTGTTTTAAAGTCTCCTACAACAGGTTTACATGCATCCAAGGTCAAAAAACACTTACATTTTCTCATTATGTATATTGCACATCGCCTCATTTTTGAAAGAGTCTGAAAACGGTTTGATAAAGGATTCGGTCTCTCTAAACCCCGCCTTTCCTCGAGCCTACTCGGCTCTGATTGGTCAGAAGGCCCAGTCTGTTGTGATTGGTCGACTGCTTACAGCGTGTGTTGGAATTTCAACACCAGATCTTCCTCAGCACTTCTATGCACAGTGATACGAACAGTAACAATGGCGTAAATTTTTTCCGTATCTATTCCAGTGCAAGTCCTCATCCTTTAAAATTGGATTCACAGTGCAGAAAACAGCGTCTTCTCGACAGTTCGACAACGCGAACCAAACTCTTCCAGTTTCAGCTACATCCACAGTGTTTGAGGGCGGGACAAAGCAGATGTTGTTCACGGGCAGCCAATGAAGATCATAGGCTGGCATTATGCAAATTTGTTACATTGTTACTGTATGTAACAGGAAGTGCTGACTTGTTCTTTCTTTTAGGAGACAATTACTTTGTTGTGCACTTTTTGCAGACCTTTAACATTCCCAGACAGCTATATTACACATTGCATGAAAGGTAATATTAGAAAAAGCATAATAGGGGTAAAAATGATATTAAAATAACAATATTACAGTGTGGCACTGAACGTGTCATATAAGTTAGTCATATAAGTTAGTTTCATTTTGAAGTTTGTGTCACAGACTGCTGATGTTGTACCGTCAGGCTTTACACTGCATATATCTCGCACTGCAATTTGAATTTATAAATTATTGAAGTGACAAATATTGAGACTCATTTATGCAAATGGTATGCAAGAGGGAATGATTATTATGGAAAACACGTCATGCCGAGGTAGTTGGAGAATACTGAATCCTGACAGACTCATTCAGAGTTCATTAGCATGCTCATACCTGCCTTTTAAAATCTGACCGCAAGTGGGATGTATTGCCAGTACAAAAACCATCTTGTTTACATGTTAATTCAACAATAAATAAGTTCTCTGGCTACTAAAAATGAATTGAATGGAAATGGAAATGCAATGTAATGGAAAAGCAATTGTATTGCAGCAGTGCAGAATGAGGCAGATCTTGAACAATTATCAAAGCAAGAATGAAACTTATACTGATATTATTACTGACATGCTTTTTCCATGCATTATTAATTCTGTCACATTTTTATTTACATTCATGCATTTAGCACATGCTTTTATCCATAATATCTTACATTGCATTCAAGGTCAGTAAACATTTGTCAGTTCATGCCTTGCCTATGACTTGAAACCATATTAAACTGAGTTACAGGAATCAAGGCTTGACTTTTCTACAATAATACATCGTAACGTAACACGACCAAAGTGACAGATTTGAAACTGTACATAAGCAACTCTGCGTCATACATGTAATGTTCCCCTTGCAAAGCACACAGGAGAATTGACTTAAATAATTACAAGAGAGTTTTGTGCAACTCTACATGATGCTTTAATAAGAATAACAAAATATTACACAAATAGCACACAAATGTTGAGTCAAAAATTTTATTTTTAATGAAATCTCTGGCTTCATCTGCCATCTTTAATGGACTTGTTCACTGAACTTGCATTCACTTGCACAGTGCATTATGGGATAGCTTTCTTTGCAAATGATAGCAACAAATCTGCCTTCAAATTTGGGTAATATTTTATTTTGATAGTCCACTTTAGAGATTAGCAATAAGTAATTTTGCAACTACATGTCAATTAGCAGTGATTAGAGTATTAATAGACTGTCTGCAATATATTTGCTAACACTTTATTATGATGTTCCTTCAACAGACATTCTTCTGACTATAAGTAATTTTCCAAGTACGTCAACTTATTTTACGAACCCTAACAGTCAAAGCAACGTCTCTTACATTTTGAAACACTGCACTGCATCACTGCGCATTTGCATAAAGTTAAACTTTCCTCAATTTTGTTGCAGCGCCCAACAGTTGCTGTCATTCACGTCTCTGAAGATCGAAAGCAAATGACCTCCGGTTGCCTTCTCACTGCAAAGCGTATAGGTTTTAGAAACACGTTTTATCCCTGATGGAAACTCTTAAACATTTCAGCAAACACATAAAGAGAGAATATCAAGGACAGAGGTCAGACAGTTTCGTGGAATTAGGTGGCGTTGGTGATTTGCGGGGGAATCAATTTATGTGGCCTTAAGGAGTCTGACTCACCGTTGTTGACGTCATAAGACCTTCGTGCTTCACATGCAATGACTCGTGTCGTACGACACATTTGCCAAAATATCTCATCAACTGAAAGCAAGCACACACACTCACTCACATCTATTCATTTCACGCACACACCTCGTTCAAAGCTGCGTTTTGTTGCGGAGTAATTAGCCGATCAAAAGCCTTCTCTCAAATCTTTTAAACGGACGGGGCAGGCGAAGAGAAGAAGACCGACGGCTCGCGCTCTCTCTCTGACAGGAAAGGGGTCAGCCTGAGGAAGCAAACATGATTTATTCAGGCGTTCAGTGTATTGTCGGTGGATTGTGCGAGGCCGGGCCTTTAAAGAGAATCCCTAGGGAGAACACCAGCACTTTTATCCTCTCTCTCTCTCATTAAGTCGATCCCTTCCAGAACCACAGTGAGAAATTAGAGTGACACTACACTACAGTCCTCTAGTCTAGGTCACACGGAGACATTTACCGGCTCTTCACACACTGTTCCAGTTCTTCATTACCTGCGTTCTCCACCAAAACACCTCTGCTTGACAAAGGACACGTTCTTGCGTATCTTTTTAATTGTTGGCCTATATAAATATCCAAGTGCTCTGATGCATCTGATGCAACTAAAAAGTGTTTAAAACCCCTCCGTTCACTGTAAAAAATAATTTGCTTCCCATAATAGTTCACCCAAAAATTTAAATTCTGTCATTAATCACTCCCCTTCATGTCATTCCAAACCTGAAAGACTTTCGTTCATCTACAGAACACAAATGAAGATCGTTTTGATGAAATTGAGAGCTTTCTGTCTCTCCATTGACAGCTACGCAACTACCACTTTGATGCTTCAAAAAGTTCATAAAGAGATCGTAAAACTAATCCATATGAATTTAGCGCCTTAGTCCAAATTTTCTGAAGAGACTCGATCGCTTTATATTATGAACCGATGGAATATAAGCTTTTATTTACATAGAAACATTCATCAACTCACACATCATTTATGTTAAACGGAAGCTCAAGCATGTTCGCTTCATGTGCGAGAACCAATGAGGTTCATTCTCGTGTTACGCATCACGTTTGAGCTTCAGCAAGAACCAATGAGGTTCATTTTCATGTTATGCAGCACGTTTAAGCTTTAGCAAAACCAATGAGGTTCATTCTTGTGTTTTGCTGCACGTTTGAACTTCAGCAAGAACCAATGAGGTTCATTCTCGTGTTTCGCAACACGTTTGAGCTTCAGCAAGAACCAATGAGGTTAATTCACGTGTTACGCATCACATTCTAACTTCAGCAAGAACCAATGAGGTTCATTCTTGTGTTTCGCAGCACATTTGAGCTTTAGCAAGAACCAATGAGGTTAATTCTCATGTTACGCATCACATTTTAACTTCAGCAAGAACCAATGAGGTTCATTCTTGTGTTTCGCAGCACATTTGAGCTTTAGCAAGAACCAATGAGGTTCATTCTCGTGTTACGCATCACATTTTAACTTCAGCAAGAACCAATGAGGTTCATTCTCGTGTTACGCATCAGATTTTAACTTCAGCAAGAACCAATGAGGTTCATTCTCGTGTTTTGCAGCACGTTTGAGCTTTAGCAAGAACCAATGAGGTTCATTCTCGTGTTTCGCAGCACGTTTGAGCTTTAGCAAGAACCAATGAGGTTCATTCTTGTGTTACGCAGCACGTTTGAGCTTTAGCAAGAACCAATGAGGTTCATTCTCGTGTTTCGCAGCACGTTTGAGCTTTAGCAAGAACCAATGAGGTTCATTCTTGTGTTACGCAGCACGTTTGAGCTTTAGCCAGAACCAATGAGGTTCATTACCGTGTCACGCAGCATGTTTGAGCCTCAACAAGAGGTTTGTTCTCGTGTGTCAAGCAAGTTCGGTTGAGCTTCTGTTTATGTTCACTGATCAATGTTATTATGAATAAAAGCCTAAATTAGATATTTTCATCATACACAGCGATAGTGTCTCTTCAGAAAATTTGGACTAAACAGCTCAATTCATATGGAATAGTTTTACGATCTCTTTATGAACTTTTTGAAGTGTCAAAGTGGTAGTTGCGTAGATGTCTGTGGAGGGACAGAAAGCTCTCAGATTTAATCAAAAATATCTTCACTTGTGTTCTGAAGATGAACGAAAGTCTTACGGGTTTGGAACTACATGAGGGTGAGTGATTAATGACAGAATTTTTGGGTGAACTATCCCTTTATGTAATTACCACTGATTGTCTGTTCGAGGAAATGCAGCAGGAGCTGAATACAGGTATTACTGTTGTGGAATATTGTCTGAACGGCTCCTCAGGGAGGACAAGCATTTATCGTCTTTCCCTGCCGGCTGGAGCTTACTGCTGACAAAGCACCTTACACATGTTCCCTCTTTATGTGCTAAAGTGTATTTCTAGAAACAGTGAGTGCTGCCAATGAGGATAATTACCGTAAACGCCCTCCACGTGCTGAGTAAAGCTGACCGCTGGCAGAGCCTCCACACAGTAGATGAGATGAAGATGTAATCTTTGGAAATGTGGCCTCCATTTGGCCGTCAACTCTATAATGAATTGGAGCACTTGTGGTGAATTATGTTGTTTTGATTACGGTAATGGCATGACTACGGTGTTCTGCTTGTTTGAGCGTGGAGTAATGACCCAGAAATTCTGGACTGAGCTTTATTTCACACATTTGGACCCGGCTTTCTGCATTATGACCTGCATTAGGAAGAGGAATTTATAATGCTTGGAGTCAGCATCTTAAACTTTTCAACTTAAAAAGAGGAAATTGCACATTTTGTTGATGTACTATTCAAACAATTCAGATTTAATATTTCATGAACCAAACTAAATAAGCATCCCAGCAATTGTCTTAAAGTGACAGTTCACCAATAATGACTTTTCATTATTTACTCACCCATACATGTTGTTCCAAATCCACATGACTTTCCATAAAGCAAAACAATAGATTTTAGAGAGTCTCTAAACTGCTCCTTACTATGCAACAAATATTTAAAGTGACCATGAGCTGTTAAGATCCAAAAACAACAATAACATTTGACATTTATCCATTTAGCAGGCGCTGTTATCAAAAGCGACTGGGAACAAAAGCTCTGCATCTTAAACTGTTTAACATAAGAAGGCGAAATTCTAAGTTTTGTTATTGTATTGTTTAAGCAATTTAGAATTAATATTTCATGAACCCCCCCCATAAAAAAAAAAAAAAACATTCCAGCAATGGTCACATTCCTGTGGATGTTCTTAAGATGACAGTTCACCAAAAATGACTCTTCATTATATAGGTCTACTCACGCGTACATGTTGTTCCAAATCCATATGACTTTCCATAAGGCAAAATAATAGATTTTAGAGGATCTCTGAGCTACTAAATAATAAATTAAATAAAAATCAAATTAATGGAAGCCACTTACTTGCATCATGATGAGGTTACTGAATGTGACTACAAATCCAATGCAAAAGAAATCCATTGCAAACATAGCTAGGTTGATTTAATGGTCCGAGTTTGGGAAACCTGTTTGAAAATAGTCAAATATTTGTTTATATATATTTGGTTAAAGAAACAAAAATACAATATAACTAACTTCCATGTGTCAAAACATAGCATAGTACTGTATAAAACGTTTATCATTGCATCACTCTGAAAAGAAAAGGTTCTATATAGAACTCTAGGGTTCTTGACTCACTTTTAAAGAACCCTTTATGCCAAAAAGGTTCTATTTAAGATTAAATGTCTTAAATGGTAGCACAAGTACTTTCAGGTTTAATCGATGAAATTGTTTCTAGTGATAAAGTATATTTACGAGCTGTTTAATTCATAACATTTTATTAAAATAATTAATTAAAAATAATCCACAAAATTATCCATGCACTAAGTGCCTAACAGATCCCTTTCAGCTTCTAAATAGACCTTTTTTTCCCCCTAAGAGATACTGTGAACAGTTAAACGTACTAAAATAGTAATTACAGTATACTGTGCAGTATGCAGTACACTAGTGTTCTTTGTTGTAAGACTGTGCAGTTCCTCAACACCGCTGATGATTAAATTCCCCTTGTCACGTCCTCTTTGTCTTCTGCCCGTCCTCTCTACTTCTTCCATTATTTCAGGGCTAAGTGATGAAATGCGAATTTTGACATTCAGAATTGGGCTGGACTCGGCCGAGTGATGAATGAGACTGAGACAGCCAGAGCAGAACACGTGTAAATCTCTCTGCCTGGATTCTGGAAAATCTTTTCATTATTTATCAAAAAGATTATGCAAGGGGTAAAAAAAAAAAAAAAAAAAAGACAAACAAAAGTTGAAAAGTGAGCTGATTTATGGAAATAGGCCAACAGGATACGATGAAAACAACCAGAAAAGAGAGAGAGAGAGAGAGAGAGAGAGAGAGAGAGAGATTGAGCGGGTTGTTTTCCTTGAGAGTGATTCTGTAAATCCCAACCAATAAATTAGCCCTTGTTTATCAGCGTGATAAACCTCAAAATCTCTAATTCATCATGCTGTCCAAGATGTAAATATTGGCCTAGTTTTCCCAGCTACATGAATCTGTATGAGTAACATGGCCCAGAGCGTCACACACGGTTTAACAGGACCACTAATAGAGCTATCCTGCATATGTGTGTATCAGTGTGATTGTGTGGGTGTCCACACTGGGATGAGTCCTTGAGCTGACCTCGGCATTGACACACTCCGCTGTGAGGGTTTGAGACACAGACACCTCATCACTGATGCAGCACAGCCACCGTCTACAGAGAGAGAGAGAGAGAGCGGCTCTGTACCAAATCCCACAAGATGCCTACGTAAACAGCCTTCTGAGACTGTGCACTCACACACACACAGGCTGTAATGGGATCTTAGATGGTTTTGAAATCTTCTGTTAACTCGTTTCAGGCAACACATGTGGTTTTCTCCATGACAAGAAACACCCAAGATGGCAGACAATGTCGATTATAAATGTAGGGGATGTAAATGTAGATGCCCACCTTAAGAACAATGTGGATTTTCTTTTCAATTGTAACATATTTAGATATAAGTTTAGCCAATGTGTTATTATAGGAAATAAATAGAAACATTTGCTAATTTAGTTGTTATAGCAGAAAATGTCAAATATTAAATAAGAGGGGTAAGATAATCACTATTATATATATATTATTATTATTATCAATACAATTTTAATAGTTTATGTAGTATTTACATTAATGACACTTATATATATACCCAGCAACATAGTGTCAGCCCAGATCTGGCCCACATCTGGCACGCATGGAATCCACATGTACAGATGTGGCCCGGATCTGGACCGACACTATATTGCTGTCTGTGTGTGTGTACGTGTATATATATATATATATATTAAATACTTAACATTTTAATTTGACAATTTAGTTGATAATAATTGGATAACTGATGATAGACAAAGCAGAATCCCAATAAAAGAGATTTTTCTGAAAGGAAAACTTATTCTATCACTTATGATCAGGCATATGAATATTTACATATTTAATTGCCCATATTTTAATTGAAGATACGTAATAATAGCAAAACCATGAATGCAAATTTTACTCAACTAACCTATAGGTTTTAATGAAATTGAAGATGTCTGAAATGTAATTCATGGAAATAAACAATAACCCCATTATTACAATAAGTATTCAATTGGAAAAATAATGATATCACGCTGCTTAATGATATGAAAGATTCGTAAATAGTTCACGTTTTGTAGCTGTAAAAACGTAAAATTGTTACGTTTAATTGTTGCAGATACGTCCATATCATACGTTTCAGCATCTATCCAAACGTATAAAAGGTACGTTTTCTATCTTTGAAAATTACGTATTAATACTACGTATTAACAATGAGACCAGGCTGCACTACTAATAACATGCTACGTGGGGCCTTCTCTGCCATTTCTGGTGGCCCATCTTACCCCCAAGGGTCTCATATTATCTTTTGACTTCAAAATAAAACTATATATTTTACTCTACAAATCTAAAAACATTGATGTGTCCACAAATCCCTGATTAACAAACAGACACACACACACACACAATTAATATTCAACATAATACAATGCCATAGACACAAAATTAGATCAATTATCCTCAAAACTCCTCAAAACTGAGGATAATTGAGGATCAATTATCCTCAATTATCCTCAAAAATCGGCTGACTAAATCTCACAATACTGATATTCAGATGAAATTACCAAATGAAAAATAGCGTAGCCATTCATTAAAAGTGCTGAGATGACATTTTGTGTCATATTTTCAGGAGAAAAAAATTAATGTGAGTATCAAAAGTATCAATAAAAATAGTTTAACATATGTATATATACAGTAAATATCCCAATCAAGAGGATCAGGGGTGTTTAAATGGTCATAATGTCAAATATCAGATACAGATCTTATTTAGAACCATATAAGAAAGAGACCCAAATTGGATGCAAAAAAATCCAGTTGTGTTTTCACCTGTTTACACATACGATATAAAAAAAATGGGTTGATGATGTAAATGCACTAAATTATACAGTAGTTTGATTTGGGGGGAAAAAACATGACAGGACTCAAACGAAAACAACAAAAACAGTGTATTTTTTTATTGCACAACAAGTCAATATTTGTAAGGAACGCTTCAACAACATCGTCACTGATGTATCAGATTACTGTAAAAGGGTTATATTCATTAGCAGGAGACTTTACGTATTGCAGTCATAGACATCAGCTGGCAGAATCCCCGTGGACATTAGTTTTCATATATCACTCTAAACACATGTCCTTCTCTGATCTACATGCCAATAAAAGAACACAAGCAATCCTGCTTATCTTGTTTTTGTCAAATTCGATCTCCCTGGACCCCTAAATTATTTCTTTGGGTTTAATATTCGGTGCCTAATTCGAAAAAATAAAAGCCTAAAATATAGATTGTTGTAGTCTTAACCATTAAAATAACTCCAAGAAGTTGTCTGGAAAGTCTGGAAAGTGAATGTTTGCATTTTTTTTCCCCCTTTCAAATCATATAACAATTTAATTCAAGTTGATCCATTTGCTATTATTATAAGCATAGTAAAAAATGAAACATTTGAATATTTATACAATTGAAAATAATATTTAATCAAGCTCCAACGTGTCTTTAGCATCTATTTGAAATTTATTTTGGACTGGAAAAACATTTTTGCAATAGGATATTACATTGAATTTATTTTATTTACCTTTCAGTACATTGTTCATATGTTTTGGCATTTGAATGATTAAACAATTGAAAAATATATTTCATTAAGCAGTGCTGTCTCCAACATATACAGTAGTCAACATTTGAAGTGGATCAAAAACAAGTTTGGTTCAGAATTCATGTATAACTTTGATGAAAGGTTTTGATCCACTTCAAATATTGACTTACTGTATTTAGCATCTATTTGAAATCCATTTAGGAAGGAAGGAAACATATTTTTGTGTGGGGTATTAAAAATGACTGTATTTACATGATACAAACAGCTGCCGTGAGCGGTTCAACAGGGGCCGTGTTTTCACGAGAGGTCGGATTTGGCACGACACCATCACAGGTCATAAACCACAAGCAGATTATGATGTTGGGCTTCTGTAGGAGGTCTCATGAGCTCTGGTCCTGTTAAGAAAACAGAGAAACAGACTGGAACTACGGGGAGTTATCAAAACAAGGCTCTCTGAATGACGTGAGCCGCGTTTGGCGTTGGAGTCATTATGGTTTAATACGAAGAGGGATGGGTCTGCCGCAGGAACGGTTCTGGCACACACACACACACACAGTGACGGAGAGGGTGCCAGGGACTCATCATGCTGCCAACTGGACCAGAACCGCTCGAGCCCAGCGCACCTCGTGTGACCTTCAATGGGGACAGCTGACTAATATCTGAGTGAGTGAGAGTGCATATAGAGGGAATCACACACACACAGTACATACAGTGATTAAAGCTCAGAGAACACACATTCTCGCTCAAAAATACTGCACATTATCAGCAGGAGTACAGCAGCAAAGCGAGACTCATCCATTACAAAACAGTATCATGGTTTTACCATAGGAATATAACATGCAAAAAGTGAAACTAATGCCACGCTATTCAATTGCACAATTAATAATTAACCAAATTACAATCCGAATTGCAATATGGTAAAACTGTGATATGATTTAAATAATTATAATAAATATTATAAATTTGAAGCATCCTTTATTTAATATATGCAAATCACAATATGGTTAAAGGCTGTGACTCAATGAAATAAAAAAATACACACACACACACATATATATATATATATATATATAAATAAGTGTGTTGTTTGTGTTTATATAATATATAAGTGTGTACATATTTATACATATATATATATATATATATATATATAGATACAGTTGTCAGAATTAACGGCACCCCTGTTAAATATGATAAAAAATGGCTGTAAAAAATAAATCTGCATTGTTTATTCTTTTGATCTTTCATTCAAAAAAATTGCAAAAATCGAACCTTTCATTGAGGTAAAAGAATTGAAAGTGTGTGTGTGGGGGGGGGGGGGTCACATTATGAAATAAATGTTTTTTCCAAAACACGTTGGCCACAATTATTGGCACCCTTTTATTAAATAATTTTTGCAATCTCCTTTTGCCAAGATAACAGCTCTGAGTCTTCTCCTATAATGCCGGATGAGTTTGGAGAACACCAGACGAGATCTGAGACCATTCCTCCATACAGAATCTCTTCAGATCCTTCAGTTTCCCAGATCCATGAGTTCTGGCTTGAGTTAGGCTTCTGACCCCAAGACTCAAGTAATCTCTGCAATTCTCCATCTGTGATCCTCGGAGAGTCTTTGGCCACTCAAACATTCCTCCTCACCGTACATTAAGACAATATAGACACACGTTCTCTTCCTGGCAGATTCCTAACATCTTTAGTTGATGGTTAAAATGGGGATTTTCAATTCTTTAGCTATTTTCTTACAGCCACTTTCTATTTTGTGATGCTCAACAATCTTTTGATGCACATCAGAATTATATTCTGAATTTGAAAACAAAGAATTTGGCCTTTGTTTTTCCTCATATTTAAACTCCTGTGAAACAAGAAGTCATAGCTGGACAATTTCATGTTCCTAGTCACCCAGGTGTGCTAAAAATAGGTAAATATTAATGGGAATATACTTCAGAGATATTTTACTCGTAAAAATTCTAGGGGTGCCAATAATTGTGGCCAATGTGTTTTGGAGAAAACCATTTATTTCATCATGTGATCCCCCACTTTCAATTCTTTTACCTCAATGAAAGGTTAGATTTTTGCAAATTTTTTGAATGAAAGATCAAAAGGATAAACAATGCAGATTTATTTTTTACAGCCATTTTTGATCATTTTTACCAGGGGTGCCATTCTGACCACAACTGTATATGTGTGTGTGTGTGTGTGTGTGTATATACATGCATGCATACACTCACACACACACACACACATATTATATAAACAAACTTTTATGTTAGATGCGATTAATTAATTTGACAGCCCTAATATAAATTTAATTGAGTCACAGCCTTTTACCATCTTGTGATTCACATGTATACAAATACAAACAAATATATAAATATATATAAATATAGGTATGGTGAAGGGAATGTGATGATGTGGGATATTTTAATCTCAAAGGCCAAGGGAACTTTATCAGGATGCATATTATCCCGGATCCATGAAATAACTGGCCTTTAAAAATAAAAATCTGCTGTCTCTATGGGAGTTTAACATAGGGGTGTCCTGACTTATGCACCCTGTATTTTAAGGAAGAACATTTATTTATTTACGATACATTATTCATTCACAAAGAAAATTGGTGTCCTTAAAGGTTGGATTTTCCCTCATTTTTTTAATTAAGGCATTAAGATCAATTTCCAAAAGATGATTTTTTTATTCCTCTTTTTAGTCAACTTTAGCATGGGTGTGTTCACTTATGCTAAGCACTGTATACAGCTATTGCAGCCGAAATGAATAACATGCAGAGGACACAGCGGCATTATCCACATCAGAGCTTTCGCTGGGTTTGGGTCAGCAGAAATAGACACAAATCCGGATCCATTTAGTCCACACCAGCCTAATCTGACGTTTCATTGAACCACATTTAATTGGATGGCTTGCATGGGAAACGACAGCGGATAGAAAGAGAGACACGCGGTACTAAAGACAAATTGAGAACGCTTTGAGAAGTCATGATACTACGGATGTATATGCACCATCAAAGTCTGTGTGTTCTTGTTAAAACACTTTTTGATGCTACATTAACACTTAGACACAGTTGGAAGCTTCCGCATTAATATTTATATATAAACCGTCATCTGGCTTTACATATAAAATCATGTATCTGAACAGAGCTGCGTCCACATGACACAAAACATGCAGTGAATTTGCAAGGCTTTGCTGCTGTTCTCACATCTGACAGCACTTTAATAAGAGCAATTTAGACCTTTCAAATAGTCTAAGGTGTCTACTTTTTTGCGACATGTCACTTTTAATCAAACATAATGTATAATATGAAATGGACTCTATTTACTTTCCTAATACACAATCCTGGTCTTATTTAGTGCAAGTTACTCCAAGTCTTAAATCTTGCATTAAAATGGCTATTGATTAATGTTAACTAATAAATGTTGTTTTAAGCAACTGTTGAAGGTATTTCTTATAATCTTGCCAATGGTAGTTAATGGTAATATATGGAAAGTTATAGCAATAGATCTGAAAGTAAAAATCATCACCATTAAAATATGTGGAGAAGCTTTGAAAGGTGAACTTGACCTTCAGTCTTTATGTTCCGGTTTTCAAGAGTTCATAATAATAATCCACTCCAAACTCACTTTTAATGTCTATGGACTGAACTTTTCACCATCCCAAGCAATCCTCAATATCCTGTTGCACTCGCATTATGGAAGTAAAATCCATTGCAGATGCAATTTCATGTTTACCTCAAACTGAAATATTTATAAATTAATAACCCAACTCTGCAATATGAGTTTCTTACTCAGTATTTTTCTCCTGTTTTCCTCTACAAATATCTAAACATTCTTAAATCAAAATACAATTACTTAAGTAACAAAATGTATGCGTTTACTGAAAAATGTATAAAAATTAAGTGCGTCTCTGCTTAAAACAAGAAAAAAATATATTCCAGTGCGATAAGAAAAATAATTGTGTCCTTGTATCTTGTTTTAAGAATTTGAGACATTTTTAATAAAAAAACAACACAAAAAAATACTATGCAAGAAAACATTTTTTTTTTTTTGCAGTGAAGGATGGCAGAAGTTTTATATCCTGACAATTGTGATATTAAACTGTAACATCTTATTGCATTTGCCGTTTATATGTGCGGTTGTGCTCGGAATCACTAATACGACAACCTAAGAAGTCTTTTTTGTGTGCTAAAAAGTCTCGTCATCAATGAATCTGCTATGATGTCTATGATCTGCAACAGCAAAACCCACAGAACCTGTTATCAGAGCTGTGTGAAAGTAAAGTCTGGCTTTTGGTAGATCCAAAACATGGTTCTCACTCAGTGTCCCGTACACAGACTTGCAGCTCAGGGTTCCAGACAAACAGAAATGTGCAAGTCGTGTTTCCCCACGCGAGGAGATTATGCTGGGTTATTCGTTTCACCAACTAATTAGCAGCTACTGTACATATATTGCAAGGTTAAAAGGATTAATTCACCCAAAAATAAAAATGCTGTTTATTTAGTCTCCCTTATGGCATTCCAAATCTGTATACTGTTGTTTTTTTTTCTTCCATGGAGCACAAAAGGAGAAATTTTGGAGAATCTTCACTCAGCTTATTCATACAGCGGCAGTTCATAGATCGATCTCTGTCAAGCTTTTAAAAAAAGACAAAAAATGGGTTTAACTCATAAATAACAGCATAAATTAAAATCTGCATGACTTTAGAAGACATGAAATCATTCACTGCACAAAATTATTTTTGTCTTCACTGAAAAATGCTTTTCTTACTTAGTATTTTTTTTTGTTTCCAGTCCGAATATCTAAAAATTCCTATATCAAGAAGCATTTGGAGAAGTAAAATGACATAAGAAATTATAATTTGTTTTCTGAAAAAAAAAGTGAGTTTTTGCTTAAAACAAGCAAAATTATCTGCCAATGGGGTTTTCCATTTGAATTAAGATTATTTTTCTTAACCCATTGGCAGATAATTTTGCTTGTTTTAAGTTTTCTTTCAGAAAACAAGATATAATGTCATTTTACTTCTCTAGTAAATGCTTCTTGATATTAGAATTTTTAGATATTTGGACTGGAAACAAGACAAAAATACTAAGTAAGAAAAGCATTTTTGCAGTGTTGTTCTCCAGTACAAATATCTGCACACTCTTAAATCAAGATAATTTTACTTAAGAAGCAAAGTCTTGTTAAAATTAAAAAAAAAATCTAAATAAAGTGAGTCATGCTTAAACCGAGAAAGAATATCGGTCAGTGGGGTAAGAATTCTTCATTTTTATACTTTTTTCTTTTTTAAAACATCTTAAAGTCATTTTGCTTCTCAAACATTGATTTAATAATGTGCAGATATTTGCACTGAAAAACAAGACAAAATACTGAGTAAGAAAATCTTTTTTTGCAGTATATAGTTGTTTTATGTTTTTTTTTTTTTTTTTTAGAGTTTGATAAACTTGGTCATGATGAACTTTGTACAGAAAAGAACTGCGTGAAAATGCTTTAAAACAAATCATTTTTGGGTGAACATTCCCTTTATAAAAAAAGAAAAGACACAAACTTTGCATTTTGTCTTTCATAGAGCCACATACGACTAAAAATAGACTATTTGGAAACTAGATATACTAGGCACTAGGTATTTACAGTACATTGTGCATTGGGGCACATTGTCAAAACATAAAAGAAACAGACAGACAGACAGAGAAAAAAAAACACTTCTCATAACAGAAACATAAAGTACCCTGATTTACATTTGATGCCGGGAAATATGGAGGAATGTTCAGTCAATCTGTCCGCCTGTCCTTCAAGAGCTTGCAGGGAAGATTGCCTCGCATCTGCCAGCCTTTCCGTGCTGGAAAAGCAGAATAAAACTGTCACTATTTCCACACAGATGACTTAACAGCAGTGGCAGACGAGGCCTGTGGTGAGCGTGAACGGGTACTATATGAGTCTGCGCTAGAGCAACGCTAAAACACTCACATTTGGCTGCGATCTCCATTCAAACAATCAGACAGCAGCTTATAGGGCTAAAACCATTACATATGCAAATGTGTGTACATATGTAAATAAAACGGTCCAGTTATTCACATACATTCACTGCCATACCAATCATTTTCGACCAACAGTTGTGGATGTTGCATTTGAGATAAATAAAAACACAGTTTGTGTCCTTGGGCGAGAGAACATGAAGGCCTAGCAGAACTGAAAGGTTTATTCGAGCACTAAATGTGCCTTTACTGAGAAACCAAATAAGAGATATTACATTGCAAACCTGTGATAAAGTCGACGGACTGTCACTTCCTAGCTTCCTTTCTCAGATTAATATCATCAGACTCTTATGTTACAGGAGATGTGGAGGTTCGGTTAGCTGGCTTTATTGGGGCTTTTTAGGACCGATTGAAATGATGCGTTTACACCGTGTCTACACCATGAGCGAGCGCCGTCGCTAAATCTCAAAACCAAATCCCTGCCGTTATAATCATCAGCAGAAGCATCATGCCTTCAGTTGACAGACGCGCTTTACCTATTTCTGGCATGCTGCACATATACAATTTATTTCCCCTCTGTCTGAAATAACACAATCTCATGAAAGTGCGTATCTATACCACAATAACTATATGTTATTTCTCGTGCCAATTATACGCCAAAAATGGTTTTAGCGAGCATATGCTACGCACTGAAACACCTTGGGTAGGATTAGGGTGGGGAGTGCGTGCGTATTACACGCTATAAAGTGCGTATCTTATGCACGCGAAAACTGCGTAGCATATGCACGCAAAAACTATTTTTGGCGTATAAATGGCACGAGAAATAACATTCGTTGTATAGATACGCACTTTCATGAGATCGGGCTCGAAATAATGTTTTTAAAGAATTTAACTCTTTCCTCGCCACTGACGGAATTTTCCGGCAATCCGTGTTTTCACTGTTCAAGTCAACAATATAGATTGTTTCAAAGCAGCTTTACAGTGATAATAGGAAATTACAGTAAGAGAGATTGTTTTGGCTTTACAGCAGCTCTAGAATAAAGTTATTGTCCAGCTAAAGTTAGTTTTGATTGTTTCACTTCCATTGCAAAGATCATTAGTTATTGACCCGCTATGGACACCGTTCTAACAGAAAACCCTTAACGCGTTGTTATACGGTAAGGGTCTTATTACACATCTTCTGAAAGAGCACAGAATCTCCTGATCAAAACATTGGCGAAGAAGCAGAAACAAACAATAGAAGCATTGCCTGTAAAATAATGCGATCATAAATCAAAACTGCCTTATGTTACTGGATGAAATGTCGACCCAGGACACACTATAGGACTGAGAAGCTTTTATAGTGTTGATGTGGACTCGATCTACTCTATCTGTGTGTTGATCATCGTCTGAATCCACTCTGTCCAAGTCTTTGAAAAAAACGTGGTTTAATAAGCTTTTTGTTCAAAATGTTGCTTTTTTTATGAAACTTACCCATATTTAAGTGTTGGTAAAAAAATAATAATGCATGAAGCTAGAATAACATGTTATTATTTATATATATATATATATTGCATGTTCAGATATTCATACAACAAAATATTCTGGGGACCATGAAGTGGCAACTTTAAAAAAAAATGCTGGCGGGGAAAGAGTTAATTTCCTGTTCCTCAAACAGTACAGCACGGTTCTGCAACACCAAGGTCATGGTTTGATTCCCAGAGAATGCATGAACTAAGCAAATCTATACCTTAAAAGCAATGTAAGCCGCTTTGGAAAAAAAACATCTGCCAAACGCATTAAAGTCATTATGTATTGCATTTTGTTTTACAATTACATCAAAGCCAGTTTGTGATCTGGTCATCAAATTTATTTATGCATTTCCAGTGTAGACACGGTGTTGTGCTGCATTTACACTGCAAAGCCTAATGCACAGATCCAAAATGTTTACATTCACTATATGTGAATAGTTTATCCTCATCACGGTCCAAAGCCTTAAGAATATCATTCATCTTCAGAACACAAATGAAGATTTCTGTCCCTCCATTGAAAGTCTGTTCACCCTTTAAAATATGTGATATGTTATATGTGAATAAAAGCTAAAATGAAATCTATTTTGTCTCTTCAGAAGGCTTGGATTAAATCGCTCAATTCATATGGATTTATTTAACGATCTCTTTATGAACCTTTTGAATGGAGGGACAGAAATCTCTCTTCATTTGTGTTCTGGAGATGAACGAATGTTTTACGGGTTTGGAACGACATGAGGGTGAGTAACTAATCCCAAATTTTTTGATTTGTGGGTGAACTATTCCTTAGCTAAGCATCAAGTGATGATTTCATACAAGTGTTTCGATTTCAACCAGATACAGTATATAATAGATCCAGAACCACATTTGAAAGAGACCCAAATCAAATGTAGAAAATACGTTTTGTTCCGTTTGTGTTCTTGCACAAACATGTATTGATCTGATCTGTGCATATCATTGAGACAAAATCAGAATTGGTTAGCAGTGTAAATGCAGGCTTGCAAAAGACAAAATGACCATCGATATTAATCAATGCATTGTTGTTTCAGGGAATCTTGTTGATAAACTTTTGTTTGTTTGTTTGCTTGTTTTGTTTTAATAGATTAAGCTGCCTGTTTTAATCCCAAAAAGTCATTCAGTGCATCCCGGGAATGTGGTGATACCTGTCCTATAGAGGGCGATAATGGGACACAGTGTGCTTTGTGTTACAATAATCCACATTTGGACCACCGTCAGAGAAACAAGACTTAGAAAAATAAAAGCATTCTAGACGTATCAGATTAAAGTATTTAGGACGTGATCGCTACAAACAATCAGCAAATACACACAATTTCCATTTTGCATGAATTATTACTGATCTATTTACATGGCAGTTGTTAATATTCAGGTCACATCATTAATGCCATTTGGCATACATTCAAAACCCATTATGCACCAATCTCATGTTTGTTTTTCTAAAATCATTTTTTTTCCTAGGTTACTGCCCGGGTCTGCACATAAAATAATTTACAGCGTCATATTTACAATTTCAAAGTTCAAGTGAGAAAAATCTGCAGCAGTTGACAATGAAACGAACACAAACGAACTACATTCTTGTAAAGAGACAAGTTCGTAAATCAACCCAATAGTTTACATCTGTTCGCAAGCAATCAACAAATCCACAATTCAGCCAGCGCTCACAGGCCTGCAAACTGAGCCCACGCACAAACTTTGTATTACGTTTACAGGCCATTAATATGCAGCATGTTTTAGATACTCAGTAATTTGTGCAAATCAGAATCTATTTTTGCGACAATGGGAGAACACGCAATGTTATAAAAATGCCACTGTTAAACTGTCAAATATAGAATAAATTAACAGATATAGAAGATATTATATTTTACAATACCATTACATTATAGATATAATATTCTGTTTTTTTTATTATTATTTTATGTTATTAAATTTATAAGTACATTTAAAAAAAAATTAAGGTCTGTGCCGGAACAACCAACCTTTCTGACCTTAACTGACTTCCAAAATTGTGACTTTTTTTTTTTATTGTGACTGTTGTCCTTTCCAGCAATAAAAAAATAAAGAAATAAAGAACCATGAAACATTACAAAACCCGTTTTCATCACTGAAACAAACAACTGTGACAAATACCGCTAAACTTTAGAAAACAAAGACAACTTTTAGAACATATTGCGAAAGCTGCACAACCTTATCAAGTGCCTTAAAAGATGAGGTTTCAAACATTCTCTGAATAACGCAGATTAAATTGCTTACGCCGCGATATGAAGCTTTCATATAAAAGGCAGGGCAAGGATATTGCAGAATTATATTGCATGTACAGATTAACATGGATCACAGAAAACAGCATGATTATTTTGGTTCGCCTGCTAATTTAAACGAATTCTGCTAAAGACCCATTGCATTCAAGTCTCAACTGTCAGTGCAACCCCGATGCAGTGAAAGTATTGCCTTTATCGACACGCCTGACGAAACGATGTAAAAACGCAAGCATTTCACTCCCGTTCAATAAAACACAATAATAAGCATATGTGCACAAATCAACACGTACGCACACACAGACCATGTATATGGCTTCTAAACTCAGAATCAAGGCAGTTAAATAGAGAATGTTTTAGTTTGACTTGTTTTTCTCAGTTGACACAGACACAACCAAAACTTGTGTTCAAGCTCAACTTTGGTTTTCGAGTAAATACAATTTGTGTGTTTTCTATTATAACTTTTTTTTTTTCCCTTTTTTCCCTTCTTATTTACATTAAGATATAAGATCGACCAGCGGTCCATAATACTTTTTTTCATTGATATTTTACAACAAAGTGAAAGACAGTTAATTAGATTGCTACAAGTAGAGCTTACACAGAAAGAAGGAAAACACGTTCACAAAGCGTCAGATTTCATCATTGTCATCTCTTGCAAGTCCCTGATTTTCTAGTCGCCCCGATTGCATTGAATGAACTCTACGGAAAACACCATGTAACACACGACAGGATTTCTCCCTTTTACTTGGGACTATAGAGACAAATATATTAAGAGGCATCAGAAGCTGTACAGGGGCGGCACTAGCTACACTAGCGGTGGAGTTGAGGCATCCGACCTTGTGAATCTGTAGAGGACGTGTTAAATCTATTAGCGGTAAAGGTGCGGTCACATTAGTGACATTTCATGGGCAAAATAAAGCACGGATAACACAGAACTCACTTCCAAAGCAAGAAGCTTTTTGTTGGTCAGTGTGGTAAATTCAAGTGGCCACCTTGAAAAATTAGTCAAATCTGCTTGGGAAGTCAAATGATGGATTCCTATTGGAATGAGTCAATTTCTTCATGTATGCGTTCCTTCCCACCAGCTAAGGTCATTAAAGGTGCAGTGTGTGATTTTTAGCGGCATCTAGTGGTGAGGTTACGAATTGCAACCAACAAAAGTTACGGTGGGCGACAGGAAAATATGTCATCGTCTGAGACAGCAGAGAGTAGCCAGTTCAGCAATGAGGTTTCTTTACAAGGATAAATTAAGAAATTATGTTTACTTAATTATTCAGTAAAACTATATGTTATTGCGAATATTATTGTTACTTGTTCATCATTGTGTCAGTTTTATTCGCTGAACTAAGATTGCTTCCTTGCACGAAGAGCAACATAGTAACGAAACGTGTTTGTCCGTTTAGGGCCACTGTAGAAACATGTCGGCGCATTTCAATGTAAGGGAACCCGCGGTGTGTAGACAGAAACTGCTCATTCTAAGGTAATATAAATATATCGGTTCATTAAGTAAGGTCTTTATACACCACTGAAAACTTCTTTTTCAAGGTAGTGACGAAACGCGCTCTGTAGCGCTGTGTGTTCGCTGTCGGCTACGCTAGAAACATGACCACACAATATATCACAATACACCACTGAAAACATAGTTATGGATCTTATATTGCATTTCTGTCAATAGATCCTCCGAAATATTACACAATGCACCTTTAAATGAGTGATGCCTCATTGTTCCTTCACTCTCTCCAAAACCTTCACCCTCTCTGTTCCTCTCCGGCGAAACGAGCTGCCAACCCGAACTGCTGAAACCATCTTTCAATAAGCAGAAGACACAGCTCTTCTGCAATCACTTAACTATCCCACACCCTCAAACCAATGAACTTCTCTTCTCTTCTCTTGCTTCCTAATCTAGTTGTCAAATAAACCTGGAATTGCATATTACGAACATTGATAAATTGCTTTTGTTTCTCTTTTGTAAGTCGCTTTGGATAAAAGCATCTGCTAGATGCATAAATGTAAATTTCGCCCTTGAAATTTCCCAGAGCAATGGTAAATGTGACCGCACCTCAAGTCTGTCCGATCGCCCTCCCTTTGGTTCCTATGAAAAGCCATCCTACGAGCGCGGTACTCGAGCAAAATGAACAAACTTTGACTCACAAAAAAGTATTGCAAAGAGTCTCAGAGTCCTCGTCAGAGGTTGGACGAGAGCCGGGATCTGGCTGTGAAGTCCGTCTCAGGAAGGCTGACTATGGAATCTTTCTTGCGTATAGCCGAGTCCGGTCCCGTTACGGGGGAAGTGCCTGTAGGAGGCGTTGTGGATGGGTAATTCCCAGACACGGTTGTGGACGCCTGGTGAGGCAGTGCCATTCTCTGATGCAATGCGCTCCGGACACCGGAAGGCCCCGGGACGGCGGGATGAGGTGGGCCGATCGATGTTGAGGAAACGCGGGTCGATGGTGGCGGGCTGGGCAGGACGGGTGGAGCGCCATCTTGTGGCAGGGAGGGTTGTGAAGCCGACAGTGCTCTATCATCCTGGGTCAAGCTGCCTGTTTGGTTTAACGGTTGGGATCCCTTGGGCCGTGTGGGACTGGGAGCATGCTGTTGGATGAGGGACAATTGAGATCCGGAGCGCGCACCCATCGGGCCACCCCCGTATTGGAAAGTTCGCCCGCCTGCCGCTGCTAGCGGACTCTGCACCGGCGGACTGGCCATTGCAACGGCGGCGAACGCGCCAAGCGGCGGGAGAGACTGTTGAGGAGAAGCCGAAACCGGGCTAGCAAGGCTTTGCACAACCTGGAACCGTCGGACCATCCTGGGCGACTGCAAGGTGCTCGGACCCACCATAGGGCCACCGAACTGCGGACAGAAGCTCATCGCTACAGCTTGCTGAAGAGTAGCGATGGCAGAGCTGCCCTGTGATTGGCCAGGCGGAGCAAACATCCCTGGCGGGATGGAGGGCGTCATGGACATGGCACGCGGGCGCTGCTGATCGATCAGCTTCACCATCTCTCGGTCGTACTTCACGATCTCTTGAATCATCTCGTTCTCACGGTTGTTTAAGATGCCAGAGTTTAAGTCGTGCTGCACTTTGTTCATTAGGGTGGAATTCTTTTTTCCTGAAACGAGAGATGTCATAAATGTTATTTGTTAACAAACAAGTATTCAATACTTCAATGAGCTCATTGTTTCTGCCTTAAATTATTAAAATTAATACTTTTTTAGCTAACTGTGATTTTGTATGTGTACATTTCTGAAATACATAACTTAGACAGTTTCCTCTGATAACAGATCACTCTAAATTGTAATGTGAACATTTTCTGTAAAGCTGCTTTGAAACGATGTGTAATGTGAAAAGCACTATACAAATAAAGTATTGTATTGTATTACTGTTTAGATACATGTAATTGTTTTAATAGTATTTAATTTTTTTAGTTTTTGAATATATTTCAATATGTTAGTACTACTGTAGAAATGTAGCAAATTGCTGTTTTGTATAATGCTAGGTTTTGAATGTAAGTTTAACAGTTCTGAAAAAAGTAGGTAAACATGCAAACTGGCCTGTAGGTACATAGAGGTACATTGACTGTGTTTCCGTCCAAGTGAGAAATTAATTCATGTGATTTGAAAGATGTGGTCACTGATTGCATTTTGTGCCAAAGCAATGATAAATGATTCATAGTTTAGGCCACAACGACTGATGTTGTGACCTAGGTATTGAGAAATGTGTCCTAGCGATTGTAAAAAAAACTGCAATGAAATTAAGTGTACTTAAAGAAAGCACACTTTCATGACTATATTTCATAACACACTTTTTACATTTACACTTTTTATGTATTTTAAATGTACTGAACCGCAACTTCATCATTACAAATGTGTAATTAAAAGACATACAAGTTTATATTAGACATGATGTTAAAACATATTTCAAAGAAAATATAACTATGAAATTAGATATAAATATGTACTTAAGTTCTACTTACATGGGTTGGTTCAACTAATTCAACTCAATTGCATTTAATATAATTTCAAACTATAATATATTTTGATTTAATATATTCAACTGAAACATATTCAATTCAAGTATATTCTTTAAAAGTTCTGCTTTTAGAACATCTACATTAGTTAAAGAGACAAGTGTATTACTGTTAACAGGTTTTCAGTTCTTTTTTTACAAGCCCACCATTATTGAGAAGTCAATATTAAGTCCTAATCGACACAGATGTTGCCCATAAAGCATAAGCTGCATTTAACCCTGAATAATCCTTTAAGCCGTTAAAATGTTCACATTATTGTTCTTTGAGAAACTTCAGAAGGTGATTCTGGTTTCGCTTACCTAAGCGGTCCAGTCGGTCGATGGCCACGGTCTCAAAGGCCCTCCTCATCATGGGATACTCCTCCAATACCTCATTAAAATTGTCCACGGAGAGAGAATACAGGCGACAGTAGGTCTCCGCTCGCACGCTTGCCGTACGACGACCCCGCGTCAGCAGACAGATCTCTGACAGAGAGGAAAACGGTCAAACTCACACACATTGAAGATTTAAGGACAGGACATGAGTACCACAATCATTTAAAAACAACTTGATAGTGGCGTTCATCAGGGGAAAGTGACTCTGAGACCTTTTCTAGATGTCAAGTGTTTTTAAATTGCTCAAAAACTGAAACCCTGAAGAGCCCTTCATTGAACAGGGAATGAATTTAAATATATGCCTGCAGAAAGTAATTAAACTTTATCAGACTTCATTCAAAAGTATGTGATTTGAATGCTTATTATAAAGTGCTGAATATATTCTTGCTTTATTAAGCTATCATGTCTTAAAAATTAAATGAGTAATTACTTCAGTGCAAAATAAATAAATAAATAATCCCATTTTAAAGGGAAATTCGGTCATAATTTACTCAACCCTTAGGTCACTGCAAACCTGTTTGACTTTCTTCTGGGGACACAAAAGAAGATATTTTGAAGAACAATTATGGTCAAAACAACACTTGACTCCAATGACTTCCATCGTAAAAAAAAGTCCCACAAACGTATATACTGTACGTCATACATCTCAGCGCCAATCATCCTATTTTCATTGTTTCATGGTGAATGTTCAAGGTTATTTTGTGTCTATATTTAGAAGATTACAAACACACACACGTTCTCTGTGATTAAATTTAGCTTGTGCGATATTGGAACACAACTAGTTCTGGATGGGAGAGAAATAACCCATAAGTCTCAGAAGATAATAAACATCATTCATCGTACATGCTGTGTGTCATTCTGCGTATTAAATCCTGAGCCATCCATCAGGGACCTCTGTGTGTTTGGTCCATTTCCCTGTCTGTTTTCCTAATCAATCCAGAAAATCCAATACACAACCTTGGAAACCTTGGTTCACTTTAGAGAACTTTGTCATTCCAGCAGCGTTTATCCGGGAGCCGGGGTCATTCATCAAACCAAAAGGCAGTAAATTAAAGCTACAATCACAGGTACATAAAGGTGAACACACACACACGTGCCGGTGCAGACGCAAACACTCCCGTGGACACAAAACCTCATTTGCATCTAATTTGTTCCTTCATTTGATTATACACCTTTAATATCCACCCTCACATACACAAAAGCTACTATAACCCATAAAGAAAAATATCATACAACAATGAGATTAAATGGAGACTTTGATTTGCTTTTCAGTTGTTCTTTTAAAGAGTTTTTTTTTAAAGTGTAAAATCAAAAGTCAGATCTCAATATGAGCTCAAATGATTCTCATTAAATTTGTCCAAGAGCAAATGATCTGAGCTGCTATTCGTATCATATCGATTATATAGCTCTATGATTTCTATAATACATAACATATATTTCATATACAAAGCATTTACATAAAAAAATAAGTGTGAATCACGAGAAAACTGTCAAGAAAGTTCTGGGTCATTAAAAAAGACACGTGTGTGTGTGTGCGTGCGTGTGTGTGTGTGTTTGCGTGCGTGTGTATGTAAATTTAAAATGCTTTGCCAATATATTTTGAGGGAAATGTGCTTACTTGTTCTAAAAATAATGTCAAAATACAATAATCCTGTATAATTTATTCAAAATATAATATAATTATAAGTATTTGATCATGAAGTGAAATTTCACATGCATCTGATAGCTCTATGCTGCATGTTAATTGTCTCGTTTGTGTCTATTTTTTCCCCCTCCCTAATGAATTTCAGGAGAAACATCAACAAGTCTGATACTTAAATGAAACAGAAATGAGATCTCCATTAAGTCTGAGCTATGAAAAGAGCAATACAGTTTTCCTCTGGGTAAAACTGAGACTGATCCTTCTACACAATGCCCACAGGATCAGACGGCTTCTCTCTTTTCTTTCTTTATCTCAGGCTACACAAGACATCGGTTTGTCTTTGACCTTTCCAAGGTCACGCGCCGAGAGCCTCTTCCAAACCCTCCTGTCCTCTGCAGCTAAAAAACGACTGACTCATGCGGATTTAAGGCTGCAGAAAGATCGTGTTTCACTCCTCAGCAGAGCACATCACATCTCGCCACACACACTTCTGGGTTCACCAGGGTCTGGATCTCTCCACCAGCTCAGAACCATGACAATTCAATCGACTTCAGCTGCAGTTCTGCTTTACAGAGGATTCAGAGATTTAAAGAGGACCTATTATGCTTTCTTACGTTCAGCTTTCTTTAGTCTGTAATGTTGCTGTTTGAGCTTAAAAAAAGGTCTGCAAAGTAACAAAGCACAGTCCCTCCAGCGGGAGTTATTCTCTATATCAGTGTCAGTGTTTCTGAACTCCCTGAAACGCCTCCATTGTAGTCTTGAGTTTTCTTCCGGGAACGAACACGTCACAATATTCCTCATTTAAATAATTCATACGCAAAATAAAGGGGCGGGGCCTGAAAGAGTTAGTTAGCAGTGTGTTGAAACTCACGGTTATATTAAGGGGCGGGGCATTTTTCAAACACACTCGAAGCGCTTGACCAATCATAACACACTGCTCCAGCCGACCAATCAGAGCACAGTGTGCTTTTCAGAAGGAGGGGCTTCATAGAGACAGGAACTAAACAGAGCGTTACTGACAGACTGGGAAGAGACGAGTTGCAACTATGTAAAATATGTAAAAATAATGTGTTTTTTGAACATTCAAGCACGAAAACAAATTCTAAGTAGAGCCCAAAAACAAAATCAAGATTTTAGGGCATAATATTGCCTCTTTAACAAGAAAATACAATGTCCTAAACAAGAAGCAATGCAACATTTTAACAATACTGTTACAGTAATCTGTCCTGATTTTTTTCCCCCACCAATGACAAATGAATGACACTCAATGAAAAAACATCAACAGAATTCAAAATCCATTGTAAAATCCCGAATATAAAGCACATAAATGCAAATACGCCTCATGGGCCCCAAACATCCAAGATGGCGCCGCAGACGGCTGCCTCTGTGTGGGGCTCTCCAGCTATTGTGTTGTTTTTGTTTGTTTGTTCTGCGTTTAGTCATTCTTTTCCTATCAGTTTCACCAAAGACAAACTACTGGACATTAGGAAACACACACCAGTTAACTTTTCTACAGTTTTTGATTATTCGGACGTCTTGCGGGACATTCTCGTCGGAGGGGCAGCGTTGTTGTTGTTCAAACGCGCGGTCAGACGCAAACGCGGGAAGCGAGCCGGCGCGCTGGTTAAACTCCACGAGCGCGGCCTGCGCACTGCACTCCCCAGTATTCATCTCGCGAATCTCCGATCCCTTCCTAACAAAACGGACGAACTTCTTCTCCTCACCCGCACTAACAAGGATTTTTTAAACTCTGCTGCTCTGTGCTTCACTGAAACCTGGCTGAGTGAAGCCATACCGGACAACGCAATACATCTGCCGGGCTTCCAGCTGTTCCGAGCGGATCGCATCGTGGAGCTAACGGGGAAAACAAGAGGTGGTGGATTGTTTTTCTACATTAACGAAAGTTGGTGTTCAGATGTAACAACACTGAAGAAGATGTGCTCTCCTAATTTAGAGGCACATTTCATAAACTGTAAACCTTTCTACTCGCCTCGGGAGTTTTCCTCTTTCATTCTCGTGAATTTTTACATCCCTCCAGACGCGTGCGTGAGTGCGGCGCTACAACAGCTGGCTGAACAAATAGCTGAAACAGAACAAAGGTATCCTGACTCTATTTTAATCATTCTTGGGGATTTTAACAAAGCAAATCTTTCCCGTGAACTACCAAAATACAGACAGCACGTTACATGTCCCACCAGAGACAGTAATATACTGGACCACTGTTACACCACAATAAAAGATGCGTATCACTCCGTTTCACGAGCAGCTTTGGGGCTCTCTGATCACTGTTTGGTTCATCTCATACCGACCTACAGGCAGAAACTGAAATCAGCTAAACCTGTAATAAGGACTGTAAAAAGATGGACTAATGAAGCAGAGCAGAATCTACAGGCCTGCTTTGATTGCACTGATTGGACTGTTTTTGAAGCTGCTACCAACGATCTGGATGAGCTCACAGATACTGTAACATCATATATAAGTTTCTGTGAGGATACATGCATTCCTACCAGGACATTCTTATCATTTACTAATGATAAACCATGGTTTACTGGGAAACTCAAACACCTTCGTCATGCCAAAGAGGATGCCTACAGAAGTGGGGATAAAATCTTGTATAACCAGGCCAGAAACAGACTGACCAAGGAGATCAGAGTTGCTAAAAGAAGCTACTCTGATAAACTGAAAAAACAGTTTTCATCCAACGACCCATCATTTACATTTACATTTACATTTATTCATTTAGCTGACGCTTTTATCCAAAGCGACTTACAATTGCTATATATGTCAGAGGTCGCACACCTCTGGAGCAACTAGGGGTTAAGTGTCTTGCTCAGGGACACATTGGTGTCTCACAGTGGATTCGAACCTGGGTCTCTCACACCAAAGGCATGTGTCTTATCCACTGCGCCATCACCACCCAAAATCAGTCTGGAATGGCCTGAGGAACATCACCAACTACAAGTCACCATCCCCCCGATCTGTGGACAATCAACACCTGGCTGATGATTTAAACTCATTTTATTGCAGGTTTGAAAAGCCCTCATTCACACCACACACAGGCTCTGACCTGCACTTCACACATTCACCATCACCTCCTGCACTCTCATTACTCCCCCCTCCTGCCATCCAACCTGAGCTTAAGGTCTGTGTGGAGGACGTGAGCCGAGTCTTCAAAAAACAGAAGACTAGGAAAGCCTCAGGCCCAGGCGGCATCTCATCTGCTTGTTTAAAAGCCTGCGCTGACCAACTGGCCCCGGTCTTCACGCAGATCTTCAATAGATCATTGGAGCAGTGTGAAGTTCCCTGCTGCTTCAAACGCTCCACTATCATTCCTGTCCCCAAAAAAACCAAAATCACTGGACTTAATGACTACAGACCTGTCGCTCTCACGTCTGTGGTCATGAAGTCGTTTGAAAGACTGGTGCTGGCCCACCTGAAGGACATCACTGGACCCCTGCTGGATCCCTTTCAGTTTGCTTACAGAGCAAACAGGTCTGTGGATGATGCAGTCAACATGGAACTGCATTATATCCTGCAACATCTCGACAGACCAGGGACTTATGCAAGGATCCTCTTTGTGGACTTCAGTTCGGCCTTCAATACCATCATGCCTGGTCTTCTCACAGCCAAACTGACCCAGCTCTCCATACCATCCTCGATCTGTCAGTGGATCACCAGCTTCCTGACGGACCGGCAGAAGTGAGTGAGACTGGGGAAACTCACATCCAGGACTCTCACCACCAGCACTGGCGCCCCTCAAGGGTGCGTTCTCTCCCCAATGCTCTTCTCCCTGTACACTAATGACTGCACTTCTAAAGACCCCACTGTCAACCTCCTGAAATTTGCCGACGACACCACTGTCATCGGTCTCATCCGAAACGGTGACGAGTCTGCTTACAGACTGGAGGTTGAACAGCTGGCTCTCTGGTGCAGTTATAACAACCTTGAGCTGAACACGCTCAAAACAGTGGAGATGATCGTGGACTTCAGGAGGAACAGCCCAGCACTCCCCCCACTCACAATCATGAACAGCACTGTGGAAGCAGTGGAGTCATTCAGGTTCCTGGGCACTTCTATCTCTCAGGACCTGAAGTGGGACAATCACATTGACTCCATTGTGAAAAAGGCCCAGCAGAGACTGTACTTCCTTCGCCAGCTGAGGAAGTTCAACTTGCCACAGGAGCTGCTGATTCAGTTTTACTCAGCCGTCATTGAGTCTGTCTTATGCACTTCCATCACTGTCTGGTTTGGTTCAGCTACCAAATCAGACATCAGGAGACTACAACGGACAGTCCGGACTGCGGAGAGGATTATTGGTGCCCCCCTGCCATCCCTCCAGGACCTGTACTCTTCCAGAGTGAGGAAGAGAGCAGGTAAAATCATCACAGACTCCACTCACCCTGGACACCTCCTGTTTGAACTGTTACCGTCAAGACGGCGACTCAGATCACTGGCCACAAGAACATCTCGTCACAGGAACAGTTTCTTCCCACAGGCCATTTCCCTCCTGAACAGTTAACACACCTCCCAAGGCATATGCCTTAAGTGCAATACTCCCACTGTTTAGTGCAATATCCTACAACTCAGGTGATACTTATACGTAGATTTATTTATTTATAATATTCAAAAAACTGTAAATATGTTCAAAATCTGTAAATCTGAAAATGTCTATTCTGACAAAACCCAACTGTGATACTTTTATTCTCATATATTTTTATTTTTATTTTTTATTCTTATAATTTGTAGTATTATGTTTCTTGTTGTATTTGTATTTGTATATGTCCACTGGAAGCCTCAGTACCAAAAACAAATTCCTTGTGTATGCAAGCACACTTGGCAATAAAGCTCTTTCTGATTCTGATTCTGATTCTTTCTGATTCTGATTCTGATTCTGATTCTGATTCTGATTCTGACTCTGATTCTGATTCTGATGGGTTGGTTTAAAGAACATTTCCGGAATTGTATCAACACTTTGGTTCTTTCAAAACATTGTTTTGTTTATTTGAGCCGATTTAGGGGCGGAGCTTCCAGTTTGTCTGACCAATAGCAGGAGGGGATGTGTTGGTAAAAACTCTAAATTATCATTTGCAATTCCACTAGGTAGTGCAGAAATTACACACTTCTCCATCAAATATATATATATATATATATATATATATATATATATATATATATATATATATATATATATATATATATATATATATATATATATATATATATATATATATATATATATGTATATATATGTATATATATATATATACATATATATATATATACATATATATATATATATATATATATATATATACATATATATATATATATATATATATATACATATATATACATCTTATCAAATATATATATATATATATATATATATATATATATATATATATACATATATATATATATACATATATATACACATATATATATATATATATATATATATATATATATATATATATATATATATATATATATATATATATATATATATATATATATATATATATATAAAAGAGTTCCTTGAATGATGTCAGAAAAACTATTTCAGATTTTGAGAACTGGTTACAGATGAAAGACTGAGACATTGTTACTAGAAAAACTGGCTAGAGAATAACAAGTGCTTAAATTACAGTGGCATCATTGACATCTAAATATTAATGTCAGGCCAGAGCAGAATATTTTGATTGCCTTTAAAGTTCAATTAATTTAACATCAATATAATTACGATATGTAAAGTACTAAAATGGAAGAGGTCACACCATATCTGGCTTAAATTATTTCAAATGTTATGAGGTTCAATAAGGATTTGAGCAGTTTAATTAAGTGAAGTGATGGTTTAATTCCCATCTAATTTACGAGGTTAATACGAGTGGGATTGTACCTCCGAAGTAGGAGCCGTCAGAAAGTTTCAGCCCAACAGTTCCTTTGGTTATCACGGTCACGACGCCGTGTTGAATGAAGTACATCTTCTTGCCGATGGTTCCCTCGCGGATAATGTAATCGACTGGTTGGAAGACCTCGAAACGGAGCTTCGTCAGCATGGCTGTCACAAAGTTGGGTTCGGCATTGGCGAACAGGGGCATAGAGGCCACCAGCTTACGGCAGTTGAAGTTCACGATTTCCTGACAGCAGATGGAAAGACGACCGCGGGGTGAGAGAAATACATAAACACATATTTCACATACACAGCATTTACATAAAACATATGGGGGAATAGCCCAGTATTTGTTGTACTGAATTAAATTTATGCTAAAATAAGAAAATACAATTTAAAGTTATTATATTTACGATCTTTTAGTTTTTCAGTATACATTAAAAAATGATAATTATATATATATATATATATATATATATCAAGTATACTGAAAAATAATATATTATTTAATAATATAAAAATAATATGTTAATAATAATAATATTAATATTCATTGAGAATATTAAAATATAGTATATTATTGCCTATTATTTCTTTTACTTAATTTAATTTACACTAATATCAGAAAATAATTGAAGTTATATTTATTTTATTTATTTTACTTAAATTATCAAATTTAAAACATTAGAAAATTAATAAAGAATTGAGAATTTGTAAGGTAATGTGTTTACACACAAAAAGCCTGTTTATATATCTATTTTTTTAAATAATAGTAATATACATTGAGAAAACTAATATATAATATATTATTGCCTTGTATTTGTTTGAATTTAATTTATGCCAATATCAGCAAAATATTTAAGTTATTATTTATTTTTTTTATTCACTATATTGGAAATATTAAATGTAGCATTTTACAAAATTATTAGAGATATGGTAATAAGAATTTGTAAGGTAATGTGCTTGTAATGTCAAATAATGGCAAAACCAATCCTGAAAATTTGATTCAATATATATATATATATTTTTTTTTTTTATGACATTTTACATTTCTTGGTGCGATTCAGCCATAAAGGAACAGATCCAAACTTAAACATCAATACACAAATAGCACAATGTTAGTTACGCTCTCTTAAACAACATTACAGTGAAAGCTGGAAGCCATTCACAGAGGAGATTTAGTTGTTTACAGTGACATAAATTAGTTTGGAAGCTGTTCCCGGTTCAGCGTGGTTTTATTGTTTCGGAAAGCTCTGAGACAACTGCAGGGTCTTCTGGGAGTTTTTTCCACAGATGTTTACAGACATTGACAGACCTTTGCAAACACACAGATAAGCAAACACAAGCTCACCTCTCTGAGCGGCTCGTTCAGTTCCTCTAGGATGCTTTCTTCATCAAACATCTTGCCCTGGTAACGGTGCTCATAGTAATCGTGGATTTTCTGTCGGAAATCTGATGGAAGTTTGTGAAAGGACATGTACTGCTCCACTTGTTTGTACTGCAGAGAGAAAAAAGAATAAATAACCCAGGGGTTGATTTTTATTAAAACCAAAAGATGCATCAATTCTGTTATCTATAGTAATGCACTGATGTGTAGCATCATGTCAGCAATCTTTGAACTTGAACAAAATACGACTGCCAATTGTGAGACGGGCATTTCAAAGGCAAGGCACAAGTTCACAGGACTTCAGCACAAGCAAACTGAGTAACATCTGAAGAATCATCATCCTGTGGAGTACACAACATTTACAGACACAAGCCATGCCAAGGTAATGCTATTCAACAACAGACACTATCACAGTCGCTCTATATTCAATTCAATTCTATATTCAAAAATGAGGCCAGGAGAGAACAAATCACAGGACAACAAATCACAAAGATCATCACTCTTGATGATAAAGCTTTCTTTGGTAACTTGTGCTCTACTGTATGTTTTGCCAAGTCCAGAACACTGTAGTCTAAAACAGAGTAGTCAAAAATAATACAGGTCCTTCTCAAAAAATGAGCATATTGTGATAAAGTTAATTATTTTCCATAATGTAATGATAAAAATTAAACTTTCATATATTTAAGATTCATTGCACACCAACTGAAATATTTCAGGTCTTTTATTGTTTTAATACTGATGATTTTGGCATACAGCTCATGAAAACCCAAAATTCCTATATAAAAAAATTAGCATATCATGAAAAGGGTCTCTAAACGAGCTATTAACCTAATCATCTGAATCAACTAATTAACTCTAAACACCTGCAAAAGATTCCTGAGGCTTTTAAAAACTCCCAGCCTGTTTCATTACTCAAAACCGCAATCATGGGTAAGACTGCCGACCTGACTGCTGTCCAGAAGGCCATCATTGACACCCTCAAGCAAGAGGGTAAGACACAGAAAGAAATTTCTGAACAAATAGGCTGTTCCCAGAGTGCTGTATCAAGGCACCTTAGTGGGAAGTCTGTGGGAAGGAAAAAGTGTGGCAAAAAACGCTGCACAACGAGAAGAGGTGACCGGACCCTGAGGAAGATTATGGAGAAGGACCGATTCCAGACCTTGGGGTCCTGCGGAAGCAGTGGACTGAGTCTGGAGTAGAAACATCCAGAGCCACCGTGCACAGGCGTGTGCAGGAAATGGGCTACAGGTGCCGCATTCCCCAGGTCAAGCCACTTTTGAACCAGAAACAGCGGCAGAAGCGCCTGACCTGGGCTACAGAGAAGCAGCACTGGACTGTTGCTCAGTGGTCCAAAGTACTTTTTTCGGATGAAAGCAAATTTTGCATGTCATTCGGAAATCAAGGTGCCAGAGTCTGGAGGAAGACTGGGGAGAAGGAAATGCCAAAATGCCTGAAGTCCAGTGTCAAGTACCCACAGTCAGTGATGGTCTGGGGTGCCATGTCAGCTGCTGGTGTTGGTCCACTGTGTTTTATCAAGGGCAGGGTCAATGCAGCTAGCTATCAGGAGATTTTGGAGCACTTCATGCTTCCATCCGATTTCATTTTTCAGCACGACCTGACACCTGCTCACAGTGTCAAAACCACTGGTAAATGGTTTACTGACCATGGTATTACTGTGCTCAATTGGCCTGCCAACTCTCCTGACCTGAACCCCATAGAGAATCTGTGGGATATTGTGAAGAGAAAGTTGAGAGACGCAAGACCCAACACTCTGGATGAGCTTAAAGGGTTAGTTCACCCAAAAATGAAAATAATGTCATTAATGACTCACCCTCATGTTATCCCAGGCCCGTAAGACCTCCGTTCATCTTCGGAACACAGTTTAAGATATATTAGATTTAGTCCGAGAGCTTTCTGTCCCTCCATTGAAAATGTATGTACGGTATACTGTCCTTGTCCAGAAAGGAAATAAAGACATCATCAAAGTAGTCCACGTGACCTCAGTGGGTTAGTTAGAATGTTTTGAAGCATCGAAAATACATTTTGGTCCAAAAATAACAAAAACTACGACTTTATTCAGCATTGTATTGTCTTCCGGTTCTGTTGTTAATCCGCTTTAGTGACGCTGCTGACGTAAGACGCTGCTGACGTGTATCTGGTGCGCCCGTGTATTCGGATTCAAATAAATATGGCTGGGCAAAAAAATGCAAGTCTTCCTCTGTGTCGAAATCCTTAGACATTTTTGCGAAGATTGTTTTGTTTCCAGCGTGCCTCTCCCTCAGACTATAAATGAAGCTCGGGCGCACCAGATACACGTCAGCAGCGTCTTACGTCAGCAGCGTCACTGAACGCGGATCCACAACAGAACCGGAAGAAAATACAATGCTGAATAAAGTCGTAGTTTTTGTTATTTTTGGACAAAAATGTATTTTCGATGCTTCAAAACATTCTAACTAACCCACTGATGTCACATGGACTACTTTGATGATGTTTTTATTTCCTTTCTGGACAAGGACAGTATACCGTACATACGTTTTCAATGGAGGGACAGAAAGCTCTCGGACTAAATCTAAAATATCTTAAACTGTGTTCCGAAGATTAACGGAGGTCTTACAGGCTTGGAACAACATGAGGGTGAGTCATTAATGGCATAATTTTCATTTTTGAGTGAACTAACCCTTTAAGGCCGCTATCGAAGCATCCTGGGCCTCCATAACACCTCAGCAGTGCCACAGGCTGATTGCCTCCATGCCACGCCGCATTGAAGCAGTCATTTCTGCAAAAGGATTCCCGACCAAGTATTGAGTGCATAACTGAACATAATTATTTGAAGGTTGACTTTTTTTTGTATTAAAAACACTTCTTTTATTGGTCGGATGAAATATGCTAATTTTTTTAGATTTTTGGGTATTTTTTTTGGGAATTTTGGGTTTTCATGAGCTGCATGCCAAAATCATCAGTATTAAAACAATAAAAGACCTGAAATATTTCAGTTGGTGTGCAATGAATCTAAAATATATGAAAGTTTAATTTTTATCATTACATTATGGAAAATAATGAACTTTATCACAATATGCTAATTTTTTGAGAAGGACCTGTATATACTTAATTAACACCGATAAAGCATGAATAACATACTAAATATATATATATATATATACTGTATATATATCTTTTATCTTGAAAGAATCCTGAGAAAACAAAATGAATGAAACTAGTGAGAGTGTGCAGAAAAGTGTTTTAAACAAATGTATTTTCTATGAGGTTGTTTGTCCACAGAGTGAGTGTTTGTTCAGGAAATGTACGACCCCAAATCCCATCCTCAGATCATTAGCCAAACATCCCTCAAACTGTGTTTTACTGAGACAGAAAGAGAACAGTAATGATCTACGCAAAACAACAAAGAAAGCAGGTCAGACCGGAGGCGTTCGCACTGCAGTCGTGTGTGTTCCCATCATGCTGACGCAGGCGTTTGTGTAGCACCTGTAAAGCTCCCTCAACCACTTGTGAGAATAATTGCCTGAGTGTTGAGCTTTATACGAACATGAAAGTGAGCTGCATCTCTCAGCATCAGCGCTGGGTCAACAGTGTTCAAAGATTGTTTCTAAACGGAGGTCACATGAAAAAAAAAAAATTCCTTGATCTTTTGAAAGAGTTGAAAGTACTAGATTTTAGAATTTTAGAACTTCCAGAGATCAAAGCATCAATCACAACAGAGGTCATTTAGAACTCTTAAAGGTACAGTAGCAAAAACAGGAGTTCAAGCTGCTTTTTCAGAGTCATTATGAGGGTTTGTACTGGAGGGCATCATATACGTATTGAAAAACGTTCCTTTGTCCATCATTTAGACTATTTCAAACAGCCTCCAGTGGATCTATACCCTCAAACAGCTTTTCCTAGGCTTTCATTGATCCAGATGCTTCACGGTGAAGATGTCACTCACTTTCTTCATTTGAAGAGCCAGTAGTGTTGATATAAGTGGTTTGCTGATGGACCGATAAAGACAATTGTGTTTAATGGCCGAGTCAGAAGAAAGCAATGCGATAGAGATGGAATGATAGACCTGTGTGACGTCAAACTACATCTTTTCTTGCCTCATTTACAGGCTAATTGAATGAAAACTGAGTCGCCGCTGATGGAGACATTTACCAATCAGTGTAAGAGGTTACAGACAAGGACAGGTCAAGACATGCAAGGACATGCAACTGTTCTCAATCGTTATATGAATGCTGATGTTATTCATACTATCACCGTTCATTTGGCGGGGGGGGGGGGGGGGGTGGGGGGGTCTTATAATATTAAATATGTCACAAGTTTAAACAAAATCTATAGAAAAATAGAAAAGGTACTGGTAATTTTCTGCCAGGTCATTATAGATTATGGATATTTCTGTTAACCCTAAAACACAACACAATGTGATGTGTAATTCAAAACATGGGTAAAACACCTATGTAAATTTAATACTGAAAAAATACTTAATATTAACACAGTACATAGAGCCAAGAATGAGAAATTGTAATAGTGACGCTTATCTTACTACAAATCCATTTTAATACCTCAGAACAACACTTTGTCATATTCATATACCATGAATTGACAAGGCATAGCAAGAACCTTCAAAGAATACCATGGTATTACCATCATGGTATTGACAAAATATATATGGTGTAATGAAGGCTTTTCCGTAGTCTATTTTTAAGGTCTTTTGTGTAAGAGAGTTCTTGTGTTTTAGAATGCTTCATGTTCTCTTGAGTAACCTGAGTCGTGCGTATGATCTGTGTGCTATTTCTGTCAGTGAGAGGATGGTCCCCGTTAGAGATGCGCGGTTGGCGGTTACAGCCGCGGACTCCGCGGATAAACCGCGGATCGGGGGGATGACGTGACGAAAAAAAAAATCAGCAACGCCTTGTATTGCCCAATCAGCGGATTGCGGGGGGGTGCGGTTTTGAAAATTGGTCAAAAACGTTAGTGCGGATGGATGGCGGACGGATGATGAGTTTTGTGATGCGGTTGCGGATGAAATAATAGCCCATCCGCGCATCTCTAGTCCCCGTCCTGTCCCTGCAGAGGAACAGAAGCAGGCGGACAGCAGCAGTCACACACACTCAGTGCACCGCTGCAGATTCAGAACGTGTCTAACAGAGAGCATGTTTATAAATGCACACTGCACAGAGAAATGAGAGGAGAATAGATGAGGAGAGGAGAAGAGAAGAGAAGAGATGAGGAGAGGAGAAGTGAGGAGAGGAGAGGAGAGGAGAGGAGAAGATAGGAGAGGAGAGGAGAGGAGAAGAGAGGAGATGAGGAGAGGAGAAGAGAAGAGAAGAGAGGAGAATAGATGAGGAGAGGAGAAGAGAAGAGAAGAGAAGAGAAGAGAAGAGAAGAGAAGAGAAGAGAAGAGAAGAGAAGAGAAGAGAAGAGAAGAGAAGAGAGGAGAGGAGAAGAGAATAGATGAGGAGAGGAGAGGAGAAGATAGGAGAGGAGAAGAGAGGAGATGAGGAGAGGAGAAGAGAAGAGAGGAGAATAGATGAGGAGAGGAGAGGAGAATAGATGAGGAGAGGAGGAGAGGAGAAGAGGAGAGGAGAATAGATGAGGAGAGGAGAGGAGAGGAGAGGAGATGAGAGGAGATGAGAGGAGAGGAGATGAGAGGAGATGAGGAGAGGAGAATAGATGAGGAGAGGAGAATAGATGAGGAGAGGAAAATAGATGAGGAGAGGAGTATAGATGAGGAGAGAAGATGAGAGGAGAGAAGAGGAGAATAGATGAGGAGAGGAGAATAGATGAGGAGAGGAGAATAGATGAGGAGAGGAAAATAGATGAGGAGAGGAGAATAGATGAGGAGAGGAAAATAGATGAGGAGAGGAAAATAGATGAGGAGAGGAGAATAGATGAGGAGACGAGAGAAGAATAGATGAGGAGAGGAGAGGAGATGAGAGTAGAGAAGAGGAGAATAGATGAGGAGAGGAGAATAGATGAGGAGAGGAGAATAGATGAGGAGAGGAGAGGAGAATAGATGAGGAGAGGAGAATAGATGAGGAGAGGAGAGGAGATGAGAGAAGAGAAGAGGAGAATAGATGAGGAGAGGAAAATAGATGAGGAGAGGAGATGAGAGGAGAATAGATGAGGAGAGGAGATGAGAGGAGAGGAGATGAGAGGAGAGGAGATGAGAGGAGATGAGAGGAGAATAGATGAGGAGAGGAGAATAGATGAGGAGAGAAGAATAGATGAGGAGAGGAGAGGAGAATAGATGAGAGGAGAGGAGAATAGATGAGGAGAGGAGAGGAGAATAGATGAGGAGAGGAGAGGAGATGAGAGGAGAGAAGAGGAGAATAGATGAGGAGAGGAGGAGAGGAGAATAGATGAGGAGAAGAAAATAGATGAGGAGAGGAGAATAGATGAGGAGAGGAGATGAGAGGAGAAGAGAAGAGAAGAGGAGAATAGATGAGGAGAGGAGAGGAGAATAGATGAGGAGAGGAGAATAGATGAGGAGAATAGATGAGGAGAGGAGAATAGATGAGGAGAGGAGAATAGATGAGAGGAAAATAGATGAGGAGAGGAGAATAGATGAGGAGAGGAAAATAGATGAGGAGAGGAAAATAGATGAGGAGAGGAGAGGAGAATAGATGAGGAGAGGAGAGGAGAATAGATGAGGAGATGAGAGGAGAGAAGAGGAGAATAGATGAGGAGAGGAAAATAGATGAGGAGAGGAGATGAGAGAGGAGGAGAGGATAATAGATGAGGAGAGGAGAATAGATGAGGAGAGGAAAATAGATGAGGAGAGGAGAATAGATGAGGAGAGGAGATGAGAGGAGATGAGAGGAGAGGAGGAGAGGAGAATAGATGAGGAGAGGAGATGAGAGGAGAGGAGATGAGAGGAGAATAGATGAGGAGAGGAGATGAGAGGAGATGAGAGGAGATGAGGAGATGAGAGGAGGAGAGGAGTATAGATGAGGAGAGGAGAGGAGGAGAAGAGAGGAGAATAGATGAGGAGAGGAGATGAGAGGAGAATAGATGAGGAGAGGAGAGGAGGAGAGGAGAATAGATGAGGAGAGGAGATGAGAGGAGAATAGATGAGGAGAGGAGATGAGAGGAGAATAGATGAGGAGAGGAGAGGAGGAGAGGAGAATAGATGAGGAGAGGAGAGGAGGAGAGGAGAATAGATGAGGAGAGGAGAGGAGGAGAGGAGAATAGATGAGGAGACGAGCGGAGGAGAAGAGAAGAGAGGAGAAGAGAAGAGAGGAGAAGATGAGAGTAATTGTGATAACTGTAACTCCACTCTTAAAAGAAAAGGTTCTATATAGAACCTTAAAGGATTCTGTCAGGAGTGGCATATTTAGAACCGCTTCATATAAATAACCGAGAAAGGGTTCTATAAAATTGAGTCAAGAATGTAAGGGTTCTATATAGAACCCCACTGAACCTTCATCTCTATAGAGTGAGTTTAACCGAGTGATTCCCCTCTAAACTAGAACACACGTTAATGCTTTATCACTGAGGCAGTGTGTGTGTGTGTGTGTGTGTGTGTGTGTGTGTGTGTGTGTGTGTGTGTGTGTGTGTGTGTGTGTTTAACTTCAACTGTAAAAAATTGGTGTATGATCACTATTAGAATCATTACAGCAGATAAAGCCGTGAAAGCGATAATATTCACACTTCTCAAGAATGATGTTATACGGAACTAATGTAATATGGAATTCTGCTCTCAAATTTCAGACATTAAGACTTTTCTAACCATTTATTTCTGTTAGATACACTATATTGCCAAAAGTATTGGGACATCCCTCCAAATCACTGAATTCAGGTGTTCCAATCACTTCCATGGCCACCGTTGTATGAAATCCAGCACCTCATGCAGACGCTTCTACAAACATTCAAGATGCACTTAGCCCAAAACCAAAGCCGAAAATAAAGAATAAATTAATAATCAATTAATTAATCAAACTTGATTAATAATCAACACTCAAAGTGCCATTGGAGAAGCACTAATTAAATGTCTATTTTGACCCGAAACTGAAAATAGCTGTTGAAAATCATCAGGCGACATTTCGATGCATCCCTATATTAACAATAAATGGTTCTTGATCAAATTGCATATTAGAATGATTCCATGATCATGTGACTGAAAACTGGAGTAATGATGCTGAAAATTCAGCTTTGATCACAGGAATAAATTACAATTTATAATATATTCACATAGAAAACAGTTATTTTAAATTATAATAATATTTCACAATATTACTGTTTTTACTGTATTTTTAATCAAATAAACGCAGCCTTGATGAGAATAAGAATCTTCTTTCAAAAACATTAACAAATTTTACCAAGCCCAAACACACATTCTCAGCCTCCGTGTTTTAAAACAGCCTGAATGGAATACGACAGTATTATAACACTGGGGCACCATATTGATTCCTGACTAATCCCCACGTCTAAGATAAATGGAAACCAGAGAGCTGTGTGTGTGTGTGTGTGTGTGTGTGTGTGTGTGTGTGTGTGTGTGTGTGTGTGTGTGTGTGTGTGTGTGTGTGTGTGTGTGTGTGTGTGTGTGTGTGTGTGTGTGTGTCAACTCTCCATGTTGTGAAGTCCTGGTGTCCTCTTGCAGAAAATAAAGATGAAGAAGTCTAATTTCAGGTTTGGATCAGAGATGTATTATTCACCGCTCTGATTCTAGAATAAATCACCTCATTACAGTACTAAGCACATTTCTACCTGCGGGTACAGTGAGCCGAGCCAAAGCTAGCCTGCCCTCGAGCCGCTCCACGGTCTGAACTCGCACAGAAAAGTCCATCACTGTTATTCAGCAAAAAAAAGTCATTAAGTTTTCAGGAACCAAAACCATCTTTTAGTATATGGTTTTAAAGGGATAGTTCACCCAAAAATGAAAATTCTGTCAGTAATTACTCTCCCTCATGTTGTTCCAACCCCGTAAAACCTTTGTTCATCTTCGGAGCGCAAATTAAGATATTTTTGATGAAATCTGAGAGCTGGATCACTCCTCCATAGGCTTCTTCAGGGATTGAAACTTGTTACCCGAAAAGTTATTAAAGACATCGTTAAAATAGTCCAAGTGACTACATTCGCTCAATCTTAAGTTTATCAAGCGACGAGAATACTTTTTGTGAGCAAAAAACAAAAAAAATAACGACTTTATTTCAACTATTCATTTCCTTCTCTGTGGGACACGAGTCAGTTCACTAGTGTAACAGTGCAGCGCTTCTGTGTTGTACGTCACACATAGGCTCACTATTGGCCAACGCTGGTCATGTGTAGGGCTGCAACTAACGATTATTTTCATAATCGATTAATCAGACGATTATTTTTTCGATTAATTGATTAATCGGATAAAATTTCAATTTGATTTTTTGTTTATTGCAACTAAATAAAACCCTTAATCATGGTATTTATGTGTAAAAGTGTACAAAAGCCACACATTGAGTTTTACTAATATCAATATTTGCATTGTTTTTAATGATAATTGCTGATGGCAAGTTGACAACCATGAAAAACAAAAAAATCTAAATTATATACAACATTGTTTTAACATAATTTTTGTTAAAAACTAATTTACACAGACATGTTCAGATGTGAAGATAGAAACCAAAAACATGTAAAGTACATAATTCATTTAATTTTTATTTAAGATTCAATTAATTATAAGGATAAATTGCTAAAATAAATATAGAAAGACTGAAAAAAAGCGTGTGAACGTAGTAGAGCCGCAGTAGATCGCGTTTGTAAAACAATTAAAACTTAATAGAAGACAAATGCTATAAAAAGAGAATGGAATGGAGACGCAGCAAACAGGCTTGATTAAAAGGACAAGAAAATGATGCATTAGTGCACAAGCATTCGCTGAAAACCACTGACTACAGTGACTAAAAAACAATCTTTTACTGCTGCTGTTAATAACTGCCTTTATATTTAGTGCTTCACTTTCTAAACACCGTTTTAATTTAGCCTATTTCTGCGTAGCGCTATTTTAATCCATCACTTATGTTGCGAGCGAAATGATTGCACAACCTGATGCCCGAGACAAAATACAGACATTCCAAGTCTCCCGGAAGTTCCGGGAGTCTCCCGCATATTGATAGCGGCTCCCTGATGCCCGCAAATTAGTTCAAACTCCTGGAATCTAGAGCCTGCAAGCAAGAGAGCGCATGCGAGACAGAAGAGAGTGCTCCAAAGTCCAAACTGTGTAGCGCGCGCACGACAGAGCGGCACAGGGAGAGAGACCTTGCGTGTGTGCCGCATCATGATAGGCCTGTTTCAACCAATCACCAGTAAATGCTCCCCGTGACGTAAGCAGAGCAACTAATCGATAATGACATTCGTTGACAACGATTTTCATAATCGATTATTATCGATTATATCGATTAGTTGTTGCAGCCCTAGTCATGTGTGTGATGCGTGTGAGTACAACAGAAGCGCTGCGCTGTTACACTAGTGAACTGACTCGCACAAAAAGTATTCTCGTCACTTGATAAACTTAAGATTGAGCCACTGTAGTCACTTGGACTATTTTAACAATGTCTTTAATAACTTTTCGGGGAACAAGTTTCAATCCCTTAGAAGCCTATGGAGGAGTGATCCAGCTCTCAGATTTAATCAAAAAATATCTTAATTTGTGTTCTGAAGATGAACAAAGGTTTTACGGGGTTGGAACAACATGAGGGAGAGTAATTACTGACAGAATTTTCATTTTTGGGTGAACTATCCCTTTAAAACCTCATTTCAGTCGTATTGTGATGGCTATCTGTCATAGATATCTGTCAATAATCTATAAGACGTGTAATCAATTACCCTGTGTACATGAAGTCACAGCTATAGTAATCACAAGGCCTTTACTTTAAAAAGTAAAGAGGCAACACCATAGTATTGAAACCCATGTACCATGGTATTTACATTATACTATTCCAAAGTACAAAATACCATAGTACCGTGTCCATAGTAGTTTTTTGCTAATGCTGTAAATACAGTAGGCCTATTCAACAACTAAATAAAAAACGTGGTTTCTTGTGCAGGAATGTACTGTGAGAAGGACAAATAAATCTACACAATCAAAATACAGATTAAAACAATCCTAAAAATCAAACATGTGAACAATGTCAGCTACTACATTTTTCAAAACAACAAAATTTAAAAGCAAAACCAATCTGCTAAACATACTTGCCGCATTCGGTAGTCGATTACCTTGTAAATATGTTTATATTGTATATATTTTAGGTATAGCGGTGAAGTTACTGCAAGAAGTAAGCCTAATTAAAAAGTATGATAATTTTGCGCAAAGCACTTAAAGCACTAGGTATACTATATATATATAATACATTAAAATTAAGAAAAATAAAATATTAAATTATGCATAGACACCAGCTTTTATACCTGAGTGAAAAATCCCTCATGAACCTGATGTCTCTGTTCAGTTTCATCCTGAAGGCCAGAGATCCTCGGGAGAACAAAACTGATGAAGAACTGCATTAATTAAAGAGTCTCAATGTTTATCCACCCATATGCATGATCGTGTCTTTGGGGAGAGACAGACGGAGACTCTGGTGTATTATGAGATGTACTGAAAGAATCACAGATATTAGGAGGTTTTGCACGGAGGAGACAAATGATTCCAGAAGGTTAGAGCAACGAAGAGAAGGAGAGAGAGAAAGAGAAGACCGAGATCTGGTGATATTTGTCATGACTGTTTCCTCAGGCTGTTCTGAGCATCAGTGGGCGGTAAGGAAAGCTCAGTGAAACCCGAGAAGACTGCAGGAGAGAGAAAGAGAGAGACTGTGTTTCTGCTCAACGCACAATCAAACAACACAATGAATGACAACAGCACAAGAGGCATTAGGTCTAATTGAAATTCTTCGCTTGTTATTTCCTGAAAAATCTTCCAGACCCCCTACGAGCACCAGAGCGGCTTCACTGCGGGATCTACAACCTGGAGTCGCATAACCAGACTCTTAATTATCACCAAACGGCGAATACACACACCAGCTTATTCTGGCTAAGAGCCAGTCAGTTGGACAGGAACAGAACACCTGACTGACATACAAAGACAACAACCACAGAGTGTTTTGTTTTCACCTGCTGTTTAGGGGTTTATCTGAAATAGCTTACATCACAAAAACAGCCGGTGTGGAAAACACTCATTCAAGCTCTCACACAACAGCGTTGGTCTGTGAACAAAGAAGAAATATGACTTTTTAGACTTTGTGATACACTAAACATCTTGAGCATTAAATGCTACTAAGTGCACAAAACAAAACTCTGAGCATCTAAATTCGAAATCATAAATCAGAGTTCACTATCATTCAAATGTATGGGGTCAGTAAGATTTAATGTTGAAATAAGTCACTTACACCAACGCTGCTTTTATTTGAAAAAAAAAAAAAATACAGAAAATACAGTAATAGTGTGAAATGTTATTAAAAATATCTGTTTTCTATCGTAATATATTTTAAAAAGCAATTTATTCCTGTGATCAAAGCTGAATTTTCAGCATCATAACTCCAGTCTTCAGTGTCACACGATCCTTCACAAATCATTTTAATATGCTGATTTGCTGCTCAAGAAACATTTCTGATTATTATCAATGTTGAAAAGTGTTTCGTATTTTTCTTTCTTTGATGAATAGAAAGTTCAAAAGAACAGCATTTATTTGAAATATAAATCTTCGGTAACATTATAAATGTCTTTACTGTCACTTTTAATTAATTTAATGTGCCCCAAAAAACTATTTGAATGGGAGTGTTAACTTAATATTCAACAATATTATTGATCTGACTGTACTGACGCTGTTGTATGAGAACTGAACTGAGCTGGACGATGACCATTTTTTCCAGAAATGATTTATAGATGAAATTAACTAATTTAATCATTGATGATCTTTACAACTGAATCAACACTGAACTGACTTCCGATGAACAACAGCAGAAATGCATAATTTTAATGTCATAACTGTAAAGCTGCTTTGAAACAATCTGTATTGTATAAAGCACTATATAAATAATGGTGACTTGACTTGACTTGAGTGACAAAAAAGTGACAGATGAACATAAAGCATAACTGAAAGATCTTCGGAGATCTGTGGGTGAGCACAAGAAAGTATTGTACCTCTGAAAATGCTTTTATGACACTTCTGCGAAACAGGTGCATTGTATGTTTTCCAGCTCAAACTGTAGAAATAATGGTGATTCATGAGGCTATGAGCAAAACTGGAACATAAATGGTAACCAATGCGGGAACAGTTTTGCTCACACATTTTTAACAGAACCATGTTAAAAAAATGCAAAATGCAACATTGTAACGATTTAGTCCCATTTTGGAACAAGGCAAACATAGAAAATCTTCTTTCAAAAAAGTAAGTTATATTATAAAATTTTCATAAGAAAGTGTAAAGTGTCTCATATATTTTCTATAAAATGACAGGCTGTGATTATGTACAGTCTATTATCATGAGGTTTCTTTGTCTTATACAACATATTTAAAAAATTTACGACTTAAAAATTAGTTAATATATATACAAATGTATCATTAAGTAGAGAACATCTCAAAGGGTCTTAATTGGCACCGATGGTTCCATGAAGAACCTTTAACATCCATGGAAACTTTCATTTCCACAAAAAATATTTTTTTGTGGAAACATTTTTTTTTTTTTTATGCTCTTCACTAAGATTATTATTTTATTTTTTTTATTTTTTAAGAACTGTTCACTTAAAGGTTTTTCGAGGAACCAAAAATGGCATTGCTGCAAAAACCTTTTTGGAAGCTTTATTTTTCAGAGTGTATGATAAAAAAGATGAGACTATTTTCTATTTTGAGACTACAAAATATATATATATATATATATGTTTTTTTTTTTTTTTCTTAAGTTAGAAAACATGAAGATAGTATCTAAGAAGAACTTCAGTGTCAGTTTTTCTGGGATGTGCACATCTAAAAACCACTGCAAACGAATATTCGTCAGCCAATCAGATTGGATCAGATCTTATTTTAAGAAAGCTATTGCCATGTCTGTGCATGGAGAAGGCAGCACAGCGTCTTTCTTCTACCTGTTCCAATCTGCCCGGCTCTGTCAATCTCTTTTAGTATCCAGACCGCTTCCCAGCCTTCCAGATTTAGTGCTGCGTCCGTCAACACACTTTTATAGCAGCGATAAAAATAAGCAATGCTCACAAATGCACACACATACACATACACACACACACATACTAAGCAAAAACAGTAGCGGCACATAGCTGAGCTGAAAGTGAGGTAGCTCACATCTATGATGCAAACAGCACTGTAACATACAATATGTGACATAAATATGTGTCATATTTCCTCTTCGGGCACTGTTGAGTGTGTTATGCGTTTGCATGAGCACACGGCATGAAATTTCAAAGGACTTTCTGTGTCCAAAACACACCCGAGGAGAAGACTTAGACAATCAATGGAGAGAGAGAACTAGCTCGTTCATCAACAGCTGATCAATTCTCATAAGACGCTGACGTCTGAACTTGAGGTGTCCTGAGGGACAACAGTCATTCATACACGTCATATCACAGCACAGGTTTGCATGACTGCATACAGTTTTCCTGCTTGAAAGCGGAATCTTTTGCCGTTTGATGAGTCAAGCCGTCTGCGATTTTATCTTTGTAACACATAAGCGATTCAGGTCAGGTGCACGCGCGATTAAAGTGCGGAGCGGCAGACATCTGAACATAATGAATGATCACCTTTAAATACAGCTCGGCCAAAAAATGAAAATCATGCCGTTTTTATTACCCATTCACTCTCATGCAGCTTGATTTTTCCCTGTAGAACGTACAAAAAATTACATTAACTTGATGTTTACTTCATTTGATGAACTTTGCAGTATTACTGAACAAAACTGAAGCAACACTGAACTAAATTGAGCTGATTCTGAATAATGACTCTATTGTCTTTTATTAGAGCTGCTTTTTAATTGAATTGAGTTTGCTGCATAATTAATGTACTTTGGTACTGTTATTTTCTTGTTTATTACTGTGATGCTACTGTCTTGTATAAAGTGCTATACAAATAAATGTAACTTGACATTGCAAGTTTTCTACACATCCTACTCAACACCATAAAATAATAGTTTGTCAATAGTTTGAATAGGTGCAAATGTGAACCAGAACTGACAGATGTTCAAACATTCATAAACAAAAACATGTAATGCACAGAAAGTTATTAAATTAGACTGCTGTATAATTTCTACCTATATTGAATAAAACTAAGAATGACTTGTATTTACACATTAAGCTGGAAGAAAAGAAAATGTCTTTTAGCATAGAAAAAATTAAACATGACCTTTAAATAATAGCCTATTATTCACACAAATATACTCTTATATAGTGCACTTATATAGTTTTTTTTTTTGTCATTTTGGTCCTTTTTTTTCAAACATGAGGATGAGCAGATAATGAATACTCTTCAAAGTTTTGGGGTCAGTAGGATTTTTTTTTTATAGGAAATTTATACTTTTATTCTGTAAGGATGTATTAAATTGATTGAAAGTGACAGTAAACATTTGTAATGTTACAAAATATTTATAATTAAAAAACAAATGTGTTCTTTTGAACTTTCTATTCATCAAAGAATCTTGAAATATGGTTTCCACAAAAATATGAAGCGGCAGCAAAACTGTTTTGAACATTGATGATAATCTGAAATGTTTCTTGAGCAGCAAATCATAATATTAGAATGATTTCTGAAGGATCATGTGACACTGAAGACTGGAGTAATGATGCTGAAAATTCAGCTTTGATCACAGGGGTAACTTACATTTTAAAATGTATTCAAATAGAAAACACTTATTTTAAACTGTAATAATATTTCACAATATTGCTATTTTTACTGTATTTTTGATCAAATAAATGCACTTGGTGAGTATAAGAGACTTATAACGGTAGTGTATATTTAGCACCTTTGCAGTTCAAAGCAAAATGAAACTACAATAAAACAGCAACATTGTTAGATGAACTGTCCCTTTAAAACTGAAGAGGCACTTGAAGGGGAGAATTTTCCAAACTGAGAGCATCACACAGCGCATTCGTCCCTGACCCCTACAGGTCTATTCCCAACCCCCTATTTCTCTCTGTCTGTCTTTCTGTTTCCCTCCCTACCTCGTTCTCATCATTTCATTACGCCACTTTCAAGGACAGAATCACAGTGCACCACACACACCTTCTTCACGAGGACATTGGCAGGACACTAATCTGCTGCCTCATCAATTTTACCTCGTCCAGAGAGACACTGTAATATTGTGCGCACATACACGCACATAAATCGTATACGCAACGAGTCTCCGTCGTCTGTCCTCCACTTGAGGATACACGCCTCAAATTACTGGCTAAACAGATCAGGAAGCAATCCCTCTTTTTCAAAGCGACCAATCAGAGTGCTCCGTTGCCTCCACCAATCTTTCTGCATGGTAACAGAGCTGGTAAACGATTGGCGGAGCAGGAACACTGAAGCCATGCCAGGTCTAATCTACTGTTACAAACACGACGCACAGAAATATGACAGCCACAACCAAGTCAGCACTGCGGTAGGTAGTACATTAGCTGATGCTGTATCTGCGGTCTCATGGGCTAATAGAGCCTGCAGTGAAAACAAACACACAGTCAGAAAGGCAACTATCTGTCGCATTAGCAGTCATTATCCAATCAACACAAGAGCATCTGAAGAGTTGCTGACTCAACGCAACAGTGACAAACAAACCGTAACAGCTGCACAAACATTAGCGGCGCAGGCAGATGGAACAATAGCGACTTTAATGAGTTTTAATGGATGAGGAGGAGTGACATTATGAGGTCAAGGAATAGGCCTTGGCAACTAATTGAAAAATAAGTACTAAAATTATTAAAAGTGAAGAAAAAAAACGAAATAGACATATTTTTACAAACGGACAACTGCTTTTTCATGTTGTGCATTCATGCAAGCTTTTTAGGCTAGCCTTACCCACAACCCCTTGGAGGAGACTTTGGCAAAGCAAGGCTCACGAGGCCAAAGCTAGCACAGCGTTTTTTAACTGTATGAGTCTATAAGTTAAAGTTAGGGTAGGCAATTTGTTTTATAAACATTTTTTGTTATACTGGTTGAAACTCTCTTCACATCCTGATAGCAATCAATAATAGAAGTGCTCTAAATATTAAAACATGTACATCTTCTGTGGAAGTCTCAGGACCAATGATTGCATTTGGTCCGATATCCTTCAACCTCTCAACCTATGTATTTCCATACCTCCGCGTACCTGCTCGCGCAGACATCACAGTTCATCAGCGTGATCCATGAGGCTATGCAGAGTTGTAGACAAACAGTCACCGACTGCCACAAACAAACATCAGCCGCCTTTTACAGTTCCTCATGAACCAAAACAATGAGCTTATGCTGTGTTCACACATCATGTCGTAACTGTAATTACAAGATGGCAACCCGTGACGTTCTGTTCACGTCCTCAGTCTTGAATTTATGTGTTTACATGTCAACACAATCAACGGTAAAATGAATCTGCAGCAGTCAGGTGGTACAGGTCAGCTCTCTTTAAGTTGTTCATTATTATTGTAATGTTATGTGGTTTGAGACATAAGGTAATTTACCACTGTCTCTCTTGACGCTTTGCAGACTCTGCTGCGTTCATGTGTTTTAAAGGAGGCGTGGCTTTGTAGACGCTCTGAAGGGTGGGATCTTATGCTTTCAAAGCTAACTTGCTAATGCTAACCTCTACGCAATTGCCAACCCTACCTTTAAATAGTAGTGAATTTAGACAGATGTTGCCACTCACATGCAAAAGCAAACAGTACGTGACAAAGAAGTCTGTGGTATCAACATGCAATTTTATGACACTGGTGTCCCAATTCTGCCAACATACTCAAGATGATGTATACTGTATTACCATTAAAAGCAAAGTACACAATATAGTAAGTGGAAGTCTACAAATTGAAATGCAGTAAACTATTTTTGTTTGAAATGAACAAAATTTAAATAAACTAGTACATCATAAAACCATCTTCCAACCCATGTTTTTGCCTTAGCCCAAACCACAATGGTACACATTTAATAATTATTTATATTATTGTTGGGACGATTTCCTGGGAAATTACATAATGCTTTCGTCATTCCTCCATGCATGTTTACAGCATATCCGTAAATAAAAGACTACTATATGCAGTTGAAGTAGCTTGAAGCCGCAGCTGAACATCGAACCCAAAAAGAGTTTTGCAAGCAAAAAGGGAAAGAGACAATATCCGTAATAAAACATGAATCAACATAGCATCACTTTTGCTGTGCATTGACACAAAACAATGTTTAGTTCTCTAAACTAGTTACTGCTTTGGTCTATTTGCCTATAAATAACCTTGCCAAGTTATAGTTTCCATCTGATATGAATAGAAATTGTAACGTCTAATGTCAGCATTGCCAAATTTTTGTAGCGTTATTTAAAAACAACAATGACAAAACAACAATGCATATAAGTTTTATCCTTAAACCGCTAGAAGGCTAAAAGTCACGTGGTGTAGCTTTATAGTCAATTGTTTCTACTTCATTATTTAACACCTCATGCACAGCTGCTTTACCTTTTCCTGGTACTGGCGTCGTGAGGAGTCCAGTGATTGGATGAGGGCCGTAGCGTGTCCGATGAAGACGGCATAGCATGTCGCACCAACAATCATGCTGAGCATCGTCAGCCAGATATCAGAGAGACTCTCCGGAGCTTGACGTCCATAACCAATACACAACATGTGACTCATGGCTTTAAACACAGCAAACGAGTACAGCTCACTCCACGTGTCATTCTGCAGAGAGAGAAAGACAAACACACAACATAAACAGTACGAAACTGCAGCTCACACCACCTATGCCAATCTGAAAGCACTATAAACAGTAAAAAGCATCAGTCTATATGACTTTTACACTATAATACACTTTCATTCTATGGAAAACAGCAGCATCAACATTTTGCTTAATGCCAATATGTTCACCAAACAGTGTGGCAAAGTTACTTATAGTTGTTGTTAAAGAATATTTAAAGCGGACTATTGAAATAAAGTGTAATCCACAAGGCTGTATAAATAATGACAGAATTGTCATGCTTGGCTTCAAGTGTGGCTCAGATAATATTATTTACAGGCCTGGTTTTACAGAGAGGGCTTATATTAAGCCAGGATTAGGCCTTAGTTAAATTTTTTAAACATGCTTTAGAAAAAACATTACTTGTGTGCATCTTGAGACAAAAAAAATGGCACTGATATATTTTAAACTTTGTCACTGCAAGTTGCTTTCAGTTAAGACAGCTCAAACATGCGTTTTAGTCTGGGACTAGCTTAAACCTTAGGCTTAAGTCTGTGAAACCGGGGGATAATGTTTTCTTTTCCACATTTGATGAATGCAAACCAAATTGAAAACAAATCTGGATTCAGTGGAAAAACAGCTTCATATTTGAACATGTCAGGTGGGGAAAATAACAATAGTAAAACACTGTAAATATATAACAATAAATCTTTCAAATAGTGGAATGCTACACTATGTTGCACCATCCACAGAGCTGTTAAGTGGAGCTGTTAAGGTAAGTGGGGGGGGGGTTATTTCTGAAGTCTACTATCATCTCCACTATTTTGAGCATGTTCAGCTCCAGGTTGTTATGACTGCACCAGACAGCCAGCTGTTCAACCTCCTGCCTATATGCAGACTCGTAACCATTGTGTAGGATTCTGATGAGTGTAGTGTCGTCCGCAAACTTCAGGAGCTTGACAGAAGGGTCTTTGGCGGTGCAGTCGTTCTTATAGAGGAGAAGAGCAGTGGGGAGAGCACACATCCCTGGGGGATGCCAGTGCGGATTTTGTTAGATGTGAAGTTGCTCATTATCACTAGCTGTTGCCTATCTGTCAGAAAGCTGGTGATCCATTGACAGGTAGAGCTAGGAACAGAGAACTGGGTTATTTTTAAACCGCAGGAGTCATGTGATCGTGGTATTGAAAGTCAAACTGGATTCCACGAACAAGTCCCTGGTTTGTCCAGATGTTCCAGGATATAATGCAGTCCCATGTTGACTACATCCTCCACTGACCTGTTTTGCTCGATAAGAAAACTGTAGGGGTCCCTGTGATGACCCTCAGGTAAGCCAATACCAGTCTCACAAATGACCTCATAACCACAGATGTTAGAGCAACAGTTCTGCGATTTGGTTTTTTTTCTTGGGATGATGGTAGAGCATTTGAAGCAGGAAGGGACTTCGCACAACTCCAGTGAGTTGGTAAAGATCTGGGAAAAGATGAGGGCCAGCTGGACAGCACAGGTTTTTAGACAGGCTGCTGAAACACCGTCTGGGCCTGGTGCTTTCCTTGTCGTTTGTTTCCTGAAGATCCGACACACATCCTATTCACAAACCCGGGGTACTTGAGGTGTTGATGGTTGTGCAGAGAGACAATAATGGCGCTTTTCCACTGCATGGTGCGGCTCTGTACGGCTCAGTACGGCTCAGTACGGTTCGGCTCGGCGCTGCACGGTTCGGCTCGCTTCGCATTTTCACTGCGTGGCACGACTTGGCTCGGTTCGCTTTAGCTCGGTTGCTTTTCCACTGCAGTTAGTACCGCTTCAAAGTGGGTGGGATTATGACTGATCGTTATAGTTTATCCGCTCCTCGGCAAACAACGAGAGGAACGTCTGCACTTCTCGTCCACTGACCTCGATTCAGCCTTTTCTTTTTTGGAATTTGTTTTTCTTTCTTTTTTCTTCAATCAAGTAACGTTAGTTTTAAAACAGGTGCTACAGCGGTGGCTGTTACTGGCTATTTAAATCTAGTGGGTTTGATGTCTCGCAAATACAATGGCACTGGTAGTGACGATTCTGTCTGACCAATCAGTGATCTGCAGTGTTTTCACGTCACATTTTAGTATCGGTACGGTACGCTTGGAACCTCAACAGAGGTGGTACCATTTAAAGCGAGCCGTACCGTACCATGCAGTGGAGAAGTGTCACAAAGCGTGCCGTACCGAACCGTGCCGTACCGTACCATGCAGTGGAAAAGCGCCACAAAGCGTGCCGTACCGAACCGTGCCGTACCGTACCGTACCATGCAGTGGAAAAGCGCCATAAGAGTGGGTGTGGGGTGTGAGACTGCGATTTTCAAATCTGCAGTAAAAAATCTGCAGTCCTCATTCAGGTCATCAACCTCATTCAGGTCATCAACCAGTTGTTGATTCCCTGCAGAAGCATGGTTGTTTTTCAGCTTTTCATATCTCAATCCAATTGAACATCTCTGGGATGTGCTGGACCAACAAGTTTAATCCACTGCGGCGCCACCTTGCAACCTATAGGACTTGAAGGATCTTCTACTAACATCTTGGTGCCAGATACCACAGGACAACTTCAGGGGGCTTGTAGGGTCCAAAGCTCGGTGGGTCGTTGCTGTTTTGGCAAACATTAGGACCAAAGCTATATTAGGCAGGTGGTCTTAATGTTTTGGCTCAGTGGTGTACGTTTCATATTCTGAATGCAATTCATATTATAACCGAAATGTCTACTGTGCCACTTTCTAAACTCTTATAAATAAAGCATTTAGCTGCAGAGTGGATGGCTGTCAGACATCTCAGTGTGTGGTGGGGCTCTGCCAGCAGTCTCAAACAAGAAGCCATTAAATGTGCCCTTTTTAAAAATGTGTCTGCTGCCTGACTTGTGCTGACATCCGGCTAATTCCCAAGGCAAGATTAATTACGGTTGCTGTCCTCTGAAAACCGAAAACCATCCTATCATGACTCTATAAGACCCCAGATTACAAATTGAAATGGTTACTCGATGTGTCAAGAGTCTAATAAAATATATTATATTATATGTATTTATTATATATTATTATAATATATTTAGATGCCTAGTTAGAAAATTTTGGCCGAATAGCATACTATTTGAAAGCATGTGGACAGTATGCAAATATGCATATTTTGCAGTATGCATGGAATACTACATTTGTCAAAATGTACAGTATAAAATATGTCCAAGTGTAAATAAAAAAAGGCCTAGATTTTCAATATAGCCTCAAGGTGCACCCCAATTCAAGTCCCACTTAAGCACTATTCTATGCCATTTCGTAGTATAAATAGAGTGAGAAGTGTGTACACACTAGAAACACCAAAAATAAAAAGTGTACTTCAAATGATGATACACTTAATTAACCGAAACAAATTAATTGTGGCATGTTGGACACTTCATGCACTCAACTATTGCAGCTTTTCTTACGTAGCCAAAGGGGAGGGGCTATCGAACTCCAATACTGAATGACAAAATAACCTTCGTACACTAGATAGTTTAGTACACAGTGCATAGTATAAGGGTATAGTATGTACATAGTATACGATAAGCAGTATACTAGTATCCTATTCCAAACATAGCCTGAGTTTTCTCCCCCAAGACTATTAGGTGGCATTCAGAGTAGAAAGGAAGAAGAAAAGGATTGTGAAATGACAAAAAGGGAAAATGAGGAAAGTGTCAGAGTGAGCAGGTCACTGTAAGAACACTGGAGAGAACAGGCATGAATTATACATGAGTCAAGAGCACTTTGCCTCGAAAACAGAAGAAGTAGAGAGTCTATACTGAAACTCTGGACAGACACACACACACACAGACACACACACACACACACACACACACACTAAGAGACATTGCGTTTGCAGATACAAGGGAATAGATTGGATAGAGGAGGACACATTCTACAGCAGTCTATAATATCAAGTATATACTAACTGCAACTTCATTGACTGTCGGGATAGGAATACTTGCATACTGCATATTGTTTTTTAAAATGAGTATGTGAAACATATGTAATATGTAACAATAAATCTTTCAAAAAGTAGAATGCTTCAATGTTGCATCAATTTAGCGAGTGGCGTTCATTTATCATCCGGTTAATTTTGCATTTTAAATACAATTTTGTAAGCAAATGTCATCACATTTGGCAGTCAGATCATATAACGAGTCAAGAAAGAGATATCAAAAATCATGCTTGATATCATTTATGGTTCACTTGTCACATTCAAAATATATTATTATATAAGATTACTCATACCGTGATATGAGATTTTGGTTCAGCCTACAGCAAAAATACAATTTACATATATTTGCATTCATACATTTGGCAGATGCTTTAATCAAAAATGACTTACAGAGCATATGTAACTTTTTAGCCAGTAATATGATAAGCTATTCTAAACATGCTAACATCTTTTGCAAGGAATTCCCATCTGTAACTAGACTAAAATAGTATACAGTATAAGTCTATGACAGAAAATGTAAGCCACATAGGATCTGAGACGCTTTATTGAGATCGCTCTCGCATTCATTGGCTCATTCCCTGGTCTGCAGTGATAGGGCAAGAGGCAGTATGCGAAGTCACTCATTAACCACACACACACGCGTGCCCTGTGGCTGATAAGCTCTGCGAATATCCCACTCTTGGATTGTGCCTGTAATACTGCACCTGTCTGCTGTTCTGACTCTATTTACAATAGCTTATCTAAACGTACAGCAGTCCTCGCATGCTCTACTGCGACGACACGCGCTGCTGCCCAGGCCCTGAGACACCAGATGCTGTGTAATATATGTTTTTAATCTCAGCCAAGACAATCCAACATCTCTTCACCCATCCATTCATCTCTGCGTCTGACCGAGTCAGTGCCGTTTTTCATCTCAAACATGAATGCAGCAGTCAGGCAGAAAAGCTTCCTGGGGCAATGATACTAAAACATCAATCTGCTCTTCAGGAGGAATACATTCAGATGCGGAGTAAATTACGGAGGAAAGCAGGATTACATTTCTGATTGGTTCTGTATGACACCAAGAGGTTATTTATCCCCTATTGACTTTTGGCCAGTAGAGAGATACAGCAGTTGTGCATTAGAGTGCTGCAAGGATGATGTATTATTACAGGCCAAAACCTGAAAATGAGCATTTTAGCGATTTTGGTTCCATCGTCCTTAAGTTTTAATGGGTTAAATGCCTGTGGTGAAGACAAGCTCATGATATTTTCACATTTTACCAGACATTTTTTTAAAGCTTTTACTTGTCTTGTAATGCCTGCTACACTGCAAAAAAATGCTTTTCTAACTTAGTATTTTTGTCTGGTTTCCAGTCCAAATATATAAAAATTCTTAAATCAAGATGCATTTACTAGATGAGTAAAATGACATAAGATATTAGTCTTTTTTTCCGGGGGAATTAATCAAAATTAAGTGAGTTGATGCTTTAAAAAATCTAAATTATCTGCCAATGGGGTAAGAAAAATAATGTAAATTCAAACAGAAACAAGATTATTTTTCTTACCCTATTGGCAGATAATTTAGCTTGTTTTGAGCAAAAACTCACTTAATTTTTATTTATTTCCCCAGAAAACAAGACTTAATATCTTATGTCATTTTTCTACTTTAGTAAATGGGTCTTGATTTAAGAAATGTTTGATATTTGGACTGGAAACAAGACAAAAATACTAAGTTAGAAAAGCATTTTTTGCAGTGTACAGATTTCGGCAATCCTATAAGCTCATTAGAAATCACACTGTACGACACTGATCTAATAAACTTGGATGTAGACTGTACGATGATGACACCTATTGAATTGTAGGCTACGGCGCAAGATAGTATAGAAGAATAAAATATCATCAGCATGAGCAAGTGGTAAACAAATAGAGCAAGATGAATCACTTTTGGTTTTTAACGTGATCTGAAAAAAGAGGAGGAAGCGAAAGAGGAGGAAGCGAAAGAGGAGAATAAAGATGTGGTCATGGCTAGGGAAAAGAGGACAAGAAGTTTTAAGTGTTAGCACCATGTCACGTTGATTAATACGCCATTTCATGTTGCATTTTTATTGGCTCGTCAGTATCTGTAGGTCGTAGCAGCAAACACACTGTGAGATGATCATGATGAATTCTGACACTGTCAGTAAATGATCACAGACTGTCTTTGGTTGCAAGTCCGTGACAACGGCCGTCTTTGAATCTCTCTCACTGTACGACATAGGAACGGCGTTTAGGAGCCACGACCAGAGAAATCGCCACGATTGGTCATGTTTCATCTCGGATGGCCCAAAATCGTACAATGTGTACCGGGCATAAAATGAGGTTGCTAACAAGCGTCTCAATGTAGAGGTTGTCAAGGACATTAAACATTATCAGCTGAACAGGTAAACTCATCTCACTTTCACTTATTGTGTTTATAATCGCACTCATGCAAACTATTATAACTCAAACCTTCAGGGAATTTTTTTTTTTTTTTAAATAAAGACAGAGTTTTTGGAAGCTTAATGGTGGTGACTGTGAAGTCATGTGACTATGGCATAGTTTGTTTAGCTTTTTACCTGGTGATTGTATTTAGGCTTTAAAATTCATAGAGGTTGTTCATTTGTGCAGATTATCAAAAGCCAATGGAAAAGCCTACTGGGTTGTTTTGAGGGAACCAAGGCAATGCTAACTCACAGGATGGCCTATCCATCATTGCTGCAACTATCTATTGCAATGAGGATAATGTTATTTTTCAGAGCTGGCTCTTTCGTTGCTCAGAAGTTCTTACGTTTCATTGGGGTATCAACTTTATCTCAGATGTTTCTCTTAAAATTCCTGATGAGAAATAAAACAAGTACAGAAATATAAAATGTACATGAATAGCAGCTCAGATCATTTGATGAGAAATGTTTGTGTTCATTTTGAGATTTTTGACAAATTCTGTGAACAGTGAGAGACATTGTTCTTCTGAAACTCAAGAGAGAAGCAGAAGGCTTCAGTATAAATATCCATTTCCTCTCAATTTAATCTCCATAAAATGAGATATTAATGAAATTACATTTGTGTTCATTCCTTTTAACAGGCACACAGATTAATATATTGGTGCAAACATTAGCAGTATCAATGCAGGTTAAAATGTATGAATGTGCAAACTTACTATTATCAAAATAAGAACTCAACTTACCATTATTTAAAGTCAGCAATTAGGTCAGAACCTACAACTGTAATATGATTGAACGTCAGATTTACAAGATTTTTTTTATCCATTTTTTAATCCATCTGGAATTTATTGGATTGAGAAAAGTCCCTATATGATGTGGCTGAATGGTAAGGGATGAAAATAAAAGTTAAAAATAAGGTGTTGTCTACTGAACAGGAAATAGATAGAGACAAACTCTTTTCTTTGGAATAATCTGCATTGATGAACTGCTTATGATGTGACCAGGAAAAGTAAATGGGAAGAATTTTGACTTTCGTCTTGATTAAACAAATTATGTAGCAAATAAAACTATGTAATACACATGTAGTCAAAATAAACACATTTTGGAGTAAGGAGAAGTCAGCCTTGATTAAAACGGATTCTGGGAACCGACCCATAATGTGACCGCTTTATTCCTCCAGGTCCATGTTAACGGCGGAGTTTTCCCAGGAGGGGTGGATGCGTGTGGTGAGAGGACTGGGAGCATCTCTGTGTCCCTGGAGGGGTTTTCTCAGAGGGACAGAAATAACATACTGTGTTTAATCCACTTACACATATGATTCTACACACACACACACACATGTTGGGTTTTCATGCTTTCCATAGGCAATGATTTTTCTACTGTAAATTTTCTCCCCTAACCCTGAGCCTACCCTTAAACTCACCCATCACAGAAAATTTTCTGAATTTTTACATTTTTAAAAAACATCACTTATAATTTATAAGCCGTTTTCCTCATGGGGACCAAAAAATGTCTCCAAGGACCATGATTTGAGATATTGCCATCTCTGTAAGGACATTTTGTCCCCAACACGTAGGGTTTACAAGGACACAGGACACACACACGCACAGCATCAAAACCCCAGTCACAACGCAGGAAAACTAATCGCATTTAATTAGCTCAGGCTATTACAGCTGAGACGTATAGTATGTGTTACAGGGCTCGCAAAATCGGTAGCCCGACGTCCCAGGGCTATTGTGTTTTCAAGTCGGGCTACCAAAATGCATAACCGGTCTGCCCGACGGGCTATGTGAAATAGTGTAATCAAATTCCCCTAAACTTCTGCCTCGCCCCCCTAAAAATGTGTGATTAAGTGTAAGCTACACAAATTCGTGTTCGCTTCAGTCTTGTTATAATCAGATTCAGCGCGTTCATCTTCAATGATCCGCAGCGGCGCGCGAGCAGAGTGCACGTCAGAAAAAGAGGACAGGGGGTGTGTAAGTGTGTGTGTTCATCTTAGCCTCATTGGTCTGTCACTGCTCGTCAATGTCAGAATATTTGAGATGACCAATCAAATATGCGGGCTTTATGTCACAGAAGCTGCTGAGCGCGAATTTTAGCTGAGTGACTGACGCTTCACTTTATGGTCAAGTGCGAGATTAGATGTAAGTAGCTAAACTAAACATTTCATATTTGACAGTTTTTTTAGGTCATAAATGTTAAACGAATGACAAAAATAATCAGGCAAACTAATATACTGAAAATAGACTTATGTAACGTGATTCATGTAATGTAATAATTAGTTTACTGTCATTGTGAGGTGACAAGAAACATTAACAAAGCCGTTTGCATCATGTTGGGCACAAGATTAATAATGAATGTGTACATGTTGAGAATTAATATAATACAATTTGTAGCCTTCAGTAAATTAAAAAAGTTCATTTTTCGGAGGGGAAGAGACAGGGCAAAATGAAGAGACTGAGAGAAAAAGAAAGAGTGATGGAGATGAGAGAGCAGGTATTGACAATCTACTGCCACTGACATGGTTTTAAAGCTATTTCTTATCCTTTTTTGGCCTTCAAATGTCTTGAAATGCACATATCAGAGAAATAAAAAAGTTGAACCCCCTGACAACATTAAATTTAGGACCTCTTTGATAATAAAGCCCTGTCTACGGCTCTGTGTTAGGAATAAGATCAATAATGAATGTGTATATTGTGAATGAATTTAATAAACTTAGTTAGGCTACCTAGCTTAGTAGCTTTCAGTAAATGAACGCTTCTGAGAAAATTATTCATAAATCAGTTGACCCTATGTTTACTTTCTTCACTGACATAAGGAAAATAATCAGCAGCATGACATGTTTTTAAAGTTATTGGTATCCATTTTTTTGGGATATGTAGATCAGAGAAATAAAATTTGTCTCGAACCCCCCTAACTAGCCTACCTCCGGGACCTCAATTATAAAACCCTGCCATCTGCATGTTAATGAAACTAGTTAATAGTGAGCATTAGACACAAAACTAAAGTGTTAACTTTTTTAGTCATACCCTCATTGGGGGCTGAGCCACAGACTGATTCATGTCCTATACTGGTCACACAAATTTCAGTTCAGTTAGAACCAGATGCATATTTGTATTGATGATTCTAATTTGATTATTTTATATCCAATTGTTGATATTTGTGTTTTGAAAAAGTTTTTGATTGATGTTTGACTCCTAACCAATTTTCTACATTAAAAATTGTCTTTTTATTTGGGTTAGTAAAATCCATTTCGGGCTACCAAAATCTGAAGAGTGCCTGCCCGAAGGGCTACCAGCGATTTTCAAATTTTGCGAGCCCTGTGTTAGAAGTCAGTAAGATTTTCCTTTTTAGGAAATTAAAACCTTTATTCAGCAAAAATGTATTAAATTGATCAAAAGTGACAGTAAAGACACTGTATTTATAACTTCAAATAATTTACACAGTTTTCCAAAAAAATATGAAGCAGCACAACTGTTTTCAACATTGATAATAATAAGAAATTTTCCTTGAGCAGCAAATCAGCATATTAAAATGGTTTCTGAAGGATCATGTGACACTGAAGACTGGAGTAATGATGCTGAAAATTCAGCTTTGCCTCACAAAGATTAAATAGCACTTTACAATATATTAAAATAGAAAAAACATATATTTTAAGGTGAAATAATATAGCACAATATTTTTGCTTTTAACAACAAATATTTCCTGGTTTCATTGAAAATCTCCTGGGAACCAAAAGATCAAATTTTCTTGCTTCTCTTCTGCATATCATTGATATATCAGAAATAAAATCCACAAAAAAAAACACACACATTTTCACTAGTGGACTCCACTGTGTTCACTGATGTCTGCATGCCCTTGACTTCCCGCTATCCTAATAGATTTATGTTAGCACTGAGCAACACACACACACACACACACACACACACACACACACACACACACACATCAGTAGGCCTATTTGTATACTGAAAATTCACAGCATGTGCAACTCAGATGCCTCAGCATGCTTTGATTTATTACCGTTACCATAAACCTCACAAAAAAGCACAGATAATAATAATTCAATGGGTTTTTTTTTTTTTCATAAAGAGAACTCAATTCCTGCCATTTGCTACATGTAACTGCAAAACTTCACATCTTATAACTTTCATATAATAGTTTTCATATTTAGAATTTTAGGAACTCTAATTAGGAATTTTGAGGAATTCTAATCGTAAAGTAAAGCAGCAGTTATTTTGTGCACAGGTACTAGCAAAAAGGGCAATTCACATTTTGACTAACGCAGACAATCACCAGATTACAGTGCGTCACTTCTCAGACAATCAATGACCAGACAAGCACTGATTCAGCACATTCAATTGGTGAAAACAAGCACCGACAGACGGAAACAGACTCTGACAGATCCAACAAAACCTGACGAAGTGTCTGTTGCCGTCTGTCGGTACAGTGTGAATTGCGCTTAATATGATCAAACCTCAATGCATCAGCACTTGCCGAGATCTAGTCTCATGTAGAAGACCTTCAGACTGACGGCAGAAGGTCTGGACTCCGTAGCAGTTTTCATTGGCCAAGGACCGCCCAAGAGGACGTCTGACTGACATGTAAAGCAACCAATCACCGTTTGTTTTGTTCCACGTCATGTTTAGGGGCGTAAAAATGTAAAGTTGATTTGCATACGATAACAGACCGGCGTGCATCTAATACATATTTCAAGTATTGTGCAAGTTTACTGCAACAATGGTGCTACAAACTTCACATACTTTCGAAAATACAGCATTTAGTTGATGCTGATAAGAGTTCATTGTCACAGTTGTAAACACAACGGCGTTCTTTCATGAGGGGGTTTGGCATCACGACGGCTTTGTCGAAACTCCTACGGTTCGTGAGAGTGACGTCTGAGGCTGAGACTAGCCGAGATCAAACCAACATCCTTCTCACCGTTCAGAAAGTCTCAGGCGGTTTCTTTGTGAACGTCCACCTTTGAACATCGATCATAATCCACGGCCTGTAAACACAGCTGTGAACGACTGCCAAAGACATCAATGTCCTCACACGCTTCCGGAGGTTTTCGTGTTGATCCAGCTTGTGTGGGTCACAATGTTGGCTGGCGTTAAATTATTATACAAATAAACTATTTGCTTATATCAGTTACAGTGTAAGACCTTAAATAATTTATCCACTGAACTTTTCTTCACATATTACACAGGGTATCATGACATGAATAATATTTTAAATTCATAAAGGTCATTCCATGAACGAGTGCCTTTTCCATTTTAAACTGATTTTTAAAGTAATTTCTTTTTCTGTTTTAAGCATTCAATCAGAAAGAAAATTATGTAAGTGTTAATAAATTGCATTGTACCATTTCTAATAAATTTACATAAAAAAAAGACAAAATGCTTGCTTATTTTTTTATATTGTTTTCATTAAAATGTGCATTTTTGCAAATACAGGAAAAGATGGAAACAGGGATAAAGTACAGGATTTTTGTTGATGTGTTTAGCATCAGATTTTCATTATGATTAAAGTAGTTTTTGCACATACACTACAGTTCAAAAGTTTGTGATCAGTAAGATTTTCAATGCTTTAGAAAGAAGTCTCTTATGCTGCATTTATTTGATCAGAAATACAGTAAAACAGTAATATTGCGAAATATTATTAGAATTTAAAATAACTGTTTTCTAGCGTAATATATTTTAAAATATAATTTATTCCTGTGATCAAAGCTGAATTTTCAGCATCATTACTCCAGTCTTCAGTGTCACATGATCGTTCAGAAATCAGTATAATATGATGATTTGCTGCTCAAGAAACATTCATGATTAATGTTGAAATCAGTTTTTGCAGCTTCATATTTTGGTAGAAACTGTGATACAATTTTTCTTTGTCAAAAGGTCAAACGAACAGCATTTATTTGAAATAGAAATCTTGGCACCCATTTCAAATAATGACCCATGAAAATACCCTTATTTGAAGATCAATATGTGATTAAATAAAGTGTGCAATGAGTGTGATTATCACAAATAGCTGCAATCAAATTACATCATAATTGTGACAGACCCAGCTCTTGCTCTCTGAAATAGCACTGTGTGTGTGTGAAACTTTTCTTTTCTCCTGCATCTGTTTATGTAATCGCTCTCTCCTCTTTCTGCCATCTCACATTCTCTCTATCTTTCCCTCGTTCTCTGATCTCCAGAGGGACAGTGACCTTAATGCCACATGTGACATCATCACGAACCTTCTGTAACCACAGAAACGGAGCTAAAACAACACAGGTCGCCTCTGTAACACAATTCAGCACAACAAAAAACTAGAAAAAGTTCTTAAAGTCAACATGCATTTATAATTGAACCTATATACACTTCTTAACTCCCTTTAAGCCAAAAGAAAATGCAAAGAATAAAAGTTTTTCTCTATGTGACCGGCAAGAAGAGCTGAAAAATGGGAGGACATGATGACATCAGCGAAAAAGAAAGTTTTTTGAAAGGCTGAGCATCTGTCCTGTCTTAGTTTTTGTTCTCATTAATATCCTGTTTTATTCAGAAATATGCCACATTATGGAAGTAATACTACAATATAGTCATTTTATGATGACTTTAAAGCTGTTGTAAGAGATTTTTTTTTTTACCACACCTAAAATGTATTATTATTTCACAATTATGACATTTTTTCTCACACTTGCAGGTTTATATCTCGCAATTTTGACTTTTTTTCTTAGAAGTTAAAGATAAACTCGCAATTGAAAGAAAAAGACAGATTTTGCACATTTATATCTCACAATTTTGCCTTTTTTTGTAGAATTGAAAGATATAAACTCGCAATTCTGAGAAAAATTGTTGAAAAAAAGTCGCAATCACCTTTTTTTGTATTCCCTTGCATAAACAAGCTTCCATACTTGATAGACAACTGAAACACGTGTCGTAAGAAATAACTCTTACTTATTTGACAGAAAACTTGTCGTCAATCATTTTGCACCTTCAGGTTTGCTGATATTGGATTTGCTGCAATGCCTTTGCAGGGTGGGATTTTGGAAAGTTGGAATGAGAGATTGGGATGATCTAGTTAAAGTCGTCATGAAATCAAATTTTACCATTCGTATTTTTATATGTAATATTGTAGTGTTTATTATAAATGATTTATCTGTGTATTTATCTTTAATCAAATACGTTACCCTTCCCTCCCTCCTCGAAACGACTTCTCTTCTCTTCCAGTCAAAATCTATTACTAGAGGGCGTGGCTATTGTGGTCTGTCTCTTTTCTGGCCCGCCTCTAAGAAATCCTCCACAACTGACTGTAAACTGGCATTCAAATCTGCCTCCATTTTGTTAGCAACGCCCAACCTCCAACGACCCCATCAATTCCCAAAGGATGAAATCAAGCCCCGCCCTTCATTTTTTTCTAATTTCAGAAGCTGTTTCACTTGGATATACGTCACAATAAGGAAAAAAGGACAATCTCAACTTTTAAGGAAAGTCTGTCAGAAGTACATGATTTTTGAGAAGCTGAACCCTTTAAGATCGACTCATAAGGACATGAGAGTGAATAAATAAACTTATTTTTCCTGTTTTGTTTATTTAATTAGTGGTGTGTGTGTGTGTGTGTGTGTGTGTGTGTGTGGTGCCTGGCCCTGTAAACAGGTTCTTTCATGTCTGTTTGAGAGATGTACAAAGAGCGCAGCTGCTTTGGCACATCTCAAAACCTGAACATTTACACACACACACACACTTTTATCTCACTGCCATCACCCCGTCTCATCTCACCCACACAAAACAGCTTAAAGCTGAGCAACAACACACACACTCTTACTCACAGTTTCATCAAACACTTCAATAGACCGACACTGTATGACCTAGAGGTAGAGTGGGAAAACCCAATGAGAGTAGACAAAAAGACACACAAGAAAAAAAAATATTGCAAAATTCCTCACCGTCTGTCACAATTTAAATCTATTTAATATCTTATTTACTGCAATGAGAGTTTTCTGCTTCTCAGATGACAGAAAAACACCAGTAACTCACACTCATCTCATTTTCAGTTTCAGAACAGATCTCAACAATGTCTCAATGTGCTCATATCTGGCAAGATAGTGGAAATTAGTGGAAAAACATATTTTGTCATGACTTAATGATCATATCTTTTTCTTTTTTTTACAGTGATCTATTGAAAAACAACCTCTGAGAAATCAAGTGTGCATCACGTAGATACATGTCATCATGAAAAGATAAACATTATTAGATGAAGCAGACACCAACTGGGAACCTTAATTTAGCTGGTCAATGAGAATCAGGTAATATCTGCAAATAGATTCTGCTTAATAGAATTCAATTTCATTAAATTCAATTACCCCACTTGGATATTCGCTTTGTGAGCATTGTGAACCAATTTTCTTAATATTAGTGCTAGCGGGGTGCTGTATTGTTCAGTGGCACACGCTAAGAAAGTCTCATTCCCTGCATCCAGACGTCTTTTGTTATGCATGTGCAAAATTGCATTCATAAATGAAAAAGGAATAACATACCACCATCTTGTTGAGGGAGACCCAGCAGTCTGATGGGAAGTCTTGCAGCATTGGCACCAGAAACTGCAGGCACCCGTCCCAGTGGCACAGCAACAACATCATCGCTATCAGGTTAATAATCCGCATCACTGCGCTCGCCAGGTCATACGTCATGTGGAAGATCTGAAGGGCAGAATCACAACATTAGCAAAAGTTTGTCTTATAAAAGTTATATTTAAAAAAAAAATAATAATATCCAGGAAACCTGTTTGAAAGTTTGTCTTATAAAAGTTATATTTTTTGGAAACCTGTTTGAAAACATTATTTTTGTAATTCCGTTTGGTGCCACTAGAGACAGAAATTACACACTTTACTACTAAGAAATAAAAAAATGGAAAAAAAAAAAAAAAACTTTACAACAAGCTGCAATTTATTAACATTAGCAGTTATTAATTGTTATTGTTATTATCTACATATATACACACACATAATAACACATAAAATTACTTTTTATTTCACAATTCTGACATTTTTTCTCACAATCTTGAAATTTTTCCTTTTTTCTTAGAAGTTAAAGATATAAATTTGCAATAGCCAGAAACAGCCAGAATTGAAAGATAAACTCGCAATTGAAAGAAAAATGTCAGAATTGTGAATTTATATATCTTAATTTCGACTTTTTTCTTAGAATTGAAAGATATAAACTCTCAGTTGTTAGTTATAAAGTCCAAATTGCTAGAAACAAACTAGCAATTCTGAGAACAAAAATTCAGATTTGTGATAAATGAGTTCAGAATATATATATTTATATATATATATATATATATATATATATATATATATATATACATACATAGGCTACAGTACAGTATGTACACATTACACACACACACACACATATATATATATATACTGTATATATATATATATATATATATATATACACACACTACACGTGTGCGCGTGTGTGTGTGTGTGTGCGTGTGCGTGTGCATGTGCGTGTGTGTATGTGTAACGACTGAACCGATCAAACACACCATTGTTCCACTTAATCTTCACAACCCCTCACCCAGGCAGACTCAGTGATGTCTGGTTTCCTCACTGAGATTTATATTCCTTTTGCTCATCACCTCACACACATCCAAGACTGGGAAAAAAAGTACAGCAACAAACAGACATGCAGTCCCATAGAAATGTAATTCTCTCCACTAATTCATTCACAAATCTGAACATGCATTTCCCCCAGGACATATTGTGTATCATTACTGTTTGTATAGTGTCTGTTTGTATTGTATAGTGTTATGCATGCCTGAGGATTGAACTAGTTAATGTCTCCTTTGTGGAAAATGATCTATATCCGTATTACAGTATTTGTTCAGTAGATTTTCTTTCTGGCTCTTGGTCGTCCAGAGGGTTTGTCTAAAGCCCAGCGGCAGCTACGCACGAATCCTCCCGAGTTTACTTAGTGAAAAGAGTAAGCTCTTTGTGAACAGCTAATCAGACCTCTGTGAACAAATGCACCCAAAGGTCTCGTTCTCGTCTATATCTCTCTCTCTCTCTATTTATGTTTTCCATTGCAGATTTTTTTCATCTATATTTTTCATCTTTCATCTCTCTGCAGAACTTCAAAGCAAATAAACAGACGAAGCAGTATTTATCATCATCATCATCGAGTCACTTCAAGAGAAATCTTCATGTACCATTTGCCAATAATTGTCAAGTAATCCCATTTTGGAAATGTGTTCACCATTACAAGTAAGAGCATCTATAATCTAGAGAAAGTTCTGATGGAGAAGATTGCAATGTGTACACAACACAACATAACATATTGTAACATAACATAACATAACATATAACACAACACATAATATAACATAAAACATAACATAACAACATAACATAAGACAACACATAACATAAAAAAAACAAAACAACAAAACCTGACACATAACATAAAACATAAACATAACATTTTGTGTTTTTATACATTACATAACATAAAACAACACAAAATAACATACTGTAACATAACATAAATGAACACAACATAACAACATGCCTGATAACATAACAAATACCTTAACATAACATAACAACATAAAACAACACATAACAACATAACACAACACATATAACATAAAACAAGACATAACACACAACCCAACAACATAAAACAACACAACACATAACAACCTAATACATACTGTACCTTAACATAACACAACACATAGCTTAACATAACATAACAACATAAAACAACACAACTCAACACATAACAACCTAACACATACTGTACCTTAACATAACAACACAACACATAGCTTAACATAACATACCATAACATAACACCATAGCTTGGGGTGGTGATGGCGCAATGGATAAGACACATGCCTTTGGTGTGAGAGACCCGGGTTTGAATCCACTGTGAGACACCAATGTGTCCCTGAGCAAGACACTTAACCCCTATTTGCTCCAGAGGCGTGCGACCTCTGACATATATAGCAATTGTAAGTCGCTTTGGATAAAAGTGTCAGCTAAATAAATAAATGTAATGTAAATGTAGCTTAACATAACATAACATAACAACATAAAACAACACAACACATACTCAACAACAACCTAATACATACTGTACCTCAACTTAACATAACACATTTCTTAAAGGGATAGTTCACCCAAAAATTCTGTCAGTAATTACTCTCCCTCATGTTGTTCCAACCCCGTAAGACCTTCGTTCATCTTCGGAACACAAATTAAGATAAATCTGAGAGCTGGATCACTGGATCTCTGTGGGCCTTGAGTCAGTTCACTAGTGTAATTTTACGTCACATGCATCACACACATGACCAGCGTCGGCCAATAGTGAGCCTACGTGTGACGTACAACACAGAAGCGCTGCGCTGTTACACTAGTGAACTGACTCGTGGCCCACAGAGAAGGAAATGAATAGTTGAAATAAAGTCGTTATTTTTGTTTGTTTTTGCGCACAAAAAGTATTCTCGTCGCTTGATAAACTTAAGATTGAGCCACTGCAGTCACTTGGACTATTTTAACGATGTCTTTAATAATTTTTCGGGGAACAAGTTTCAATCCCTTAGAAGCCTATGGAGGAGTGATCCAGCTCTCAGATTTAATAAAAAATATATTAATTTGTGTTCCGAAGATGAACGAAGGTCTTACGGGGTTGGAACAACATGAGGGAGAGTAATTACTGACAGAATTTAACATATATCGGCGGGCCGATATTATCGGCCGCTTTTAGGCATTTTCCTAACTATCGGTATCGGCATTTAAAATGGCCGATAAATGTATATTTAAAAAAATGCGGGTGCGGTGATTCATGTAAGGGTGGCGCTGCCAATAAAGCACCTAAAAGCTGTAACAAGAACTGGCAAAAGTAATGATTATGAATACAACAAATATAGCAAGGAGACATTTTAATTGTTTATTAACAAACAAGTGTTTTCAGTCAGTGTCAGCCAAAGATGAAGTTGACGATGCTGACTCGCGATCTTCAGTGAACGCGTGCCAGAGAGAAATGCACATTTCATACGATTACATGAGTCTGTCTGTCTTTCGTTTTGAATTGTTCTGTTTAAAAGTAGACATTTCAATATAGATATATTTCAATTCTCAGGTCTATACGCTGAGTTTCGGTTCATGAGACGAGCTCCAGTTCACCCGCAGGCGCCTCCGTGTCGAGATTATCTATCGTCTGCTATCTACTTCTTATATATTAAATCCAGGCAATTGGTTGATGAAACATTGATTAAAATTAAGATACAATTAATACAAAACGAAATTCACTTTGAAACGAAAGGTTTTGTGCTTTCTGTTTGATGTCTATGTGAAAGTTTCAAAGCATATTTTAGTGCCGCTTTCAGAGCGCTCACGTCCGTAGTGCTGAACTGTCGAGTCTGTAACATTGTTTTTTCCTCATAAATGCGAACACGAAAAATAAAATAAAATAAAATGAATATTTTATGTAGCCTGTGGAGACTGAGAGAGCCAACCCTTCTTCATCCAGTGGGTAGTAGCCTACTTGTGATTTGCGCAGTGTAATTCACAGAATTGATTTCTCTGCTACAAGCCTCTGTCACGTATTGTGTGAGCTTGTGACTATTGCAAGCGCACAGCTGAGAAGTCCTTATTATATTGTCTGCTATATTTACTTCTTATTTATTAAGGCAATTGGTTGATGAAACATTGATTAAAATGCGTGGCGCGAGCGATCTCCGACAGTAAACTGATTCTGCTTTGTCTCGGGTAAACCGCTGTTGCAACGCGAGCAGTAACGGCCGCGTCCGGTGTAGACACAATGTTAAAGCTCATTCTGCCTGATAACGCTACGTTACAACATCAAGCAATATTCCAAAAATGTATATAATTATAACACTTTATATAGGGCCATTTTGCATTAAGAGTAGCCTAGTTTCACGTTAAGTACATTTTGCTTACTAATTATTTAAAATAGTATAAAAGTACTGTACATATGTAATTAAAAACGTTTTCATTATGATATTATTAATTTTACTTTAGTAAAAAGATCTGAGTTCTTCCTCCACTGGTAGAGATTAGAGGAATTAAGAGTAAAAATAGAAGATAATAAGGTTTTGTCAGTGACACTTTTTATATATTTATTGATACAAGTTATGACTAAATTAAAAGACAAAGTCGTTAGTGAAGATTATGCAACAGTATTTAGAATATAATATAACATGCAATGCAAACTAGTTTGGTTACAGCTCAACTGTATAATTCTCATTCTATCATTCCCCCTGCCTCCATTACATATCTGTGTCACACAAGTGTTTGATCACCACATTTGAGTGATCATTGCAAAACGTGTTTATAAAATATATTTATTCTGTTTATAGCTACTGTGTAAAGTACCCATCAAAAGTTTGTACACACCAATAGGAAAGTGTCCAAACTTTTGACTGGTATACTGTACTGTAATACACATAAATAATATTGCTACTGTATTATAATATACACATAAATAATATTGGCCGATATATCGGTATCGGGCTTTTTTACTCCCTAATATCGGTATCGGCCTCGGCCCCCAAAAATCCATATCGGTCGGGCTCTAAACATGACACAACACAACACAACACAACACAACATGTTATTGAATGCAAACCACTTTGAGGGCACAAACACAGCAAGATAAGGTAAAACAATAAAAAAGGTTTAACTTTCAAAAGAACAAAGTGATATCATTGGTCACACAATAACAAACCACATGACATAAAAGTAACATTCCTCAACACTGATGTTCACAGGATCCACCAGACAACACAAACACGGCTCCTGGATCCATTCAGAAAGCTTTTCTATTGAACCACTCTCTGAAGAAACATTGAATCAGGCCCTGAAATCCCAACTTGATTAATGATCCACATCCAACATCAAACGACCATCACACACTGGACGTTTGTTCCTGCCATCAGTCAGTGTAACACTGCACAGCGAGACGCTTGCTACACACACACGGACACTGAGAACGCCATGCGGTCAGACACACGCCTCCATAAATCACATCAACACAAACATGATGAGTTATTTTAAGATATACGATCTGCATAAAAATAATTTGATCATAAATGAAGGAAAATCCGACCGTGTGATTTGTTCATTCACTCTCTATAACCTAATTTCCTGAGTTGTTTTCCAGTGCCAACGCTAACTAAGAGATTCGCTCCCATTTGGACGGCGTGTCTGGTTTCCATGAGGACAGCTGGGATTTGCTGGAACACAGAAGAGCTTTACTTCCTGTAGATCAGGATACAGTTCCCAGTCTGGCAATACACACTCTACCAATGCATCAACTAAACTAGACATGTCTTGCTTTGTTACACCACCATTCAAAAGGTTGGGGTCAGATTTGTTTTTTTTTAAGTCCTCCTGTAGTCAATAATTTTAATAATTTACCAAAATGACATATTAAAATGTTTTTCCTGTAAAAAAAAAAAAAGTTTTTTTCATGATTAATTTTTTTTTTTTTTATGTTTATGGATGCAACAGCCATACTTTTTCTGCTTGAACTTATCTGACTCGAAAATCACAGTGTATTAACTGGCTCTTCCAAGTGAATGAAAACAGCTTTCAGAACGCATAATCATAAGCATATTACAATTACAGCGGAGGCCTGCAGCATGACGATAAATCAGACGTCTAATCAACTCGTATTAAGAGTCGTTCACAAGCACCTGAGATGGAAAACAACTATACTAAGAAAGGAAATCAATAACATGGCAATTGCAAACTCACTTCATATAACAGCAGAATTTTTCATTTCTACAAATAATATTGTCTATTATTAAATAAAAAATAATATTTTATTGTCTATTTCTTTAGAAAAGCATTTATAGGGTAGAGTGGGGGAAAACGCCCCCCTTAAGGAAAATGTGACATTACTGTGAAACAAAACATAAATGTGACTAGAATTGCCATCCGAGTTTTGAGTGTCTATGGCAGGAGTTATTTACCAAATATTAAAATTGCTCAACCTTCATAATTTTTTATTTTTTTTTACTGAAAATATTTTTGTACAAAGGGGGCGTTTTGCCCCAGTGGTGGGGTAAAACGCCCCCCAAGGTGGGGTAAAATGCCCCCTTTCTTACCAACCAGTTTGCTTCATAGATCAATAGCAAAATTAACATAGTTTTTAATCTCTAGAAGTAAAAGGCAAGTAATGCAACATATATACCTATTAATATTTATTTCAGGAATGTACAAAATAGCCAAATTTCTAACATTTTAATATTTTGATTTCTACACTAGGCCTATATGGGGTTGATAATTGATGTAGTATTTGTTCACCACTATCATCAAGAAAAACAGACAACCCTAAATAAATATTAAACATAAATTAGTATATTTATAGTGAAATATATTCCATAAATGCATTAAAAGTCACTATGTTTTATCATTGGGTCACCTAACCACCTTCCATCATTGCATCCACCAAGCTAGCTAGCTAATGCTCACTTGAGGTAATTTTTTCATGTTTTGTTCAAATATTTTGATTTTACCCCCTAGTTATACTGCATTAAAGTGTAAAATAAAGACTTTGATAAACAGAAATATGTTACTGTAGTAATTATGATAAAGAGAAACTATGCCCCTTGGGGGGCGTTTTACCCCTCAGCATAGGGGGCGTTTTACCCCACAAGCTATGTCTTTTTAAAAAATTGTTTATTTTTAAAAATATAATTATATTCCTTATAAATAACATATGCTCTCAAACTACAGACTTCACTATTAATCTATCATACATCACTGTGATATCACTGTGAACAATATTCTATTAAACACTTGTTTACTAATATCTGAAAATTATAGCGCTTTCCATGTAATCCTCTTCTCTTCAAATACGTCGCTGGTGTCAGCTTCTCCATGGAGATTTGTATATCCCCGTTGTCAACGTAGTGCATAGCAATAGTAAAAATATATCTTGATTCATTCTAGTGGTTATTTTGGGAAAAACGGGTGGGGGGCGTTTTACCCCACTCTACCCTATAGAACCAAAACATTGACCCGGGGAACCAATAATGAAGCTCAAGGTTACTGAGGTTAATGAGAGTTGTTTTAGGGAAAAGGAAACATTTTTACATTCAGGCAAAGCTAAACTATCTAGATAACTCGTTTTCTAAGACGAGGTCATTTACAGGAAGGAACGGAGCGCTTTATGTTTGTAGATTGAGTTCTCAGTGCGTGTCGTGAATGCGAAAGGTTGTTTTTTTCCTGCGGTTTCCAACAGGAGCAGAACAGAAAGTTAAGACAGGTGTCTGTACAGCATTGGTCAACTTGTATACTGCACACAAATGACCAATCACAAGCTCATAATTATGCAAAGTAGCGACCCGTGACTGTACGCCGGCCCACCTGATCCACTGCATCTTAAAGGACAAGTTCGGTATTTTACACTTAAAGCCCTGTTTTAAGATCGTTTCTGATGAAATAGAACGGTTAAGATTGAAATTTGGACAAATGCTGCTGTCCCGAGAATTTTCGGTTTCTGTATTAGCACACCCTCACCTACACAATGGTTTCATAGGGGCACTGGAACAATATCATTCATAAAATGCATTAAACTTTAGTTTACAAAGACATGAAACTCACCGAGTGGTCTGGGGTGTTCACTGATATGCTCACACAAAAATCGCTGCAAAAGATGCTTTCCAACAGGTGTTTTACCATTCGTTGTAAAACTGTGGACCTATTTTTCAAACGCCTCACAACCGGACATTCTTCCGTTGAGAGCTTGAATAATAGACACTCCAGCCCAGTTGGTGGCGATAATGCACCTTTGCCAATGTTTGGATAGCGTAGCCTACGATACCGCGACTGCATAACTACAGAAAGAATACAAACAACTAGGGGTGGGCGATACTGAAAATTTCGATATCGATCCGATACCAAGTAAATACAGGGCCAGTATCGCCGATATCGATACCGATACTTTTTCATTTTAAAAGCAAGCACTTGAACTTGTATGCACTTTCCTGTGCTAGAGCAGTGTGTCATGATTTATGAGGTGAATGCATCATTAATATGCTAAATCTGAATACGTTTTCAAGACTACTATATATTTTGTGATTTGTGCTCTCAACTCGCCTGTAATTAGTCAGTGACTTAATTACAAAACTACCCTAATTATAGTAAATGTACTATTGTAACTAGCCTACGGTTCAAAAGTTTGGGGTCTGTAAGATTTTTAATTCTCTTCTGCATTTATTTGATCAAAAATACATACATAGGCTATCTGTTTTCTTTGCCATAGTAAACTGTAATTTATTCATGTGATCAAAGCTGAATTTTCGGCATCATTACTCCAGTCATGATGATAATTCATTTTAATATGGTGATTTTCTGCTCAGGAAACCTTTCATATTATTATCAATGTTGAAAACAGTTTCATGTTTTTGTGGTAACCATGATACATTTTATGCAGAATTATTTGATGAACAAAGTTGAAAGAACAGCATTTATATGAAGTATATATTTTTTTAACAGTGTGATCAATTTAATGCATCGATCCTTGTTGAATAAAAATATAAATTTCATTAAAAAAATCTTACTGACGTCAACATTTTGAACCGTTATGTACACTTGTGGTTTGTTTATTGCAAAATAACTCCCGATTGTTTCTCTGTCATCTAAGCAAGGCTTCGTTCCCCAAAGGCACTGGGCCTGTGAGCTCAGTGAAGCACCAGCATCGAACGCTCTCTGTGATTGATTGGTTTCGTCTTGTATACAGATGACTAGGAGAAAAAGTTCTATCCTACACAATTACCCACTAACATTTGATTATTTTTCCACTTTGAAGCTTATTTTACGCACTGAATTGTGTGCTAAATTAATAAAAATTACTGGTAAAAAAATACACATTTGGATCGATATTTTTATGTGAGGATCGATCCTTTTTCGATACCACGTCAGTATCGAAGTATCGATACTTCAGGATCGATCCGCCCACCTCTACAAACAACCCCATTTCCGTCTCCGGCGGCGGAGTAATACCGTATCTCACAGAACATCCAATACAAGTCAATGGAGTTGGACAAAAACTACGATAAAACCTGTTGGAAAGCATCTTTTGCAGCGATTTTTGTGTGAGCATATCAGTGAACACCCCAGACCACTCGGTGAGTTTCACGTCTTTGTAAACTAAAGTTTAATGCATTTTATGAATGATATTCCCCCTATGAAACCATTGTGGAGGTGGGGGTGTGCTAATACAGAAACCGAAAATTCTCGGGACAGCAGCATGTGTCCAAATTTCAATCTCAACCGTTCTATTTCATCAGAAACGATCTTAAAACAAGGCTTTAAGTGTAAAATACCGAACTTGTCCTTTAACTGATAAAAGACAGCTATCCTACTGAAGTGCTGGAGGTTATTCTTATAGATCTGGAGGGATCAAGAGTTATTGATGAACAACAGGAGTCTCACATGTTTTTAATGAACAAACTATTTTCCAAGTCAAATAAGGTGTTTTACCACTGGGAACGATTAAACTCACATTGATAATCTAAAGTGCCTTAATCTAAATAGCTGATTATCACAATAAAAGCATAATAAGTGTCAATTAAGTAAATGATTAAGGGATTTAAGTGGCACCGAGCAGTCAGTGTTAATTATGACCAACTATTTGTCTTGAAACAAATTCATTTATGAGTTGAGATCTTTATTTTCTGTCATTGTGAGAATGACAGCTTCTGCTATGGCTGGGTGATATAGCTTAACTAATTAATGCCAATAAGATTTTTTAATGTTTTTGAAAGAAGTCTCTTCTGCTCAACAAGGCTGCATTTATTTGATTAAAATGCAGTAAAAATAATAATAATATTGTGAAATATTATTACAATTTAAAACAACTGTTTCTATAAGAGTATATGCTAAAATGTAATTTATTCCAGTGATTAAAGCTGAATTTTCAGCATCATTACTTCAGTCTTCAGTGTCACATGATCCTTCAAAAATCTTTCTAATACGATGATTTGGTGCTCAAGAAACATTTATTATTATTATTCATGTTAAAGACTGTTTTTTTGCTGATTAATATTTTTGTGGGAACTGTTATTCATTTTTGCAGGATTTTTTGATGAATAGAAAGATTCAAAAAGAACAGCTTTTATTTGAAATATAAATCTTTATAAAAATTATAAATGTCTTTACTGTCACTTTTGATTTATTTAATGCATCCAATTTGAATTAAAGTATTAATTTCTTTTTAAAAAAATCTTAAAGACCCCAAACTTATTAAAAAGTATTGTAGTGTATATTTTTACCAAAAGCATTTAAAACAAAAAAATGTCACTCAGAGAGATTTTGTGAATGATGACAAACAAATAATTGAATCTCAAATCTTGAGCCTTAAATCAATTCACCAAACCAAAAAACATGAAAATAAATCAAACCTACCAACTCAAATGTCATTTTTCCAACTAATTGTACTCCTGATACGAATACTGTTCTTAAAAACATCAAAACTTTACGAGAGCAAAATGAGTCAATCATTTTGATACACTTTCTCAGAAAAAAATATCAGCTTGTATTTCAGCTATTTTGTCAACGTTTAGGAATATAGTAGCATATAGGTGATCTCCAAAACTGATCTCTTAAAATCGTCATAATGTTGCTTAATTATATATTGTCAGCAAAATCATGCAGAAATGACACACATCGCCATCTTTTCCATTCAGTGTGACGTCCAGTCATGAGCCGCATCCATCCACAGTGTTTCAGAGCCTCATTGACTGACAGAGGTTTTGACACTGAGCTTTAATTACAGACAAAAGAGTGACTTCGCCGTCAGATCTCCACTTGAGCCTGTCTGGACCTTGACAAGACAACAGTCAACACGTTTGAGATCAATTTATCAGTGTTAAAGTCCCCGTCTGCTCTCTGCAGGAGTCTGCGCCAATAGCACAGAAAAATCAGAAAGGAAATTTATGTAATATCATCCGTTAGACTTAAAAGAAAAGATCTTGTCACTTAAAACTTAAAGAGGACCTATGAAAACCCTTTTTACAAGATGTATTATAAGTCTCCGGAGTTTCAATTCAAAATACCCCACAGATCCATGCCCAATGGGTGGAAGCAAAAACACTGTTTTCGTGTGTGTATCTTTAAATGCAAATGAGCTGCTGCTTCCCGCCCCCCTTTCCAGAAGTGGGCTGTGCCTTTACAGCTCGTGCCTCGAATACTCCAGCAACAACCAAACAGGAGAAATGCTATGGCTCCGTTTCCACAGAACTCTTTTTTTTCTCTTTTTGTAAACACGCACTAGATGGACCTTGTGTTTTTTGCCTTACATTCACAGCCATTCACACATATTTCAACTTCTTTTTACTGGAGCACTGAGTTTTTAGAGCGCTGTAAGATGCGAGACGCAAGCTCAAACACGTCCGTCCAGCGCATTTACATAGAAAAGTAGCGCAGTGGATTGAAAAAACGCATTCCTGTGTTCATTAATACAGCCAAAACATTTTGATTTTTTATCACGTAGATGAGACATTCTCTGATCTAGAGAGGAGATAAACATGGCGGACTGTATACGCTCACTCAGGGGAGGAGCTAAGCTAATATCTTGTGGGCGGGGCCTGTTACATTGTGATGTCACAAAGTACAGAAAATGCAAACGTTTTGAGACACTGTTTGTTATTTAAGGGGGATATAAAACAAGCAGTGGGTGGATTTTTATCATTATAGGATGGTTGTGTACATACACTGCTGACACACATTTATGATTATAACAGGTCCCCTTGAACTGAGAACTCTATTAAACCTCCTGATGTATAAAAGAGCAACATCTGAGTGTTTTGTCTCGGTAGACTCATGGTTCAACTGTGCCAGCTGAGATTGGCACATCTCCGCACCTTTCATGTCCTCTATTTCTATTAAGACATCGCAGTCCATTTGTGTCAACCTGGAGAATAACCCTCCACTTTCCCTGACACTCACGCTCATATTTCATTCAGATTCATATTTCATTCCGGGTTCATGCAGTTAATGCCTGTGTGCAGTTCTGTCACACACCAGTGCGAATGTGGCGTAAATTAATTGAAAAACATTTTTAGATTGTATATTTAACTATGAAAGCCCATTCCCTCCACATAAGAAAATTCCCCCCACTCCTGTTGTTCAGCCTTTGGTAAATCATAATTAGGGCATTAAAAGCCAATATTATGAAAAGAAAGTATGAGAAATTCATAACCATGAGACGAAAATGATCATTATGAGATAAAAGGACACAATTATGACATGCTGAGTCTTAATTATGAGATAAAAAGACAAAAGTTATAAGATAAAGTCATAATTATGCCATTAATTATGTCATTAAGTCAAAATTGTGAAATAAAAAGGAAACAATGTCATAATTGACAAAAAACATAACCAAGACTGTTATAATTTTGACTTTGTCATAATTATGACTTCATGTCATTATTTTTACTGTCATAATTTTAACCTTTTATCACCGTTTTGACTTTTCATGTCATCATCTGTACTTTCTATCATAATTTGCACTTTTTAATATCTCAATTTCAACCTTTTATGGCATGATTTTTTCCTTGCGTCAAGGAAATGGGCTTTCATAATTAACAGGTATGATATATATGATGAAACTGATTTCACCAAGTGCAACATGTTCCTGGATAAATATCTTTGTTGATCCTGAAACAACATTTCAATCAGCTAATCAGATTTGAGATGCAAGTTTGCAGTTTATGTCAGGTTTAGTCTTTCAGCCAGGGTTAGGTGCTTCTCCATCAGTGTTATTCACATATAATTTCCCTCTGATTTAGGGATAAATTAAGGTTAGGACAACATTTTTAGACAGGATTGTTGTTCCAGGATCAACAAAATATGTTAACCCAGGAATATGTCTTACTTGGCAAAATCACAGTGACTAATATGCAGCTCTGTGTGTATGAGATATCCAGTATATTTGTGAGATTGTTGACGTACCTCTTCCCACTGGTGAATGTAGCGGATAAGCCGGGAGAGACGCAGCAGCCTCAGCAAGCTCAGGATTTTAGTGAAACGCACAATCCTCAGGGCTCGTGCCGTCTTGTACACCTCTGAGTCTATGCCCTTCTCCACGATCAGGAAGATATAATCCACCGGGATGGAAGAGACAAAGTCCACCACAAACCAGGTCTTCAGGTACTTCTTCTTGATGGTCTTGGGGTCCAGGATGATGTCGGAATTGTCCTCGATAATGATGCCCGTGCGGAAGTTGAGCACCAGGTCCATGAGGAAGAAGGTGTCGGAGATCACGTTGAAGATGATCCACGGAGTGGTGGTCTCTTCTTTGAAAAAGGTGATGCCGACAGGAATAATGATCAGGTTGCCCACCATGAAGAGAAGCATAGTGAAATCCCAGTAGAACCTGGAAGAGACAGGAGAGACTTAATAGAGACTTATCTATAATCAGCAATTCACCCTGTCATTTCACTACTTTTTTGATTTTTTTCTTCATTATTTTTATGTAAAGTGCTTTGAGATGCTACTTTTAAAGGCACTATATAAAATAAAGATTATTATTATTATTATTACTTACGTCTCACAATGACTGTATTTACCTGCACAAAGCTATTACAATATTAATTCGAATTGACTCATAATCCCATATTGCAAGCATCATGTAAATGCATAAACTGTTTGCAATGTCGAGAGGAAGACACTTTTTCAGAAAACTCAAAAAGACAGCTGGCATATGATTGTATACATTTGAATTTTTGGTAATGAGTAATGCATTAACTAATATTAATTTGAGCAATACATTTGGGTAACACTTTATTTTGTAACACTTTAGACATTCTACTAACTATAAGTAACTTTGCAGCTACATGTCAGCAGTCATTAGAGTATTAATAACTTAATATCTGCAGACACTTTATTTTGATGCTCCTCAACAGACATTCTACTAACTATAAGTAACTTTGCAGCTACATGTCAGCAGTCATTAGAGTATTAATAACTTAATATCTGCAGACACTTTATTTTGATGCTCCTCAACAGACATTCTACTAACTATAAGTAACTTTGCAACTATATGCCAAATTATTCTACCAACTTGAACACCTAATCCAAACCTGTCTACTAATACTCTAATAACTGCTAGTTGATATGTACTGTATTTGCAAAGTTACTATCAAACTTGGGACTATCAAAATAAAGTGTAACCTGGGTTATAGTAGGTATTAATATGTTTGTTAAAATTAACTTTAAACTCTAGATTTTAATAACGTACTAGTAAATGATGAAATGAACATTAACTAAATGATTAGAAGTATTTTCATTGTTAGTTCACATTAACTAATGCTGTCAATGTTAACAAATTCCAATGTTAACCTTATTGCAAAGCATTACTGAAAGCTTGAAAGTCAAGCTACTGAAAAAAAAATATTTGGAGCGAGGAGGATATATATATTTTTTTTTTAACAAACATTTAAAGAAACATCACGGCCTGCATTTGTGAGATTCTCATGACCTACATTTTGCAGATCATGTGTGCTTCTGTTTAAAAACATGCATGAGAATTAAGAGTCTGTAATTTCCTGTTTATTCTGATTGTCATTTAAATGCATAGAGAAATATTCTGATAGCTTTCAATCCAATAAGTCTAATGAAATTAAACATTTCTAATGTGAGTATTATATATTCATTAAATAATTAGTATGATTATTACTGTGTTGTGAGGATTATAATGCTTTCAGCACGCATGTCACCCACATAAGGTACATTAAACAGGTTTTGTTTTGCACACTATGAATCTATAACGTTAGCACAGCAATGAAGCAATGCATTATAATACGAGAAAGCTTTATATTGACCTTGTAAAGAGGGCTAGAGTGCCAGAAACCTCACAAGACCCTTGATATTTGAGAGTCTCAAACGGCTGTGACGGGTGTGAGTCAATTCCTGAGGGTCTGAAATAAAGCATGGAGCAGATATGATCGGTTTCCACGTGGTGCTGCACACGTGTGCAACTCAAGGTCACAGCCGAGTGCTAAGGTGCATGCTGACTCATAACTGAGACTGATGCAACAATGGCCGTCTCTTTATGCGAGGTTTGCACAGCTGATCGTCTCGAAGAACTGTCGAGGGTCTTTGATATGTCAAGATTACATTTAAATGGAGTGGGAGTGCTGAAGAAAATATGCATCAGTTTCAGGTTTTTCTACGCAGATGATGCAAAATGATAAGGATGTGTGCATGCTTTTGCATACAACCTCATGCAAAGATTGCATGCATGCACATTTGCATCATTAACAGCAGTGATCTAAAGACATTATGACCCAAACAAAGTCTCAACACCGCAAATTAAAGCACCAACTCATCTCCAGCTCAGATTCTGGGGCCTTCGATGATTTACATTCCACATAATCATTTAAAGATACAATAAATAATACTTATACATGTTGCATGACAGAATAAAATGTGAAATGTAACCTGATACATGAACCCTGAGCAATGCAAACATTGTGTGAGGTCTTCCAGTGGTTTTCATTAGATGCAAATCATAGACTGACTGTGGCGCTGTCCACTCTGTGAGGTGCTGAAATAAGTTCCTGATACATGACAACATGACCAACTCTCTGTAGAATAACACTAGACTGAAAGTTTGGCACACGCCTAAATTGTATTTATTGCTTCACTATTTTAAAATCTATCAGTAACACTTGACATATATGCATTATGTGACCATGAGGCAATCAGATTATCTCAGAAGGAATGTAAATATGTTAAAATCTAATGCAGCATATCGACTAGACTAAATTGCTTATGTGCTTCAATGTATTTGGTTTTCTCTTCAACCAAATTTGATCTAGTCGGTTAAAAGTATATCTAACTCAGCATGAAAATTACTGGACAACCAATGCTTAGTCTAAAATCACAATGCTATTGCTTTTTTTTTTTTTTTTTATAACCATAAGAATAGCCTGGATAGATAACGTACCTCAATTTTATGATAGAATAATATAATACTCGTGTGTTCAGGTTTAGCTGCTTTTGAGGGCCAGATTGTGTAAGGGTCTTCAGAAACATAGCAAAATATGTTAAAAACGGACTAGTGAGGACAAATAAAGTATTTGAAAGGGTCATAAATCAGTCAAATCATGCTTATCAACACGTTTGTGTGAGGGGTTTGGTTTACGGTTCGGGAAATACAGTGGGGTTCAACAGTCTGAGACCACTAATATTTATGATAAAAATGTATTCATTAATATTAATTTGAGAATGCATCTGTTGCTTTAATGACAGCAGCACTGAAGCTGACATAAACAAAACCTGATGATCATGTCACTAATTATGCAGGATCTTAAAGATCTTGGTAACAATAAGGTTTCAAGTGTTAACTAACAATGAACAATTATCAGTTTAAGGTACTATGAACTAAAAAGAACATGATTTTGTTTTATTAACTAACATTATCAAAGGTTAATCAGTGCTGTAAAAATGTATAGGCATTGTTAGTATGCATTAACCAGTGAGTGAGACCTCATTATTAAGTATGATGACCAATATCTCTTATGCATGAGATATGACATTTTTTCCAAAATCCTCAAATGCAAGCGAAAGAAAAGCAGTCTACACCTTTTTTGGATCCCATGCACAGACCCCGTCTCAGTCGCTTTTGGTCAACATGTCCAAAGTTTCTCTCACCTGAAGTCGCTGTAGGGGTGAATGATCCAGTTTCCCGCCGATTTCACGCGCTCCTGCTCCTTCTCCACCGCCTTCTGGCTCCCGTACATGCGCAAGGAGAATTTATTGACCCCGGGCTGCAACATGCTACTGAACTGCCTCTGCATGAAGCTCGTCTGGCTGTCCCGGCTGTCCCGGGTCTCGGTGTCCTCCTGTCCTCCATCCTCGGATTTGAGGAACGTCACCGAGTTCCGGGGCTGCTGTGCGCCGTGGATCGAAGACGAGGCTTTCCTGCTGGGAGTGTTGGAAAAGGACACTTTGGAATCCTTCTTCTCCGGGAACCCGGGGTTGTTCGAGGCGTCCTGGCCCTGCGTGCTGGTTCCGTCAACGCTGGTCGTTGAATTGCACGCTGTTCGCTTAAACCCGTCCGTCTTGGACATGATGGACCGGAGGCTCCCGGTGCCGGAGTCCCGCCTGCACTCCCCGTTCTTGTTGCATTTCATGCTGGAAAGCGGTGCTGAGGGATTGCCGTCGCCTTCGGCTGCATTACAAGGCTCTACCGTCACGGTGGCCACTACGGTAGACGCTTTGCCTCCTCCTCCTCCGCCCTTAACGGTGTCGTGGCGACCCGCAGCAGAAGCAGCATCACCCGGGCGCGCATCAGTGGAAGTGGAGCTCCTGGACGCGCCTCCTCCTCCTCTTCCTCCTCCTCCTCCTCCTCCTCCTCCTTTAATCTGCTGTGCGCTCCCTCCTCCACCTGCTCTCCTCAGTCGCGGATGCTGAAACTTGGATTCCTCCTCCCCATCTTCCGTCTCCACCGTGGCGACCTGATTGGGTTTCGGGTTCGAACCGGGGGCGGCATCCGAGTTGGACTCCAGGCAACTCTTAGCGGTGCTTTTGCCGGCGCAGTGATACGCCGGCGCGTTCTTATGGGCCGCTTTCTTCGTCATGGCAACATCCGAACCGGGCGAGAGCTCATTCCGGTCCATGTCATTCACCGGATCAGATTTGGCCTGTAATTATCTTTGCGGGAAACCAATCAGCAGGGATGAAGGGTGATAGAGAGAGAGAGAGAGAGAGAGAGAGAGAGAGAGAGAGAGAGAGAGAGAGAGAGAGAGAGAGAGTCCTACGTGATTTCTTTGCCAACAAAATGAAACAGCTTTTAGTTTATTAACTGTTTGTTGGGTCACTCTCTGAGTCTGAGTGCATTTTCCATTTCAATAAGTTATAGGATTTTAAACACTCTAACAGATAGGCTAAACAATGCTGCATTGCGTAATTTATTGTCAAATAATATCTAATGATATAGCATGTCTTATAATTACAGGGTTGAAAGTTATTCAACTAATTCAGGCATTGTGCTCAAGGTCATGACATATAATAACATAAATATAAAACACGTGACAAACAAATACATGGCTTCACGCACTTCCTAATATGATGATGTCATTGATGCGCATTATTTAAAAACAAGGTTTGAATATAGTCACACTTTAAATGTTTTAATAACACAATTTGGAACATTAAAATATAGAACTTAAAAACTGCGAGAAAATGAAAACAATGCATTACCAAAATAGCAGTATATAAGAGGCAGACTTTGGAAACACATCCTCCTAACAATAAAGAAAACAATTCGAAAAAAAATTTTTAATGGTTTTCTGATGTTTTAACATAATAGCTTGATAAATGTGTGAGACACATTCTTTATTCATGCATACGAGCACGTTTCGTTTTTATTAATTTGTTGTCTTCACAGTCCTGCTGACTTGATGAAGTGATCAATCATAAGTCTATTGTGCTTATCCTGAAATCTATAAATGCATGCATAAACAGATGGCTGGAATATTTAAAGATACTATTGTCGCATAAACAGTCTGGCACTTTTGTCTAAAAAATGCAATGTCGTCATCATGGCGTTATGATGTCAGAACGGTAGAGGATGCGCTCAATGACAGGCAACAGTGCGATCAGACTCAGACTGATGTGTGCCGCCACCTACCGGCACAAACACTGAACTACAGCAGCTCATACAAGACTTTTAGACGACCACTGGGGTCACTCAGCTTTAAACACATGTTGAATCTCTTCAGAATTAGAGATAGGGAGATATATATACAGAGAGATCCTATAGAGGAAAAAAAGACCTCGTGCTGAGATACTCTTCAACTAATAATGCAGCAATAATGTTCAAAATTATTTTTATATCAAACATAATACTGTAGATGCTAGCTGCAATGATGGCCATCAAAGTGTTAAAAATAATCAGATAACACGCATGGAAACCCAGTGGGGATAAAAAAAAAAAAAAAAAAGACTGACTCCACATTTTTGTAACAAATTATATTATCAGCATAATAATTTGAGAATGTTATGCTTGAGAGCTATAAGAGAATTCAAAGCGGATATATCTAGATTTATGGACAAATCAGCACTAAATTAAAACAAAAACAAAATATCTAATAAATATTATCATATATTTTAGATTATATTAATGAAAAATAAGTGACAAGCAAATACATAGCTTCATGCGCTTCCTACAATGATGATTATGTATATATCATTATGGTAACTGCATATTACTTAATAACAAGGTATGCATATAATGTTTTAATAACACAATAACAGAAGCAAAAGCAAATTGGTAGGTTTAGTGATCTAGAAATGCAAAAAAACTTAAAACATGAGTTAAAACGAGTAATTTCTGGGTTAAATTAGGGGGGGGGGGGGATCCCAGATCTGTATGCTCTCTGCTTTCATAGTAGACATATTCATAACATTTACATCACTCACACACAAGAGAAAGCTCATTTGTGAGAACCGCATCTGTTCTTGAGCACTTCCACGATCAGAAAGCAAGTCATCTTCCTCCTCGAGCATCATTGATGCTGAGCTATAGACATTAATGAGGCTCACAGAAGTCCTGCAGACTATAGAGATTACCTTGTTATCCCTGACGTGGAACCGAAGCCAGTCAATGCAGAGACTGAAGCGTACCTTGAGAACAGAGCCTGGAGCAATGACATTGAAAGGTTGTCTTGGCTCAGCGTGGGACGCGTCCCTTCAGTGATAGAGAGCTTGACCTCTGGAGGTCAGTGAGGTCGCCATGCTCCCGAACACACAGTCTGCTGGTTAACCTGAGCAGCTCCGCATTAACCTCTCTTATCCCTCTCTCTCTCTCTCTCTCTGCAGAACAGAATGCCGGCACTCACTTCCTGGTATGACACATTTAAGGATGATGCTTTCGGCTTCATTTGCATAAAAGGCAAAGTTCCAAGAAAGGAGAAGATCTGTGGATTGATCCTGGAACTCAGATCAACAAGGCTGGAGATCTCCAATGATCTCCAGTTATTTTTTCCAAATCATTTTATAGGCATTGCATTCAAGAAAATTCAATGTCCACCCAATTAGCATGAGCATAACAAGCAAAACACATTCACTGGGATTTTTCCGAGCCGGTTTCACTGATATTTCTGGGTTTTTCATGACTGTGGGAAATCTGTATCACACACCGGACTGTGAAAGAAGATTTGAAAGTCAAGAAAGAACTGAAGATCATTGTTACTGTAAAAAAATAAATAATTTTTTTTTTAAATTAAATATATATATATAAATATATAAATATTAGATGGACAAATAATCTTGAAACTTACAACTAGAAATGATGCCTTGGCAACTAGCTCAGTTCTAAAGTACTAAAATTATTCAAACTCAAATAAGAAATAAATTAAATTCTAATGGAAATATTTAGGCTGAGAAAAATAACAAAAGCACATAAAAAAACAGCTAATTGAAAACATTAATAAATACTATAATAGTATATAAATAATACTAAATATTTTTAGTGTATACTTTAAACTTGGACATCATTTGACTACAATGCACAATCAGGATTTTTTTTTTTTACAGGAATATATTGAGTTTGTTTCATCTGTGATTAAAGCTCAGCGCTGTTTAGAAGCATAAAAGAGTTTAAAATAAATTGCAGCAAGATTACAAGTGATAGTCCATCAAATCCTGTGCTGAAACGAAAATGTTGAAATGTAATTTATGATCCTGTGAAGATTCAAAACTTGGTTGTGTTTGAAGGATGCAGCGGCAAAAAACTTACAAACAGAAGCAAACCTGCAACCTTTGAGTTTAAAACATTAGATAGTTTGATGGATAGATAGACAGAATGGTAGATAGACTGACAGACAGATAGAACAGATATAGATAGATACAGATAGATAGAACAACAGATATATAGACAGATTGATAGAACGACAGATAGATGGAACGATAGATACATATAGATAGACAGATTGATAAAACGACAGATAGATAGAGCGACAGATATATAGACAGATTGATAGAACGACAGATAGATGGAACGATAGATAGACAGAACGACAGATATAGATAGAACGACAGATATATGGATACAGATAGAACGACAGATAGATGGAACGATAGATAGAAAGATAGATATATATAGACAGAACGACAGATAGATAGATAGATAGAACAACAGATATATACAGATTGATAGAATGACAGATAGATGGAACGATAGAAAGATAGATAGAACGACAGATACATATAGATAGAACGACAGATCTATAGATAGAGACAGATTGATAGAACGACAAAGATAGAATGACTAAAAACAATAGAAAGACAGACAGATGGAATGATAGAAAGAACGGCAGAGACTAGATAGAATGACAGATAGAGCGATAGAACAATAGAAAGAACGTCAGATAGAGATAGACAGACAGATAAAATGATAGAAAGAACGATGAATAGAATGACAGATAAATCCTGCTTAAGGATCCCAGAGAGGGTGTAAAACGGACATCAAAACTAAAATATTTTTTTAATCCAATTTATCCCTCCATCCTTATACTCAATCCCTTCATCCAGGACTCAAGCTCATGCAGGACAGTGTTGCTGTTCAGAGGGAAAAAGAAAAGCTAATAAACAACAGAAACTCTGGAGTTAGTTTGTGTTTGTGATCTGTGGAGAGACCAAAGACAGCTTTTATGACATGTTTCATCATCAGCAGTGATACATTCAGTCATTCGTTTGTTTGTTCTTCTCCTTTATTATCATTTACAAAAACAAATCATTTAACTTTAAATAAGTTAAAAAAAAAAAGTTGCCTTGAACTGAGAGTCACTGAATATGTGTGGCAGACTGAGAGAAGACAACTGAATGTGAGGAGAGATAAAAATATTGTTTTTAAAAAGTGAGAGAAAGAGAGAGATTTCATCATGTTATCAGGCCGTGTGCCGTCTGGAAAGAGGCCCGAAAAATGCAGGGTGAAAAAGAGAAAATCTATTTTTCCTCATGAGCTTTAAGGTTGATGCTAAATGTAGAAAATCATATCAAATGTTGCCCAAAAAAATTCACACTTTGTTCAGGGATCTAATAATCTCCGCAAAACAAGAAATACTGTGCAAATAAATACTAGGAGAGGAACCGGCACTCAGTGTTTTCCTCTGCCACAGATCTTCTCACAATGACGCACTTCTAATTTTATTTTTCATGACTGTATGGATGAATCACAAAAACATGTCCAGGTTTTATTTAACCGCAAAATTTATTCTTAAAATGACTTCATTTTGTTTATTTTCATGAGAATTAAGCATATATTTACCCTAAATTCCCATTACCATAGTGCATTCAGATGTTTTACTTGTTATAATCATTATTATTCTCAATAGTGATAAGAATAAAAATAATAAACTGATTTATTATCATAAATGAAAGGCTATGCAAGAAATACCATGATCTTTTTTGGCACTACAGTAATGACAATCAGATTTTTGGCATAACAGAAATGTTTTTGCACTATGCTTAATTGTTATGAAAATAATTTCACACACACAAAAAAAGGTTCTAAAATAGGCTTGAGCTTTAGTAGGAAACAATCTCTTATTTCTTTTCTTCTGATTTTCGGGAGAAATGTAACCTTGACTGGTATTGTGAGATTCACCCATAGGCACGTTCACATATCAGCCACTTTTATCCGTAAAACAAAAATCAAATGATAAAAAAAACAAAAGGTTCTATTTTAAAGCGTCCCTCCCGAGAGACACAAAGTCTGCTTCTAAAAAACGCAGTTCAACTTCGTGTGTCATCAGATCTGCCGCCGTCATCGTGCAGTTCGTCCTCTCTCTTTTTCTCAGCATTTTTCTCATGCGTTCTGCTGATTAAAAGCACGTCACGCGGACAGGTGCCGCCGTCCACTCGCTGTGTGCGCCCAAACCTTGACGAATCATCGCTCCCAAGTTCAACGGTTTAAAAAAAAAGGAACGAAAAGGCTGTCTGAAGCAATATGAGAGTGTGTTTTTCTCGTCGGGGTTTGGCGTGTGCTCTCCAGCCAGGAAAACGTGTTAGTGATGAGCAGGTTCATCAGCTCCGGCCCCCGGTTCCAGCGAGTGTTGCTGGGGCTGAGATGATGATGATGATGGTGTGTTGATGTGTTCAGGATGTGGGCTGAGGTCTTACGAGTTATTGGAGGAGTTCTCATTGCTTGGAGAGCTGGAGGAGGAAGAGGAGGAGGAAGAGGGGGAGAAATTCATCCCTGATAGGCCGGGCGGATCCGTGGCTGTGTTCTGCCCGCTCAAACTCTTCCTGCACACCGGACATGTGTCATGCTGGGAAACAGAGAGAGAGACACATACAATTCAACACGACTGCAAATCAGCATATTAGAATGATTTCTGAAGGATCATGTGACACTGAAGACTGGAGTAATGATGCGGAAAATTCAGCTTTGATCACAGGAATAAATTACATTTTAAAATATATTTAAATAGAAAAGAGTTATTTTAAATTGTAATCATATTTCACATTATTACTGTATTTTTGATCAAAGAAATGCAGCCTTGGTGAGCAGAAAATACTTTAAAAACATTATTTAAAAAAATGATTGATCGGTAAGGTAGACTTCTTTATACGTTGGATACATTTTTAAACTAAAAATGGAATTCATGTTCGTTAAATGTGTAATTACTCTACTTGACGTTGCCATTTTTCATGCCGCTGTATTTAATATTAAATTAGTTTCAATTAGTGTTTTTTTTTTCTAATAATTGTTAAGTCTTTTGCAAAGGTTTAAAAACAATCAGAAGTAGGTTCATTATTGACATCATCCTCCAGGAAGTGATTTGTATGGGGGGGGGGCAGCAGCACAAACATTAATAAACATCAGCAATGGAGATTTTATGACTTATAGTGAACTTAGCTGTTTTTTTCAATAGCTCCTTTCACACAGCAATCACAGTAAATTACAGAAAAATGACCAGAATGACTCTACTGGTAAATACACAAACATGCTGTTCACACAAGCAATGGCGTTCTGGCTTTTTACCAAGACCATTCACACATCAGCACCAAAATACCGGTAAATTCTGTGATGTCAGTCATAGGTAATTATCTTTAATGTCTTCAATTCGCCCGCATGAGGAGAAGTGCTTCAGTTTCATTATCTGTTCAATTTGACAACATTTTTGACGAGCATAAGGGGATGATCAAACAGAAAGCGTTTTTGCTCTTAAAAACACAAGACGCGCATAAGAGTTGTACAACTGCAGAGCCACAGCGCTGAGGAATGGAAAAGAAAGGCTGGGTCTCGAGCGCGGTGCCACAACAGTCAAAGATGTCCATCTAGTGTATATTTACATAGAAAACTATTAAAATGCAGCTGAGCTTACTGTAAACGGCGCAGACTAATCATGTCATCTCCATAGGAACTTTATGATTGGCCCAAAGCAGACTTCTTACGTCAGCGCATTCTGAACTCGTACGTGCTCATACCGGTAATCTTCATTCTTTGTTCACACACACACAGCATTATACCAGTAATGTTACAACTTCCCTTACTGGTAAACTGCCAGAAATGATTTACAGGTATTTTTGAAAAGGTCCAGTTCACACATGATCTCAAACCGGTAATTTACCATTAAATACTGTATGTGTGAAAGGGGCTAGTGTAAATATTTTTAAAAAATTACAAAAAGATATGAAAATGAAATTTGAACTTCAGGTTGTCACTTTCTTGTACGCTAATGGACAATCCAGAGCAGAGCAAAGCAATGCCTCACTTCAGTGTGTTATTTTCATCCTGTTAATGTTCTAGTTATCAAGTTTTAATAAATAAAGTTGAAATGTCTGAGTTTGAAGAGCACATTTCTGAAAGCCTGGCATATTATTTTACAGAAGTACTTTTTAATTGCAACATGCATATTCATTTTAAAAAGTTACAAAGTTCAAAGGTGCCAGTTCTCCACCGTTAGTATTAAATCAATTTACAAACTCATGCCTTCCTGTACAGAACCTAATGAAACTAATTAAATTAATGTCGCAAGCAACAAATAGAAACAGACTTTATCTGAATCTCTAATTAACGAACAAATAAATGAGGTCAAAAGTTGTAAACATGTTGAGTGTAGATGAATAAGTGCAATAAAGAGAAACGCCACCTGCTCGAGCCAGGGAACTATACAGTCGTTATGAAAGAGATGATTGCAGGGAAGTTGTCTAACGTTCTCTCCGGCGCTGTAGTCTTCTTTACAAACAGGGCACTCTAGACCAGCACCTGAAACACAGAAACACACTAACGTCAGATACAGAAACAAACGTCAGATACAGGAAGTGTCAACATCACAATCCACTATAATTCACAATGTTGATGGTGAGTCTAAACGGGCTGAAATTAGTGAAGTGAAAACACTATATAATTTCAAGTCGATTAGTCTGTGGCTTGTCTTAATGACTAGAGAACTAATCAACCGCATTAATTAGGTGCTATTTGTTTTAAATACACTACAAACAACTTCCAAAGTTTGGGGTCGGTAAGATTTTTAAATGTGTCTGAAAGGTTATGCTCACCAAGACTGCATTTATTTGATTAAAACATACAGTAAAAACCTTCATATTGTAAAATATTATTGCAATTTAAAATAACTGTTTTCTAACTGTTTTTATGTGTCACATGTTCCTTCAGAAATCATTCTAATATGCTGATTTGCTGCTCAAGAACCATTTCTGGTTATCGAAAACAGTTGTGCTGCTTCATTTTTTGTGGAAACCGTGATACTTTTTCTTTTAGGATTCTTTGATGAATAGAAAGTTAAAAAGAACAGCATTTTTCCAAAATAGAAATCTTTTATAACAAATTTAAAATAACTGATATTTGTAAATGTAAAAAGGTTATTTTAAAATGTCTTAACCGTCACTTTTAATCAATTTAATATACTGTATTAACTGCTTTATAAATCAAATATTTTACTGAAATATATATATATATATATATATATATATATATATATATATATATATATATATATATATATATATATATATCCACCTCAAAGGTGTGGCATATCAAGATGCTGATTAGATTGCCTTTTATTGTGGCCAGCCTAAGGCACACCTGTGCAATAATCATGCTGTCTAATCAGCATCTTGATACGTCACACCTGTGAGGTGGATGGATTATCTCAGCAAAAGAGAAGTGCTCACTAACACAGATTTAGACAGATTGGTGGACAATATTTGCGAGAAATAGGGCTTTTGTGTACATAGAAAGTCTTAGATCTTTGAGTTCAGCTCATGAAAAATGGGGGCAAAAACAAAAGTGTTGCGTTTATAATTTTGTTCAGTGTATATATATATATATATTTGATAAGGTTTATTGCACAATCTGCTACATGGCCAATAAGTACAATATCTATAATAATATTTTAATATCTTATTGCACAAAACTGTCATAATGCTCACAAAAACATGAAGACCTCCAGATGCATAAATTTCGGGAACACTGTGTCTTGACAGCTATAGTGACGATGCTGGATGAATTTAGAGATGCAATGCTTCAGAGAGGGTTTGACCATGTGGGAAATCTACTAGTTTCCTGCTAGAATGCTAAAGCACAGCTCACTGTCAGCATACAAAACATACAAGTCTTGAAATTCACCCAGTCTGAAGCACTGCAGCTAATGACAACAGAGATCAACTAATGTTACGGGGTATGATGTGCTCATGTATCAGACATCTGTGTTCCTCTTACCCACGTGCTCTTGGTTTATCTGGACTGTAGGAAGACTCTTAATCTTCTCTTTGTCAGCCGGAGGAGGACCCGTATTTTCAAACTGATTTAATAACTACAGAACGACAACAGGGACAAATAATGTAGTATATGATCATACTGTTTTATAATGCACTGATAGTGTTTCATACTCATTGTGGTTGTAAAATAAAGAAAAAAGAGGTTGTGGGTTACAGCGATTTTACCATAATGCACCACTAAACTGATCCATATTACTCATCCACTATATGGTGTACATGTGGGATAATACCTGTGTTATGATGGCATCTAATCCATTGGCACCCCATGCATAGTCCATTGGGTTAGAATGCAGCATTCCCCTGTAAGACACCAGTTTACAGTGCAGTGATCAGATGTAGATTGTCATACACTGAGAAATGATGTAAAGAAAGAGAAAATGTCATCAGTGGCTCACCATGGTCCCATCGCCATGTTTGGCATCGCTGTCGGAGCGATAATTCCGTTAACTAATTGCTGAATGATTCTGTGAAAACATTTTAAAATGTGACAAAAAAAATTTATTTCACGCCTGCTGACAATCAGATTTTGTTATTAGTCTACATGGTAATGACCGTAATATATCATTACCAGAGTAACAATATGATATGAAATAGATTGAGCTCCCCACAAATTATGAACAATTCATTCCCATCAATTTTCTACTTGATAACTAGGTGAGGTTTAAAAAAAACAATTTTAAAAACAATAAAAAGGAAATTATGCTCACAAAAAGCTGAGCAAAATTATATTTAATAATTATATACATTCAAAGTTATATTTACTATTTTTTTTTGTTGGGAAATCACAATTTTTAAACTCCTTAAAATGTATTATTTTCCATTAGAGTGGGAATCCTAAACAGATCTTCCATACATTCCCATTTGCAAAATCAAAAAGCAAACCAGGCTGAATAAATCTGAGTAACCGTGGATCTGCTGAATTCTCACCCTTCTAAAGTGGGTACACCCTCATGCCGCACCCCTTGTCTCCGGGGAACGTGGCGTCCCCGTGGCTGTCTCGACATGTACCGTTGTCGTGAGGCCATCTCCCGTTCTCTGCGGTTCTCTGCGTCACGGTTATCTTCCCCGGGCAAACCTGCCCTGAAGTCGAAGCCCTCATCGAAGATCCCCAGAGCAAACTGCCCATATCCATGCGGGAACGTAAACAAGTGCTGGTCCACATTCTGACGGGTGAAAGGGAATGCTTTAAACAACCGGTTTAATATCACTGGAGGATGATGAGCTTCACACACACACACGTTTTTCTTAATGTAGCTTACGTGGCTTTCAATGCAATACTGGAGGGCTGGGAGAATATTCTGCACTATTTAACAATTTATGCTCGCAACATGTTTTCAAATTTTGACCATCATAGTTAACAGACACCATGATAATCTAATTTTTTAAATATGTTGCCCTGGATAAGAGCATGTATTAATGCATGTTGTCAAAGTTTGCATTCAGGTTCAGAAATATGAACCAAACCAGTTTGCACACAGCAGTCAAAATGTACTCATCGGCCAAAAGCATGGGTGAGAGAAAGTCCTGCTGTACCGCACAATAATGATGAAGCTGTTAAAGACAGAAGAGTCTGACAGCTCACCTCAAATGAGGGGCGATTCTGATCATTAGAGGCTGTAGATGTGGACCCATTCTCTGCACTGGAAAAAAGACAAAGAATAAGAGAAGAGACAGAGAAAAATGATTTAAAATAATGAATTAAGGCCAATTCACACTGCACTGACAGACACAGAACAACGTCAGATTACAACACGTCACTTCAGACATTATAAAAAAATCTGTTCAACCGAATAACATAAATCTGTTTCATAGATCAGAACATAAATCTGTTCAACCGGCGAAAACAAGCTTCAACAGACTCCAAAAGACACCGACACGCTGTGTGAATTGGCCTTTAGAAAATATCTTTTTCTGAAAATATAATGTAAATGTTTCAGTATCTGTGAGGCAAGTATACGCTGAGTTTCAGTTCTAAATACTTCACCTTCCTTCTCCAGGTAACTCCTCGATGAAGCCAGACTCACACCGCGGACAGATGTAATCCTGCAACACAGAGTAGAGGCTGTTATTACACACCGCCAGGGGAAAATCACTCAAACATAAGGCCTAAAGCAGATTATAATGCTTTTAGAAAATAGCAAGAGAAGCAATATGATGATAAACACCAAAACAAAAAAAACAATAAACAATCAAAACAATTAATGAATAAGCTAAAACTGAAAGTAAAAAAATTATTAAAGGTAAAAAAGACAGCACACAAAATTACTAAAGCCAAACTAAAATTAAGATAAAAAACTAAATATATGATCTAGATATACAAAATAACAACACGAAAATAACACTACCAAATGATATAGTTTATTAACCTGTCTGTGAGCTGTTTATTATTTCCAAGCATCACAGCAACTTGCTGAGAAATTTTTGTATACTTTACAAGTCAAGTCATTAAGAGTATGTAAATACAAATGTATGTATGTATCGCAAATGTATCGCAATACCCTGCTGTTAAAAACCGTTTTATATTAGTAGAAGATTAACAGCAAAATAACTATATTGAGATCTTGCTATGGTGAAATAAAATTACTCATATAGCAGGGATTAAAGTGAAAAAAATTCTTCTGACTGAATTTTTTTTCAGGCCAAGTCATATTCCTTTAACTTTATTTAAATAGTCGAGACCAATAGCGTTTTAAGGGGAGATGTTTTAAACCGCTTTAAAATTGCCAGTTTGCGTATTTTAAAAGCTATTTTAATCTATGAGAAAAATTGTATTAGCTTGCCAAATAATCAACCATCTACATAACTTTTCAGTGCATGTTTTTATTTATCTTATAAGACCAAACAATGCTAAACTATATTAAAATATAGTTTGTTTTCATGGCCATCGTTTTGGCTGAGGGCAAAGTGAAGTTTCATAACTTTATATATTTAGGCTATTTAACTTTAACTTTGTAGCCTATTAGAGAGCTGACTTATGTTTGACTAAATTGTTTGATTTATTTCTCATTGTATAGCTTCTTATAGCCTACCTATTAGGCTACTTATACTTTTATACTGGATATTATTGATCATTAAACCTGACATTTAACAAAAAGAGACAGGGTTGTGTAATGTTATTTATTCTAAAATATTCTTTATATATATTTTACTATGCATTATCTTAACTGTATGTGCATGCATAAAATAAAACGATACAACCCTGTCTCTGTTTGTTAAATGTCAGTTTTAAGGATTAATAATGTTTCATATTTTTGAAATGAAAACAAAAATAAGCAGGGTTGTGTTTTATATTTCGTGTTGTTATAAATATATGCAGTGAAGATAATCAATGTGCGTTGCCTGAACCACATTTGTGTGGCCATTAATATGTTTGTTTATGATAACATGTTCATTTATAAATGAAAAGAGGTGTTTTATATATATTTCGTTTTATTGTTGATGAAAAGACGCAGAGTTGGATTTTATACCATATTTCGTTTTATTGTTGCCTAAAATATACATAAAGAGATAACCGGAGTAACCAGAGCGAGCTGAGTGACGCGATCAAGAACGCGCTGTTCCATTTAGCAGAATAACCGGACTCGCGTCCTCGGGAGTTGTTCTCCTGAGTCGAACTTGGCAAGTCCCAAGTTTGCGTACTTGGTATTGAGAAACGGCCAATATTGACTCGCGTTCTGTTTTCTATCATGCGCCGTGCACGTTTGCGATGGTGTAATATGCACGCAAACGCACCAGGGTTGGATAGAATCAAGTTGAGTGTGAAACCAGACCAACGCTGCGGGGGGCGCCGGGAACAAACGCGCTCGGATTCGGACCGCAGCAAACCAGCTGTAGCCTGACATGCACTTATCCAAAAAGATTAATTGAGTGAACACGGAGCAGTTTTTCCGTGATCGGGAATTGAAAACCCGGACTGGACCATAAGCGAAGTGATTACAGAATGCTAGAGTGGAGAGAGGAACGTTTTTTCGCTCCAATCCAGGCTTTATCACATCCCCCTCAACAGGGTGAATACACCTCGTCTTTCCTTAATTTAAGACCTATTCAAACTAAAATTAAGACATTTATCACACTATTTGAGAAATGAAAGCCTATTTACGGCCTTAAAATTATGAAAAGTGAATTTAGGACATTAAGGAACATAAGGACAGACGGGAACCCTGCAATTGACGGAAATCCGTCATAGACTCGCTGCAATTAACGGAAATCCGTCGTAGCGACGGAGAACTTTAATCCCTGCATATAGGCTAGTGAAATAATATTTTAGTCATATCGCCCACCCTTAAAAGCCAGGCTAATGAATGTGATTGAGAACACAATTAGCCTAAATAGATGCCCTTGCCCTTAAATAGATGTAGCCTACTGTATTTAGAGTCACAAGTATGATTTTTTTTGTGGCAAGCCAACTTTTTTAATATAAGAGTTTGATGAAGCAGTTGAGGGCAGAAATAACTTTCATTTTTGCTGGTTCAGTATTGGTATCGAGATATTTTAGTCAGGTATTGCATCAAAGTCATAACTTTGATATAACAATAAGAATGTATATTCATGTAGAGCATTAAACAAAGAAAATCTAGCTTTTCATTTAGTGTTCTATGACGACTGACAGGTGTAAGTTTATTTATTTATTTATTTTTATTTTTAACAGCACAGGCAACTATATAGGCTAGTCCAGATTTATTTTCTTGACTGGTTTATATGGGGATCTAAACATTAAAAGGACAGCTTGACTGATGTGACATTGCAGCGCTGTAACTGGACTAATGTGGCATCTGAAACCTATCCATGACCCATGAAGGATCCATGAAGGAACCAGCTCTTGCACTCGGCAGATTTTCTTCAAAATTGTAATGATTGTAATGTCATTCATAAACATCTACACATCCTCAGCTCCTTTACGTGTTTGAATACTAACTATTTTGCTGGCGATCTGACCATTTTATATTGTGATCGATCTTGAAGACGTCCACTATCTACTTTACAAGCGAATCGTAGAGATCGTGATCTTATATGTCCTCATACTGATAATGTTAAAATACAGTAATAACTAGCTGATTGGCCAAATTATATCATGTGTCTTTCATGTGTGGTGACGCATTTGAAAAACAATTCAACAGCAGTAGGGCTGTGCGATGAATCAAATTATATTTCAACTTTGGCTTCCAACGATTATTAAAATGTGATAATCAAGATAAAATGATCAATGTGTTGCATGCATTCCTTTCCTTTAAAGCGTCTGCTTTCACCCCTCCTTAAAAGCCTAAACTAGAGTTGTCAAAAAGTACCGACTTCGGTACCAAGTCAGTACTGAAATTTAAAAAATGTGACGCTGTTGAGAAGAAATCATAAACACCTCTGATTGGCCATCAAATATGTCTGTGATTGGCTACAATGATCAACGCACTGGCTGCAACATTTGAGAAATTGAGAGCACACAGAAGTGTTTTTTGAAAGTGTTATGAAAGCAGGGACAGGTGTGGTGAAGAGACTTAGGACTTGTGGTGAAGAGCTTAGGACCCCTTTAGTATGCCAGTAGTATGCCTGATCTAAATCGGTATTTAAATGGATAAACTGTTAATAAGAAAAATAGTAATGAACTCAACCTTATTTCATGGTCCTTTTGATAACAAAATTTGTACAACATATTGCGCTGATGATTATTACGATAAAAATAATGACAATTTTAATTGCATTACGAATTGCTGTGAATACGGTAAACGCAGTATAAGCTCAGGTAAAGCTCAGCTAACGTTAGCACGCTCATCGGATAGCTACATGCTATGCTACTATCCAAGCTAACTAAAAAACACTGAGATCGGAAAAATGTTTAAATTCACAATCTATAGCTTCGGCTATATACTAACGTTAGTATATGAAACATATAAGTTAAAAGACATTAATGACTCGTTATAACATAATTCAACCGACTTCTATAATAAAGTGATTCTGTCTGATTTGTAACCAGGCACTAAAGAACTTAGCCTACCCATAAAACGTGCTTTGAACCAATCGGATTGCTTGGGTCCTAAGCTGGGACCCATCTCTTCAGTGGGACACATCTCTTCACCACACCGGTCAGGTGAAGAGCGCCATTGATGTATATTTACAACATATTTTTGAAGCGTTGATCATTGTAGCCAATCACAGACATATTTGATGAGCGCGTGAACACAATGGCCAATCAGAGGCATTTTTTTTTTTATGATTCCACTCAACAGCGCTCAAAGCTGTGTGCGCTGCGAGACGGAGAGAAACACGGTCAAATATACACACAAATATGTCAAAATGTCCGTCTTGGTGCGTATTTACATAAAGACAGTCAATTATGTATTAAGTGAATAAACAGGGAAAGAAATCGGATGTATGTAATTTTTGGATGCATGTAATTATTAGATGCGTGCATTCGGTCTTAAAGCTGCTGTCTGTGTCAATAATGTTAAACAAAAGACAAAGAGAAAATCACTCACTGCTCCTGACTGAATAACTGTAGTAGTTTTAATAAGAATCAATGTATATTTAGCCTAATTCATACAGTGAAGACTATGCAGAGTTTTAAAGTTTTATTGGTTTAAATTACTATTTTGACAACTGATTATTTAATGCAATACTCTGTTTTAAATTGTTCATAAGCTTGTTTCAGTCTGGATATTCTCAACAGTACTACATCTCAAAATTAGGACGATCGTGATTGTTTGTTATAAAACCGTGATATGAAGATCGCCCACCTCTACCCGATGATACGATTCCTGTACTAATAAATGTATAGTACTCTGAGCTGCATTTTCTCACAAATTACCATAAATGAATTTTTCAGAATTCCCTCAATACGGAAAAGCTGTGCGGATTGTATGATGACCTGGTGACCTGCAGCTCAGTGACTGTTTGGGCTCTTTCTAGAGGCTCCGCACAATAACAGGAGGATAATAACGGCACAGAATGATGAAGAGACAAGCAAAAGAGCTTTGTGACGCCATCCATTCTCTGCCCTGAAACCTCATACAAGGAGCAACACGTGAAGATCCTTTTGGAAAGATCTCCGGCCTCATATTTCCTGACAGCTCTATGTATGAAACGGACTAATTAAATCCCGATGAGTCCTGGCTCATTCATTTTTAAAGATCACATCCTCATTCTACAACTGTTTTAGTGTAATTTATTAAGAGTGTCAGCAGAAAGTTACATTCATCAGCACATAGGCTACTGCGTGTTAAATCCACTCATATATTACTTAATTAATCAGCTGATCTCATTACAAGCAGTTTACGGTTACAGTCAACAAACTGAACACATATTATTATTAGTTAGTAAAACTAACCCAGTGAAATCATATCAACAAGCCTTCAGTATCAGCCAACTGAATCACACGTGCCATCAAAATCTCACAAATCAAAAAGTTCAACCCAAGATTATTAGCTAATGGCACAAACCAATAGATCTCACGATACAGCTAACTATAATCAAAGATCAGAAACCTAACACACAAAAACAAGCCATCTACATTTTGATCTTCTACACATTAGTTATCATCAGTCTCGAAATATTTTATGTGATTATGAATAGTTAACAAAACTAACCAGCAGATCTCAAAACAATCAGACTTCTGTCAACTGAACGACTTCAACCATAAGACATAGCCTAAACCGTTCATCGAAAATAAGTATTTAAAACACAACTAACCAGCTGATCACACAACAACCAGCCATCTGTTTCCACCAATTACAGATAAAAAAACATGAGAATCAACAGTCTCTTCACAAAATAATTAGGCCTAGGCCTAGTTAAAAAAATCCAACTAGTTGGTCTCTCATAACCACCAGTTTTCCATTAAAGCCACCTAATGTACATTAGTTTGGAAACATTACCATGTTTAATGTTTTTGAAAGAATTCTGGAATGCTAAAAAAACCTGCATTTATTTATTTTTTTAAGATTACAACAAAAACAGTAATAGTTGTGAAATATTATTACTATTTCAAATAAATGTTTTCTATGTGAATATATAGTAAAATGTAATTTATTCCAGTAACGCAAAGCTGAATTTTCAGCATCATTACTCCAGTCTTCAGTGTCACATGACAATTCAGAAATCATTCTAACATGCTGATTTAAACGCTAGTTTATATTGTAACAAAAAAAAATCGATTTTAAATAGGCTATTTTTTTTTCTTTTTTAACTTATTAATCATCAATAAATCCTCAACAAAAGTATTACAGGTTATAAAAAATATTAAGCAGCACAAATGTTTCTAACATTGATAATAAATCAGCATATTAGAATGATTTCTGAAGGATCATGTGACACTGAAGACTGGAGTAATGATGCTGAAAATTCAGCTTTGATCAAAGGAAAAAATAACATTTTACACTATATTCACATAGAAAACCATTATTTTAAACTGTAATAATATTTCACAATATTACTGTTTTTTCTGTATTTTTTTTTAAATAAATGCAGCCTTGGTGAGCAGAAAAGACTTTATAAATAACGTTAACGTTAGTTCATGACACCACAGATCAGACACCAAAACCTGGGTTTGGGAAAAACAGCAGCTCTCATAACTAGTTCTCTGTTTTGAACAAGTAAACTACATGAACTACAGATATACCACATATGAAACACAAGCCAGAGTGACTGATAAGCGAAGATCATCACGTCAATATCACGATTTTCTAAGACTCGTTAGTAAAAGTAACGAGCTCATCATGTCACAACAACCAGTCTGCTTCTGGTTTGACAGGACGGGGTACACACACAGCAAAGCCCGGAGATCCCGGTTACAACTGAAAAGAGTTCGTCTGATTAAACTCATGTCTCAAATAAAGTGTAATTTAATTCAATCCTCATTTTAATCCTGATTGTTGCTATTGGCAACCAGTTAGCCGTTAGCACAGCTAGCACGGAAAAACGCTTTTTAAAAGATGCCGTTCGATCCGTTACATCCATCCACACCGAGTCAAAACCTTCGGGAGAGGCTCGTTGATTCCGCTGAGTCTTACCGGGAGCCGAGGGCTGATCTCTTCTGAACACCGGTGACAGAAGAACCGGCAGGGCCGCGGGGGAGCTTCCGCCATCTTCGCTGCACGACCGACTGAGAGCGAGAACGAGGCGAAGTATGGAAGCCCGGACGGAGCAAGAACCAATGCTGTGTGAACGCGTACGGACGACGGAACGCGTTTGGAAAAATACACACAGAGCAAGCCTTTGCTTGACGCGATGCAAAAAAAAGGTCTTAGAATCAGGACAAAAGAAAAAATTCTTGAAACAATATCAATTTACCTGCAAAGTAAAATTTCCATAGGACAGGCCACTTCAGTTTTTTAGATAATGTATTTTAAATATAAATTTTTGTGAATTGTTGTTGTTTTTTTACACTTATTCTAGACATGAACATCATTACATACAATATTTATTTATTTAACAGAATTTTAATGGTAAAAACAAGTTCCTATTGCACAACATAAAAATACATACGCTGAAAGTGACACCTAGTGTACAAAGAGGGAGTCCATCATTATTTTCACCCATTATACAAAGATTCTTCAGCAACCAACTGTTCTAATATATTGTACTAATTTATATCTAATCATATACCAAGATTATAAAGTTATAATAACTTATAATTCATATTATTATAATAATATTAGGAATTTTATGAATGTTATAGATCTGTGTAATGCCATTACAACCCTGCAGATGGTGACAAAGCATTTACAATCATTGAGAATTACCTAATTTAACACTGAAACACAACATGAGCAAATGCAAATATGTGATCTCCTTCTTGTTTTTGTTTCTCGAAAAAGAAATTCAAATATATATCAAGACTATTTTATATTCGCATAATAAGAAAGCAGTTAAAACAATTTCTATATGTGTTAATATATTTACATTATGTTTGGCCTATATATGTATTATTGCAGTTCAGACTGTACATCTTTTTTGAGAGAGAGAAAATATTTCACGATGAGATGTTTAAGGCAATGAAGTATAAGGCCTCAATTCGATCATCTATGAAATTAAAAATCATGATAAGAACTATAATACCCTACTATAACTACAAATAACAGTGGTTTTCAGTTTTATGTGTATATGACAAAAAAAACAGCAGCAGCAGTTTTAACACAAGAAAAGTAAAACATTATAACTAAGAAACTCTTTGAGGTCAATACACAAGCATGCAAACACACACACTAGCTCACTCCCTCACTCTCTCTCTCTCTCTCTCTCTCTCTCTCTCTCTCTCACACACACACACACTCTCTCTCTCTCTCTCTCTCTCTCTCTCTCTCTCTCACACTCACTCACTCACACACACACACACACACACACACACACACACACACACACACACACACACACACACACACACACACACACACACACACACACACACACACACACACACACACACACACACACACACACACACACACACACACACACACACACACACTCTCTCTCTCTCTCTCTCAAACACACACACACACACACACACACACACACACACTCTCTCTCTCTCTCTCTCTCTCTCTCAAACACACACACACACACACACACCTGTCAGCTGTGCTGTGAATGAGGTTGGACTGATGTTGACTACATCTGGCTGTCATCATGAATTTATGCCAAGTTACATTCGGAGTTTGGCAGAGAGAGCTGAGGTGTGGGCGTTTGCACGACTAACCAGACAATAAAAGATACTGTGAGTGTGCAGTTCCCTAAACCAAGGTTTGCTTGTTTTATATCTTTTAAATGTCATGGACCTTGAAATATGATCATCCTTATGCGAGTGACCCACTGATTTATATAGAATGAAATTTTATTTATATTAATCACATTTTTATTTATCTATTTAATAGATTAATAACAAACTAATATTTATTAATTTTAATAAAATGTAATGAATTATTTATTTTTATTCAGTGTAACATATTCATGTTGAATGCGATTAGGACATTCTCCATTTGTATTAACAATAACTGTTGATTTAAACAGGAAATTATCTAGTTTGCAGGACAGCTACTGAACTGGTAAATGCAAAGTTGACATAACAGCAATGTGACATTCCTTTTAAAAACAGATGTTTTAATGTTTTTATTATTAAGCATGTTTATGAGCTCTTAATTGAGAGACATCATGGAACATTTAAACAAAAAAATTGTCACCATGCAAGACTATTTTAAATAGAACATTTAAATAGCAAATTTGAATATTTAGAAACAGAAAAAATGCTAAAGTTTTTAAATAATGAAAAGTGGATACAGCATCTAAAATACACACTTTTCCTTTTAGATTCATATAAATGTGGTAACACTAAGGCTGTATTAGTTTACATTACTTAACTACATTAGTTAACATGAACTAGCAATGAACAATTCTTCTAAAGATTTTTTTTATCTCACTTAATGTTAATTTCAACATTTACTAAAACATATTTAAGGTCAAATCTTGTATTCTTAACGTTAGTTAATGCACTGTGAACTAAGATGAATGTGAACATTTTTATTAACTAATGTAGTAAAAACATGTTTTTTATTGTCAGTTCATGTTAGTTAATAATAAAGATAACAAATGGGACCTATCTAAACTGTGATTGTTAAATAAAATAGGTAATGTCCATGTTATCTGTAAACTTTAAACATGCATTTTGCACACACACACACACACACACACACACACACACACACACACACACACACACACACACACACACACACACACACACACACACACACACACACACACACACACACACACACACACACACACACACACACACACACACACACACACATACACACAAAAAAAAAGTTTCACTCATACTTGGAGTATTTGAGAGTATTTCAAATCATCAAATGAAATCTTGTGCAATTCAAATCACCAGACAGTAAAATAGCAGATCAGTAAATGACAGGAGACTAAAACATCACATAATTTGAAAATCAAACTCAACAGTTGCTTTGGTTTTTAATAGTCAAACCAGAAATATGAATATGAAATGAGAACTATATACAGATATACAACCCCAACATGCTGCTGTAATAATAATAATAATAAGAAAACCCCTTTTGGCCCATTTGAAGTTTAAGAAACACAATCTGTAAACAAGAACAGAAAAACATCAGAAGTGTTTTACACAATAAAACACAAGTTAAAGTGTAGAGTGAATCTTTGTTCAGTTCTCAGAGGCAGCGCATGCATTTGACGGTTTTACTGCCATAGTCCAGACATTCAGGCCCGATGCACTCACAGCAGGCGTTATGAAACCAGCGGTACTTTGATCCGCCCATCGCCTCGCAGTACAGCTTACACTGACGAATGGACACACACTCATCAAAGTAGACCACCGTACACAAGGCATCTGAGGAATGAGACCAGAGCGAGAGGTCACACGTGCAAACCAGAGACACGAGAGGAGAGGAGAACTGACGAGAACAGACAAGGAGAGACGAGGAGAGGAGGCGAGAGGAGAGGAGGAGAGACGAGGAGAGAAGGGGAGACGAGGAGAGGAGGCATGAGAGGAGAGGAGAGGAGATGAGAGGAGGAGATGAGAGGAGCAGAGGAAAGGAGATGAGAGGAGGAGATGAGAGGAGGAGAGGAGATGAGACGAGGAGAGGAGACGAGAGGAGGAGAGTAGAGGAGGAGAGGAGTAGAGACGAGGAGAGGAGAGGAGGAGACAAGGAGGAGAGGAGTAGAGACGAGAGAGGTGTAGAGACGAGGAGAGGAGACGAGAGGAGTAGAGACGAGGAGACGAGACGAGAGGAGAAGAGGAGAGGAGTAGAGACGAGGAGTGGAGAGGAGAGGAGGAGAGGAATAGAGAGGAGATGAGAGGAGGAGATGAGAGGAGCAGAGGAAAGGAGATGAGAGGAGGAGAGGAGATGAGAAGAGGAGATGAGAGGAGGAGAGGAGATGAGACGAGGAGACGAGAGGAGGAGAGTAGAGGAGGAGAGGAGTAGAGACGAGGAGACGAGGAGGAGAGGAGTAGAGACGAGAGAGGTGTAGAGACGAGGAGAGGAGACGAGAGGAGTAGAGACGAGGAGACGAGACGAGAGGAGAAGAGGAGAAGAGTAGAGACGAGGAGTGGAGAGGAGAGGAGGAGAGGAATAGAGACGAGAGGAGAAGAGGAGAGGAGATGAGAGGAGGAGAGGAGATGAGACGAGAGGACAGGAGGAGAGAAGAGACGAGGAGGAGAGATGAGAGGAGTGGAGGAGAAGAGAGGAGGAGAGGAGAGAGGAGGAGAGGAGAAGAGAGGAGATGAGAGGACACAAGAGGAGAGGAGACGAGAGGAGATGAGAGGAGAGGAGGAGAGGAGAGATGAGAGGAATGGAGGAGAAGAGACGAGAGGAGGAGAGGAGTAGAGACGAGGAGAGGTGTAGAGACGAGGAGAGCAGAGGAGTAGAGACGAGGAGAGGAGAGGAGGAGAGGAGATGAGGAGAGGAGATGAGACGAGAGGAGAGGAGGAGAGAAGAGACGAGGAGAGGAGGAGAGACGAGAGGAGTGGAGGAGAAGAGAGGAGAGAGGAGGAGAGGAGAGAGGAGGAGAGAGGAGAGGAGATGAGAGGACACAAGAGGAGAGGAGACGAGAGGAGAGGAGAGATGAGAGGAATGGAGGAGAGGAGAGGAGAGGAGAGGAGAGGAGAGGAGACGAGAGGAGATGAGATGAGAGGAGAGGAGGAGAGGAGACGAGGAGAGGAGAGATGAGAGGAATGGAGGAGAAGAGAGGAGAGGAATGGAGGAGATGAGAGGAGACGAGAGGAGGAGAGAAGAGACGAGGAGAGGAGGAGAGATGAAGGAGTGGAGGAGAAGAGAGGAGAGAGGAGGAGAGAAGAAGAGAGGAGACGAGAGGACACAAGAGGAGAGGAGATGAGAGGAGAAAAGAGGAGGAGAAGAGAGGAGGAGAGGAGACAAGAGGACACAAGAGGAGAGGAGATGAGAGGAGGAGAGAAGAAGAGAAGAGGAGGAGAGACTAGAGGAGTGGAGGAGAAGAGAGGAATGGAGACTAGAGGAGGAGAGGAGATGAGAGGAGCGAGAGGAGGAGAGAAGAGACGAGGAGAGGAGGAGAGACGAGAGGAGTGGAGGAGAAGAGAGGAGAGAGGAGGAGAGGAGAAGAGAGGAGATGAGAGTACACAAGAGGAGATGAGAGGAGATGAGAGGAGGAGAAGAGAGGAGGAGAGGAGATGAGAGGACACAAGAGGAGAGGAGATGAGAGGAGGAGAGGAGAAGAGAGGAGGAGAGGAGGAGATGAGAGGAGATGAGAGGAGTAGAGACGAGGAGAGGAGAGACGAGAGGAGTGGAGGAGATGAAGAGAGGAGGAGAGGAGAGAAGAAGAGAGGAGACAAGAGGAGAGGAGAAGAGAGGAGGAGAGGAGAAGAGAGGAGAGGAGATGAGAGGATATGAGAGGAGGAGATGAGAGGAGAGGAGATGAGAGGAGTGGAGGAGAGATGAAGAGACGAGATGAGACGAGAGGAGAGAACAGACAAGGATAGAAGAGGAGGAGAGGAGAGAGGAGAAGAGAGGAGGAGATGAGATGAGATGAGAGGAGTGGAGGAGATGAGAGGAGAGGAGTGGAGGAGAAGAGAGGAGAGGAGTGGAGGAGAAGAGAGGAGGAGATGAGATGAGATGAGAGGAGAGGAGAAGAGAGGAGACGAGATGAAGAGAGAAGAGATGAGGAGAGGAGAATAGATAAAATCAGTGTTTTAACATCTTTTCCTAGATATTTTCAGCTAGTACCCACCATCATGAACACTGCTGCTGCTGCTGGGCAGTGAGATGTTGTGACTCTGGCTGTCGAGTGTCGCCA